>CM057846.1:112778455-112790351 GCA_030068395.1 Apalone spinifera | reverse complement strand
GTCACTTCCACTTGGGGAATCATTTTTAATACTTTAATATGTTATCCCTACAGATGAAGTTGTGTAGCTTATTCTGACTTTAGCTCTGCTGTGTAGACATACAGTGAACTTATTTTAAAAAAATAGAAACAAAGCTGGATCCTGATGTGTTGGGCTTTGTGTACTGAATATTATCAGCATTTTTCTGTAGTTCATGCTTTCATTTTCAAAGTACCATATATTTCACTTATGGTTTCCCTGAAGGAAGTCAGTTAGAAGTTACCAGAAAACATCTGGACACCTTCTTAGATTATTGAAAAGTAAATCCAAAGGCAGAGTTGTATGCCAGTCAACTTAACTTCGGTCCCAGGAAAGATAATGGAGTGAATAATTAAGAAAACCTCCTGAAGATAATAAAGTGATAAGTAACAGTCAGCAAGGATTTGTCAAGAACAAATCACAACAAAGCAACCTGAGAGCTTTCTTTGATAGGCTAACAAGCCTTGTGCTTGTTACTTCAGCTTCCTTAGAAACCTAAAATATATTCTTTCCTATATTTACTTCCAGCAAATAGGTATTTATAACACTGCTCTGCATCCTTGTTACTGTGGTCATTACCTTCTTATAAGTGCTTTTTCTTTGCTAGGAACCACATTCAGCAATTCATCTCTGTTCAACAAAGGATTTAGGCACAGTCTTAAGGATCTAAGCACATTGCTAAAACTAACCAGATCTTTGAGAAACAGAGATGGACTTAATTATGTGCTTAAAAGTTTTGCTGTACTGGGGACCTAAATGCTTCTAAACTTTAAGAAACACATAGGGAGGATAGTACTTGAGCTGAATATAGCAGTTAGCTTGCAGTGCCCTATTAGGGTTGTCAAACTGCTTCCTCACTGCACAGACACAGGACTTTTGGTAGTTGGGAAGGAGGTGCCAATTCACATCAGAATCACATGATGAATGTCTGCTCAAAACTAGAACTTTCCTTGGGGCTGGATATAAAGTCATAGAAGTGTTAATTCAAGCAGCCTTTCTAGCATGAAAAAAAACCCTAATAAACTCCATAGTAATTTTATTTCCTGAAATGGTATGAGGCCTCTTCCTAAATGGGAAAATCATTATCTGAAGCACAAGTCTATTTGTGCTAAAAGATCTGATTGTGTAATAAGAATGATTACAACCAGCACTGGAAAGAAAACACCATTTCCTGTACACATTTAAAAGAAAATATTTTAGTTTTTCTGCCTTCTGTATTGAAGTGGTGTAATGAAAGATGAAAATTGCTTGAGTACTGGTGCTATCTCTTCTCCTCTGAACTCACTCTAGTCAGAAGTATTGTAATTTACTCATGCCATTATGAAACAATGTATGTCTTCTAAATAAGATGAAAAATTTGGACCCTGGCATCGCTGTTTCAAAACAAATAGGGGAGTGATAGCATGTAAATTTTTCCCTTAGTGCAATTCCACTGAAGTCCTAAAACTTGCATAATCATTCTCCTGTTCAAGCTAATGAGACCACTTAACTGATCCAAGGGGGAACTGGATTTGAACCGCCACCTAAGGGTTATTCAACCCTTCTAGTAGGGCAATTGACAGAGGAATGCATAAACAGTGGAAGGGAGAGGATCTGTGAGGTGTCAGCAGGAGATCATTGTCAGCTGAGTACATTCTCTTAGTGTTAACAAAATTTACTAGAGAAACATGTATTCATTTCAGTTGGTCTCCTTCACCACAACACCTCCTGTAATTAAACTGACCCCCTCTACCTGCTGCAGGACCCCTGCAAACTTCATGGCCCTTTCAGCTGTGAGGGGCTATTCTGAATATCCATGCAATTTCTCAGAACAAGAAGAATCTCTTTTCAATATAACACTTGAATACTAGTTGCCAGTTTCCAGCAGTAGCAATTATTAAAAATGAATGAAGCCCAACTGATTTAAAATGTTTAAATGCATTTTAATTTTGGTCGCAAAGGATGAGAAGAAAAAGGATAGGAGTTCCAGGTTGGAACTCCATGGTCTGGCACCCTCAGGACCTGACCATTCCCGGACGAGGGATTTTTCTGGACCAGAGTAGGTCATATCTGGCCCTCCTTCTACTGCCACCTCCAGCCCTGGACTGGTTGCTGGCCTTGCTGCTCTACTGCTCCTCACACCCCCCTTTCCCTGCTATGCCAGGCAGCTCCACTTCAGCCCAGCTCCCTCCATGCTGGGCTCCTGGACATGCTGGGCAGCCCTGCTACAGTGCATCAGGCTCCTGGCCACACAGGGCAGCCCTGCTGGTTGTACCTAGCAACCCAGATGCAGCACACCAGACAGCCTAGCTGCCAGTCTTCCACCGGGACTCTCTGATCCTGGAACATCCATGGTCCTGCCAGTCAATGCATGTTGCTGGACCAGGGAGTCCCAGTTAACAGAGGTTCAACTTGTACTAAATCTTTCCCTACTTCAATATGTAAAAAATGCAAGTGGTATGGTATAATATTCCACATCCCCTCCCAATTGTTGCATGAGTAATGAAACAGAGCACAGAATAAAGGTTCATGCTGCTGCATAGAATCCTTGCTTCTCCACCTCCCACTGAGTGTGTGGCAATCACAGGACCATATCTGGCCCTGCAACTAGAACTATGAGTACAAACAATTTTGTTTCTTAGCTATGTCGTACCTAATGTTTCCTATTGTCATCTGACTATAAACTGTGAACTTGATACAGACTGGACTTCCCTGGTTCAGCACCCTTGGGACCTGACTGGTCTCAGTTGAGAGATTTTGCTAGATGAGGTGAGGTCATTTCTGGCTCCCCTGCCACTGACACCCCCAGGCCTGGCCCGGCCCCATTGGGCTTCCCAGCCCCACCAGACAACCCTGCTGGGCCATGCACTGGGTTTCTAACCTCCCTGGCAACCCTGCTAGGTTGCACGTTGGGCTTCTGACCAGCCAGCTGCTCTACCAAGTCTCAGGGCTCCCAGCTACCAGCCCTCCACTGGGACCATGGAGTTGCTGGTAGGGATGTGAAAGGTTAACCGGTTATCCTAAACGGGTAAAGTTTACCAGTTCCAGTTAACTGGTAGCTGATGGGGGCTGACACAGCTCATCACTTGCTGTGGGCAAGGAGCTTTTCTAGCCCTGCAGTGGCCACCATGGCAGATAGGGGCTACACTCGTCCAGAGCAGCCTCTCTCTCAGTGGGCCTGGGTACCCTGCAAGCAGGGCTGCTCTGGAGGGGGTTGGGAGCTGGGAGCCAGTGTCAGCTCCAGCCTCAGCTCGAAACTCACTTAGCCAGTTAACTGGTTAAATGTTAGGTCAATCTAATGTTTAACTGGTTAACTGATTAACTGGGATTTTACATCCCTAGGTGCCGGACCAGAGAAATACAGTTTAGGGAAGTGCAACCTGTATTCATGCCCTTGACTCGTAAGTTAAATAACTGGATCACTAAAATACTATTGGTATTTTGTTACTTTAAACAAAGAAACACACAAAATGCGCCTCTTTCAAAAAAAAAAAAAATACAGAACAAAAACTAGTTCCCTGTCATTTCCTCTATCCCTTTACTTTCTGCACCTGTTAATGGAACTGAATTGTGCCAATGCCACAGTTTATGTGGTTGTGTGTTAGCAGTGTGGCCTTAAAGAGAATATAAGGTACTTCAGGGATGACAGTTTACATCTTTAAGTGGTTCCTAGTTTTCAGTACATTTTTCAAAACAATTTTGGGTGTATGGTTCCAAATTATGTAAATACTAGCTTTAAAAAAGCCCTAGGTATCTATAGAGGAAGCAAGGTTGGTATAGTTAATGTGCAGACCTGGAAATCAGTTCAAGTCCCACCTCTGACAGACTTTATCACATAATCTCCATGCCACAGATTCTGAGCACTAAAGTAGGGATAAACACACATTTTCTCCCATCCTTTGTCTTGTCTATTGAGAGCATAAGCTCTTAAGAACAGTGACTCTGAGTATATTCTGTGCAGTATTTAGGGGAAAAAAGGCATTCTGTGCTGGCCATGACCTCTTTGTGCTACTAGAATGCAAAAGAATTATAGTGATTGTAAGCATATTTTCAATTAGTTCTGATACAGCATTTTGTATAATTTAAAGTAGATGTGGGCCCAAGCGGAAAAGCTTAGGTCCAGATTTCAAATTTTCCCAAATCCTGAAGTGTTCAGAAGAGATTTTGAAAGACCAATATTTATATACCTTGTTTTTCGGTGGTCATGTTTTTCTTTATCTGTTGCAATATATAAGCTCTGTGGATGAAAGTTTCATTACCATGTAAGTATAACTATCCAATTTTAGATTAACTTTCATATAGATTAAAATATAAAACACACTATTAAATTCCAAGGTTTATGGAAATGATACATTTGATAACAAACTGTTAAAACATTGACTGTCACAACATCTTAATTTAGACCAAGACTTTTAGAAGTTACCCGGTCTTTGATGCCTGATCTGAGATTTCTTAAAGTGGCCTAATTTTTGGAAGCTGGAATTAAGCATTTCCTGAAAGTTGGACTTCTTTAAAGTTTGTAAATTGGGTACCCAAAGTCATTAGTCACTCTTGAAAATCTTCACCACAAGTGCAAAAAGAAAATAAGAGCATCGAGGGCAGAATTCCAGACTTTGTTCTATGAAGTCTCTTCAATGCTTTAGTTTAAGACAGGATTTGATTTAATGCAATTACATTTTGGGCTCTGTTAGGTGAAATTTCATGATAACCAATTCTGTTTATTTCATTTTTGTTTGGTTAATTAATAAGCAGTTGTGTTCTTTGTTTCTTCTGGCACTAATTCAGAAACACAAAATAATGACAGTTCAGTATATTTTGGAATTAAGAAATAGAATGATGTTCTATAAATCCTTTAAACCAGAGGCAGGGAACCTCAGGCCCAGGGGCTGGATGTGGCCCCCAGCTTGCCTAGATTCAGCCCATAAGGCTCAGGACCCCACCCAGCATTGGGGAGCCCTACGGCAGGGCTGGAGCACACAAAATCCCCAACTAACTTTTCTGTGTTTCAGTGGCCCCTAGCCCCAAAAAGGTTCCCAAACACCCTGCTTTAAACCAGGCAATAAATATACTATTTAATTAATCTGTGTTGCTTAATTTCCCCTCCTTGTTTACTGCTTTTATTATGTGCATTCCACTGATAGAATGTTGTTTTGTTTAAATTGCTTTTTGCTTCACTGCGCTTCAGAAGGATTGATAGTCATAAGGAATCCACAGATATTTGCTTCCTTAATATAAAGCTTCCTTGATTTACCAGCTTTGCCCTACAGATGTCAAGCTTATTAAAGAACCCTTAAAAAAACTCTTATAACTGTTTTTACTTTGGCATGAACACAGATTTTTTTCCTAAATTTTTTCTATGTACGATAGAGAAAATAATTTCAGGTACATAATAGCATTTATCCTGCATGTTCTAATTATATGCTAGTACCAATCTGCTTTCTGTGAAATGAAAGTTCACACCTCATAGAAAATGTTATGTTTAGAGATGATCCCATGATCTGTGTGCATCATGTATCTTCTGCTTTGTAATTGGGCATATTACTCAATACTCATAACCAGATGCACCAAAGAAAGAAGTAGACTATTCAGCCAGCCACTGTGTGGGTGTATGTGAAAACTGGTATTTATAAGAATAATGTAAAATTGGAGACACACCTTTTAAGGTTATCAGGAAAAAAATAAATTTCCTGGTGGAATGCTGCATTGCATTCTGAGTGGAGAATAGGTGAGGCTACTAAAGGAACAAGCTTGATGCCACTAGGATTTATAAGTGGACCAGATGAAAATGTGTACATAGACTCAGTAGCTTCCTTAGTAATTGGTCACCAGGTGTTCTAAACCAGTTAAAATGAGGGAGTAGGCCAGAACTGTAGAGGATTTTTATGTGACTCAGAGAGTGAGCTGGAATTGAATTTGCTCATTGTGCTTGAATATTGAGAAGTCTTCTTTGTTTCTGCTAAAATATGATTTGCTGCTGAATATGAACATATAGAAGAATGCAGTAACTAGCAAGATAAAGTAGCCAACTTGGATGTATGTGGCTTCACAAAAACTCCTGCTCTGTATTTTTTTTTTCCTCTAGGTAAAAATAAGGTCGAACAGCATCTTTTGACATTATTGTGTGCTAAAACTATATAAAACAGGATGTTTTTAGGGGAGGGGCTTTGGGCGCATATGTCTGTCTATAATTGGCTTGGACCCATGGGCTACATCTACACTGAAATGCTATTTTGGGATACTGTAGCATCCTGGAATAGGTATCCCACATCTTCACAGTAAGCCTGTTATTTTGAAATATAACAGGCTCACTATTCCAATGTCCCTGTAAGCCTCATTCAACGAGGAGTAAGGGATATTTCAGAATAGCGGGTTATTTTGAAATTTGGTGCTGAGTAAACAGCACCAAATAATGAAAAAATCTATTTTGAAATAAGATACACAATTTGCATAGCTCAAATTGCATATCTTATTTTGTGCTCTGGGCCAGTGTAGAAGCACCCAACTCTCCCATCCTGAGTTTCAATGAATATAAATTATAGCTTGTATCTTACTTTGCATGGAAAATTGCATGCTGCATAATTTAACTTTGGAAACAGAGGAGTTAGAGAGAAGAAAGAACAACTATAAATCAGCCCAGCTTTGTAAACTTCAGTGACCTTTACTGCAACTAAACTTATTTGACTGTTTACATGAAGACTATAGTAGGTAACTTTCATGCAGCATTTGGGTTAGTGATAAACATTTCATATCTAACTTTGATGTCTATGGCTCTGACTCTGCAAACGCTTGCATCTGTGCAATTTTATCCAAAAGAAGAGTTTACTGATTTCTAAGGCTATGTCTAGACTGGCAAGCTGTCTACACTGGCCGCTTGAATTTGCGCAAGAACGCTGACGATCTAATGTAAGATTGTCAGTGTTCTTGTGCAAATACTATGATGCTCCCGTTCGGGAAAAAGCCCTCTTGCACAAATGTATTTGCACAAGAGGGCCAGTGTAGACAACTGAGAACTGTTTTGCGTAAAAAAGCCCCGACGGCGAAAATGGCGATCGGGGCTTTCTTGCGCAAAGTCGCGTCTAGATTGGCATGGATGCTTTTCCACAAAAAGTGCTTTTGCACAAAAGCATCTGTGCCAATCTAAACACTCTTTTCCGCAAATGCTTTTAACGGAAAAACTTTTCCGTTAAAAGCATTTGTGGAAAATTATGCCAGTCTAGACGTAGCCTATGAGATTGTGCTTGTGATGAAATTAAATCTCTGTCTGTGGGACTGTGGGCTGTTTTTTTTCCCCATATCCAATGTTAAACCTGATCTGACTTACATATGCTCACTTTCATTTCTTGGAGATATCTGCAGAGATTGGTAAGTGGTATTATTGCTATTGTGCTACTGCTTTCAGATTAAAGGTGGATAATTCAGTGGTTAGAGAACTAGGTTGGAATATGGATTTGGGAACAAATCTCTGATCCTCTAGAATTCTTGTGTGGTGGCTTCTCTGGGTATGGCTAAATTATAAAGAAAAGACTGAGCACAGGTCCCAAGCCCCATGAGCTCATGTAAAATGGCCTGGGCTCTGAGACTTAATGGCATGGGTTTTACTTTGCAGTAAAGGTTGAACCTCCCTGGTCTCTGACTCTCAGGGCCAGACTAGTCCCGAACAAGAGATATTTCTGGACCAGAGGAAGTCAACTCCAGACACTCTGCTGATGGATTCTGGGGTCCATCAGCAGACCTCACCGGGCTCCCCAGCCACTCCACTGCCTGCTGCTCTGGCTTCCCTCTGACTCTCCACTGGGGCTGTGGGAGCTGCTGGGGCTTGGCTGCTCCAGGGCTGCTGGGGCTCCTCTGCCTCATGGCTGCTGGGGCTCTGCACCTTTGGGGACTCCAGATCTCTGCTCCTAGTGGGGAGGGGACTCTGGAGCCACTGGCGCTCTGCTGTGCCGGGGCCTCTGGGGGTGGCAGAGATCTGCTGTCCTGGGGTTGCCTAGCCCTTCAGGGCTCCACTGCCCTGGGGCCACCAGGGTCACTGGAATTTCTGGACATCTGGGGCTCCAGTGTGTTAGGAAAAAATTCAGAGTAAGCTACATATGTATGCACGTAGTATAAACTCTGACCCCTGTTAGACTGGGCAATGTCTAGATAAAACAGTTTTTTTTCTCACCCCACTGGATATTGCAATTCATAGAATACGGTTTTGAAATCTGGGCCAGTCCTTTCACTTGGTATCTCAAGTCTTCAGCATCCTTGTTGCTTGCAGTATGGGTAGGTGAAAGAGAAAGATCATTCATGGCACCCCTGAGTTTTGGTTTTGACACATACTTCCTATGTGTTTAGGAAGCACAAGGCCAGGCATATCTGGGGAATGACTGAGTTTCCGGACAAAGTCAAGCAATTCTCCTGGCATGGTTTCAGGCAGGTGTGTCATTGCATTGTAGATTCCTTGCTGTATAATGGCGTATTGGTTATACTCCTTGCTTTTGTCCCTGGGACAAGTGACAAGTTGTCACTAATACTTGTCCCTCTAACGTATCACAAGTATTAGTGACAACCATACAATACAAACACATAATTTCAAATACATTGATGATCTACATTTCCTCTGATACCTTACAAGGAATGCTTTATACATAAGATCGTAATGATATATAAATGAAAAATATAGGGGTTACAGGGAGCTCCACCAAGGTAATGTCATAAAAAACATTAGAAAAAACACAGTATGATATTGTTACAATATATCTTCAAAAAACAACATTTTTCAAACTTGCCCTAAGAGGATTCTTAAAAAAACAAAACAAAACAAAAAAGCCCAAGCTCTTCAGCATCACTATCATTGTTCATTAGAAGATATAAGAGGCTCTTTAAAAAGAATCAAAATATGAACCAAAAAGTATACCTCAGTGTTTAATATATTCAGTGCTTTTTTTGTGAGCACCTCCAGACGCAGTACTGGCACTTCCCGTCAGAGCTCAACAACTTTTCCCCTGGAGTACCAGCACCTTTTTTTTTTAACAAAAAAAGCACTGAATATATTTATATTCAATTTTGAATTTGGTCTAGCATTAGAAATAATTAAGGTCCCTACAGTTATTGTCGGGATCAATATTTATCATAATGTCGAACATAATGCCATTTTTTCTTAGTAAAATAAATACTGGGAGAGCAGTGTTGAGCTATTTTGAGCAACTGTTTCCTTTTTTAATGGGGAACAATGTATACAGCCGCTCTCCGAGTTACGAACAACTTGGTCCGTAACTCGAACTGTTTGTAACTTGGATCCCATTGAGTTACACGCAACTGTGCTGTTCGTAAGCATGGGTCATGTTCGTAACTCGGGGACCACCTTTACAACCGCTCAATGGAAGCTTTGGTCGTAAGTGCGAACGGTCGTAACTTGACCGTTCGTAACTCGGGGAGCGGCTGTATATCTCTATAGTTAAATGAATGTTAGAACAAGGCCTCCATTCTGTGATGGGATCTGTAAGGTCCAGAAACTTGTACCCATGTGATGCTTGATGATTCTGCTAGAGTTCTGCACAAGTACGAGGGGTAGTTTACACAAACAGGCTTGATATCAAACCTTGAACGCCGCCTAAAATATAATGTCTATGACCATACCAAGATATACATAACTGTCTCTGGTTGACCTTGCAAAAAGGGCTTGTGCCCTTTGAAGTTTTTCAAATGAATGGTACCTTTTATTAAACAGTAATTTGAGCAAATTCAAAGAATAAGTGTGTATATGTGACTGAGATAAGAAAGATTTTTTATGTATTCTTATTTACTTTACAAGTCATCTATAACATCATCACATGGCCCAAAAACACCTTTGGGAGCTTGTTGAAAATTTCTTACAAATGTAAATTTCATGGACTCACTGATGAACTTAGAAAGATGGAGTCTCATCCAAAGTCAATTAACGTTAATGGAAGGATTTTTATTGACTTCATTGAACCATTCATGTCTATATATCTGCTTTACAGCTATTCTGGATACCATAATCAATTGTCTGACTTTAGAGATTTATAGGTTCCAAACTGCTTCCTCTAATTATCAGTTCAAAGCTCTGTTACACTAAATATAGATAATTTGGCATTCAATAGCCAATCAGATCAAAAGGAGAAGAGGTCCCTCCTGACCTCAAATCCTCTAACTGGTAGTAAACAGCCTGTCTTTCTCTTCTTTCACAGCATGATCCTGTAAAGTGGGGATGAATCCCTTCCATCTCATTCCAACAGAACTTCAAGTTAATATAAATATTTTTTGCAACTAATACTGATTTATTAAAGTGCTCTAATTTAAACTACACCTTTCCAGACATGTTGTTTGATTATTTGCATGCAGATAGGCATGTTCACTCAGACTAGTTTAAAGGATTATATCAATGAATTGCTTGGAGAAAATAATTTTAAATGGAATTCAGGTAAACAAACAAGTGAGCCTGTTGACATTTTTTTCACATTTTGGTTTTTGGACAGTTTTTCTAGTGAAAAAAATATTTTAAACAAATAATCTCTAAAATTTGGGAGGAAAATCTCCCCTACACTTTTGAATTTTCTGACACTCCAGACATTTTTTTCTAAATTGCACAAAGGATCAACATTTGTTTCATTTTGCAAGGGGTTTGAATATGGCAGTATAGGTCAAATAAAGTCAGACAACTGTCCCTCAAAATATTCAGATTTAAGTTCATAATAATGAACAACTACACAAACCTATGGCCAGATCCAAAGGTTACTAAAGTCAACAGCAGAGTTGTTTTTATTTTCTTCTATAAACTTTATATCTGGCTCATATTGTATAGCTTGAAAATAAACAGATTCACGAAATTTACTTGTAATATTGCATGATACAGTATGGAATGTATCATATTGCCAATCTTGCACACCTTTAAACCTGATTACACTGCTCTACAGCGAAAATGCTTCTGAAATAAATGTAGTCAAACTTTATTAATTCTGGGTCACTGAGAACGAAAATGATGCTTAAAATTGTTGATTGGCTCTAGTTTTCAAGATATGCTATTGGGTCAGTATATATGACCCTTGACTTGGGAATGGCGAAGGAGAAGTGAGTTATAAAGGGAAGAGATCTTAATTTAAACCAGAAATGACTAAAATACATTTTTGACCGGATCTATGAATAAATCTATGACTGGGTTTGGACAGTACTTGCTTTTTAGGCAAAACAATGAATGATGCAATCTGAAGCTGGTATTGCATCATACATGATATGAATTACTTCATGTTATTCCTAGATGTCATGGATGATGCAATCATAACAAAGCTTACATTACTCTGCTGAACAAATTGCCCTATATCAGTTCTAGAAATCATACAGTATCGTGCTCTCTTATTTGTCAGTGTTTGATTTTACAAAGGGATACATTTCTGTTTCGCCAAAGTGAGCAGAGATGCCTCGTACTTGTGTGAACAGTGCAGATAACTTCTGCTATGTTTGTGGTGAAGTGACTTTTGCATCACAAAAGCGCAGTCTAACCACTATGGTTAAGAAAGCCTATCACCTTTATTTTGGCTGCAAAATTGGAGATCAGGACAAGAGATGGGCCCCACACACATGCTGCAACACTTGTGCAACAAATCTTCACCAGTGGTTGTACAGGAAAAGGAAATCTATGCCTTTTGCAGTGCCAATGATTTGGAGAGATCCAACAGATCATACCAGCAATTGTTACTTCTGCATGGTGCCTCCAGTTGGGAAAGGTGTGTCAAAGAAGAAAAAGTGGACTGTGCATTATCCAAACATTCCATCAGCTATATGCCCAGTACCCCACGGAGAAGGACTGCCGAATCCGATGCACCATAATCATTCTCACTTGAGTCAAACGAGAAAGAGGAAGAGGATGAAACTTCTGGTCCTGAACCATCAATGTCACAGG
>CM057846.1:112759327-112773422 GCA_030068395.1 Apalone spinifera | reverse complement strand
CTCACAACACACCTGTTAATGCATCCCAGAATCATGTTTGCTTTTTTCCAACAGAATCACACTGTTGATTCATATTTAGCTTGTGGTCCACTATACCCCCTAAATCCCTTTCTGCCTTATTCCTTCCTAGACGGTCGCTTCCCATTCTGTGTGTGTGAAACTGATGGTTCCATCCTAAGTGGAGCACTTCGCATTTGGCTTTATTAAACTTCATCCTGTTTACCTCAGACCATTTCTCCAATTTTGTCCAGATCATTTTGAATTATGACCCTATCCTCGAAAGCAGTCGCAACTCCTCCCAGCTTGGTATCATCTGCAAACTTAATAAGCGTACTTTTAATGCCAATGTCTAAATCGTTGATGAAGATATTGAATGGAGCCGGTCCCAAAACAGACCCCTGTGGAACCCCACTTGTTATACCTTTCCAGCAGGATTGAGAACCATTAATAGCAGTTATGCACCCACCTTATAGTAGCCCCATCTAAGTTGTATTTGACCAGTTTATTGATAAGAATATCATGCAAGACCGTATCAAATGCCTTACTAAAGTCTAGGTATACCACATCCACCGCTTCTCCCTTATCCACAAGACTCGTTATCCTATTAAAGAAAGCTATCAGATTGGTTTGACATGATTTGTTCTTTACAAATCCATGCTGGCTGTTCCCTATCACCTTGCCACCTTCCAAGAGTTTACAGATGATTTCCTTAATTACTTACTCCATTATCTACCCTGGCACAGAAGTTAAACTAACTGGCCTGTATTTTCTGGGTTGCTCTTATTTCCCTTTTTATAGATGGGCACTATATTTCCCCTTTCTCAGTCTTCTGGAAATTCTCTTGTCTCCCATGATTTTCCAAAGATGATAGCTAGAGGCTCAGATATCTCCTCTATCAGCTCCTTGAGTAGTCTAGGATGCATTTCATCAGGCCCTGATGACTTGCAGGCATCTAACTTTTCTAAGTGATTTTTAACTTGCTCTTTTTTATTTTATCTTCTAAACCTACCCCCTTCCCACTATCATTCACTATGTTAGGCATTCCTTCATCAGACTTCTTGGTGAAGACTGAAACAAAGAAGTAATTAAGCATCTCTGCCATTTCCAATTTTCCTGTTACTGTTTCTCCCTCCTCACTGAGCAGTGGGCCTACCCTGCCTTTGGTATTCCTCTTGCTTCTAATGTATATATAAAAAGTCTTCTTGCTTCTCTTTATTCCTGTAGCTAGTTTGAGCTCATTTTGTGCCTTTGCCTTTCTAATCTTGCCCCTGCATTCCTGTGTTGTTTGCCTATGTTCATCCTTTGTAATTTGTTCTAGTTTCCATTTTTTATGAGACTCCTTTTTTATTTTTAGATAATGCAAGATCTCGAGGTTAAGCGAAGGTGGTCTTTTGCCATATTTTCTATCTTTCCTACACAGCGGAATAGCTTGCTTTTGGGCCCCTCACAATGTCCCTTTGAAAAACTGCCAACTCTCCTCAGTTGTTTTTCCCCTCAGTCTTGATTCCAATGGTACCTTACCTATCAGCTCTCTGAGTTTACCAAAATCTGCCTTCCTGAAATCCATTGTCTCTATTTTGCTGGTCTCCCTTCTACCCTTCCTTATAATTGTGAACTCTATGATTTCATGATCACTTTCACCTAAGCTGCCTTGCACTTTCAAATTCTCAACCAGTTCCTCCCTCTCTGTTAGGATCAAATCTAGAACAGCTTCCCCCGGGTAGCTTTTTCAACCTTCTGAAATAAAAAGTTGTCCCCAATGCAGTCCAAGAACTTATTGGATAGCCTGTGCCCCGCTGTGTTATTTTCCCAGCATATATCTGGATAGTTGAAGTCCTCCATCACCCCAAATCTTGGGCTTTGGATGATTTTGTTAGTTGTTTAAAAAAAAAGCCTCATTCACTTCCACCTGGGTAAGTAAACTCCTAGCATGACATCATCCTTGTTTTTTACTCCTTTTAGGCTAACCCAGAGACTTTAAACACTTCCAATTCCTACGCCCATCTCCACCTCCATCCAAATGTGTACATTTTTAATATATAAGGCAAAACCTCTTCCCTTTTTTCCCTGTCTATCCTTCCTGAGCAAGCTGTACCCTTCCATCCCAACATTCCAATCATGTATTATCCCACCAAGTTTCTGTGATGCCAACAATGTCATAGTTGTATTTATTTATTAGCACTTCCAGTTCTTCCTGCTTATTTGCATATAGGCATCTAAGATATTGATTTGATCTTGCCTCCCAGTTTTGCTCTGACCTTCCTCTCTCTCTGCCATTATAGCCCATGCTCCCTCCCATTTCTGACCCATCTCCCAGGTCTCCATGTTCTTCACTTACCCGTGGGCTTTGCTCACCTGTCCCCGTCGAACCTAGTTTAAAGCCCTCCTCACTAAATTAGCCAGTCTGTGTCCAGATAGGGTCTTCCCCCTCTTTGAATGGTGAACGCCATCTCTGCCTAGCAATCCTTCCTGGAATAGCATTCTGTGGTCAAGGAAACCAAAGTCCTCCTGGTGACACCATCTTCGCAGCCAGGCATTCACCTCCATGATGCACCTGTCTCTGCCCAGTCCCCTACCTTTGACAGGAAGGATCAAAGAGAATACCACCTGTGCGCCAAACTCCTTCACCCATACTCCTAGAACCCTGTACTCACTCTTGATCTGCTCAGTGTCACACATCGCAGTATCATTTATGTCCACATGGATGAGTAGCATGGGGTAGTAGTCAGAGGGCTGGATAATCCTCGACAGTGCCTCTGTAACATCTCAGATATGGGCCGCCGGCAGACAGCATACCTCCCGAGATGAAATGTCAGGGCGACAGATGGGCACCTCCATCCCCCTCAGAAGAGAGTCTCTGATCACCACTACCCTACGTTTTCTTTTCGCAGTGGGGGCAGCAGACCTCCCAGCCTTAGGGGTACGAGGCTTCTCCTCCTCTGTTGTAGGGGGTGATTCCTTATCTCCTGTATCAAGAAGAGCATAACGGTTTCCTAGTACCACGGCGGTATATAACATGGTAAATAACACAACACCACAGGTTATCACCTACAGCCCCTGCTTAAACCACTCCAGCACATCACTGACAAGCTACAACCTACCCTGGAAAATGATCCCTCCCACTCATAGATCTTAGAACACAAGCCAGTCCTCACTTACAGACTGCTCCCCTCAACCTGAATCAAATACTTACTAGCAGCCACACAATGCACTACTGAATCACTTACTGAAGAACCTTTCTCTGCACCAATCATGTTGCCAACTCTGTCCACACATCTATTCAAGTGTCACCATCACAGAACCTAACCACATAAGCCACAACATCAAAAGCTCATACAACTTCACATCCACTAACATAATATATGCCATCAAGTGCCAGCAATGTCTCTCTGCTATGTATATTGACCAAACCAGACAATCTCTACACCAAAGGGTAAGTGAACACAAATCAGACATCAAGAATGGTAACACACATAAACATGTAGGGGGACACTTCGATCTCCCTGGATATTAGAACATCCTTTTACAAAAGAAGTTCAAAACCTAGTTAGAAGGGGACACAGCTGAACTGGACTCCATTTGCAAATCCAGAACTTTAGGATTGATCAGGGGTCTCAACTGCTTAATGTATTACAAAGGCAATTTCCCCTCTCTGGATATTCACATCTCCAGACCAAATGTTATGAATGATCCATTTCCACTCTGACTTGATTAGTTTCATTAATACAAGCAACATCTTCCTTATATACTCTTGCTTCTGTAACTTACACTCCAATTCATCTCATGAAGTGGGTTTTGCCCATGAAAACTTATGCCTTAATGAATCTGTTAGGGTACATCTACACAGCAACATTATTTTGAAATAACTAGCATTATTTTGAAATAACTTAGTCTGGGTATGTCATTGCAGGAGGAGTAACGGTAGTTCGAATTAGGAGCTTTAATTTGAACTACTTAGCCCGTGCTGCGCGTAACCGCGGGCAGGTAGTTTGCACTACAGGGTATTTAAAAATGGTGGCGCCTGGGAACATGCAAATGAAGCCCGGGATATTTAAATCCCGGGCTTCATTTGCAAGTTCGAATGCCTACATTAGCCACCCTAGTTCAAACTAGAGTGGCAGTGTAGACATACCCTCTGGTGTGTCTAGATTGGACAGTTTTTCCAGAAAATCAGCCGCTTTTCTGGAAAAACTTGCCAGCTGTCTACACTGGACGCTTGAATTTCCGCAAAAACACTGACATCCTACTGTAAGAAATCAGTGCTTCTTGCGGAAATACTATTCTGCTCCCGTTCAGGCAAAAGTCCCTTTTGCGCAAAGCTTTTGTGCAAAAGGGCCAGTGTAGACAGCTCAGATTTGTTTTCCGCAAAAAAGCCCTGATCGCGAAAATGGCGATCGGTGCTTTTTTGCAGAAAAGCGCGTCTAGATTGACACGGATGCTTTTCCATAAAAAGTGCTTTTGCGGAAAAGTGTCCGTGCCAATCTAGACGCTCTGTTCTGAAAATGCTTTTAACGGAAAACTTTTCCATTAAAAGCATTTCCGGAAAATCATGCCAATCTAGACGCAGCCTCTGTGTTTACACAGCAGGCAGTTAATTCAAAATAATGTCGAAATAACGTCAAGCTGGAGGACTTCCTACTCCAACTCCTGTAACCCTCATTGTACTATGAATTTTTAGTTAATGTTTTCATTTTATAAAACTAGACTTTTTATAAATAAATAAATAAAACAAACAAACAAACAAACAAAAAAACCCTACAAAGGCAGAAATGAGTCAGTTTCAAACAATTTGGAATGAGAACTTCAACATTTTTAATAAAAATCTTTTGATAGCTTAGGGCATATCTACAGAGCAGGGCTAAATCCAAAATAAGCTATGCTACTTGAACTACGTCAAATATGTAGCTTAAGTCAGCTTTTGGCACTATCTACACACTCTCCTCCATCTTCCCTTACTTCTTGTAAAATGGGGGTTACAGGAGTCAGAGTAAGAATACCTCCAGCTCGACATTATTTCAACACTATGTCAAAATAATTGCTTGCTGTGTAGATGCAGACTATGTTATTTTGGAAAACATCAGTTATTCTGAAATAATCCTACTGTATAGACATAGCCTTAGTTTTTAACCTGCTATACTGGGGTTTTTTTTATGTAGTCTTTAGCAACTTGTGCTTAAAAAAATCAAGAGTACAACATATTGCTAAACATACTGATGGAATAAGTCTTGCAAACTTTCATAATTTTTTCAACCCTTTCACCCATTCCTGATTAAATATGATGCTTAAATATTCTTGGCAGCATGATGCCAACTCCCATCTCTTGGCCACTGGATACAGTTTGAAATGTGTGATTAATTAGCTCAGAAAAGCACCTGATAGCAGGCAAAGTTGAGGAACAGTCTAAATTGCATATTTGTAACTCTCTTTATGAAACGGTTGAATCCTCTGTAATAACAAGGAAAAGGGGATTCATATTTTGCTATCAAAAACATGTTTTCAGATATGATTTTGAACCAAACAATTCTAGCACTAGTGCAGTTAGGGCTCTAAACGAGGTTCTGCTTAATTTCTTGAAATATATGCATCTTGTTTGGAAGTGCTGGTCCCTGGCATAAAATTCTTATGTGCAAGATGAGTGTTCAGATTGAAGGCAGGTTATTGTGGTCTCTAATATGTGAGGGATTTCTTATATTTAACTGTGCAGTCGACTCACTTACGAGAGATGGAGCTCACTGTAGTGCTTTTTGATGAAGTGCATAATAAAGAACTGCTTATTTTTAATTGTCTAAACCATCTAGATTTGTGGTCAATTTTTAAACTAAAAGAAATAAGTAACCCAAATTACATAATCACCCTCCCAGTACTGTTAAATCTGATTAGTCCACAAAATGACTTTTACTTTACCGATAATTCAAATGCTCCTAAAAAGATTTTTTTTTATTCTGATACTAGTTTGGAGTACATATTAGACATTATCAAAATAAATATTCTGAACTCCACTACAAGGTCTTTGGAACCCCTCTATCCCTCTCCAGAGACAGAAAGTCAAATTACGTCATGGTATCTATACATTCATATGTGTTTCAGGCATTAAACACCAGCAATGGTTGAAAATTCAAATTTGTCCAGAAGGAGATTTAGACAATTTTAAATTTTATATCCTAGCATGGCCAATAACAAAAAAAGTTTTTTTCACTGAACACAAAATTCCAAAAACTTGGATTTGGGAATACTGAAAGATTTTGTTTCAAATGTTCAATCACATAAAATTTTCCATTTTAATTAGTTTTGTAGATTCAAAATGTTTTGCTTTGGCATGGTGTCCCCCCGTGCTGAGTTATTTTGGATCCTGATGAGTATCTGTTTTATTTCCGATGTTGAATAATGGTTTAAAGGGGAGTAATAAACAAGGTTGTGTGTTCTTCCCTATTCTTTTAGTGGAAAACCATATATATTGAGGTTTTTTTCTTCTTTGTGCTTAAGGCAGCAATTCTTGGAGGACACTCTTGTTAAATCATTGGCTTCATATTTCTGCTCTTGGGAACTGTTGGGAGTGTGTATACTGGGTCTGGCTATGCTGTTACTCTTATAAACTTTATTGTAAGGTAGAAAAGAAATTGAGAATCCTTTCCTTTCTTAATTTACTGGTTTTGTGTTACTTTTTGCTTTGGCTGCCAACCTGCCTTCCAGAACAAGATATTGGGTGAAGTCCTTGCCCTATTAAAATCAACGTGAGTTTTTCAATTGAATTCAGTGCAGCCAGGATTCCACACATCTACAAAACAAATAGTATAGTTTAAGATAGGTGTGCCCCCTGTTGATTCCTCACTACGAGAAATGTCAACATGAATTGACAGGAAAAAATGTTAATGTGCAGAAATATCAACAGCTTCCAATGTGAAACAATGTCTTAAAGCTGTTGCATCATGAAATTATACACTAATCATTATATTTATAGTACAGTAGTTATCCACGTTGGGCCAGTTCCTCGTCACATTGTGATTTTTACCATTAAAGTCATTCACTTCAATAGCGACAGAGATAGGCCCTTAAATAATAGTCTGAAGACAGAGTGTTTGAAAATAACTTGCTTCAAATTGCCTTTCCAGCATATTACTTCATTGTAACTCATGGCAAGATGTCCTATTGACATCATACTACCTAATAAGTGTCTCATTAATGAATGTCACCATTAGTTTAATGACCTATAATGGTAATGCTTCATTATACTTCTGTATATTTTAACATACAATAAATGAAACATTTAAAATAGAAATAGAGCAAAAGACCTATTGTACCCACATGCCTCACTTATCTTTTTAGACCAGATTCTTTCTAGGCCTTTTAAATTGTTCCCTTTTTTTCCCAATTAGCAGCCCTAGTCATTGAGAAGAATTTCCAATTTTTAGAAAGGTCTTAATCTTTTTCATTTCATGCAACTTCATTTACTGCAGTCAGATTATTCCTCACAGACACTGGTGCCAGATTGGAAACTATTTCATGATCTATCAGCTCATTACTAAGTCTTTAAGCAACCATCTTAATCTTTTTTTAAACAAATGACCCAAATACACTTTACTATGTTCACTACTTGCATACACTTGTGCAGCTTGCTGCTGTGAGCAATTCTAGGGCATCACTCATTCTAGTGAGCACTATGCCTGATAATAATCATTTGCACATTTCTGCTCCTGAATGTTTTACAATGTGATTCCACCACAGATCCCCATGATGAGTAGTACATTACTTCCACAAGGAGAAGAAACAGCATTTTTAAAACATATGTGAATGATGGGAGGATGGGATCCTAGCACAAAATGGAAGGATTTTCCATGTGGACAAGCAGCATGGAAACCAACAGCGGGGAGATGGATGGAAATAGAACAGCAAGCCTACCATCACTGTAGTGAAGCAGGAGAAAAAGAACAGAACAGAAATGAGATGTAAGACCTAAACTATGGCAGATCTGCTTAGGTCCTTCTGCAGCACCCAGCTCTATGCAGGAGAGACCGCCAGTACGTACATTTTGCCCTGAACTGATTTTCCCTGTTCTTTCTTTTACCATCCAATAACCATCTGCAGGTTGAAATTCACTCCGGGCAATGTGGACACCATCATGAATGACTTTGCTGCCATCAGCTTCCCCAACTGCGGGAGGTGGGGGACCATAGATGGCACTCACTTCTCCATCCTGGCCCCCAACCACTGTGCCTTGGATTATATAAACAAAAAGGGGTACTTCTCCATGATGCTGCAGGCCTTCATGGAAATCAGCGTTGAGTGGTCAGGAAAAGCTCATGATGCCTGCATCTTCCAGAACTCCTGCCTGTTCCGAAAGACACACACAAGCACTTTATTCCCTGACTGTACCATCAGAATTGGGAATGTGGACATGCCCGTCTGCATCCTGAGTGACACATTCTACCTTTTATTCCCCAGCTCATGATGCCCTACATGGGCAGCCTAGACCCTACCAAGAAACACTTCAACACCAGGCTGAGCAGGTTTTGCATGGTGGTGGAGTGTGCATTTGACCATTTAAAGGGGAGGTTCAGGAGTTTCCTCACCCATCTGGACTGCAGAAAGTGCAACACCCCTTTTGTGGTGGCAGCCTGCTGTGTGCTCCACAATATATGTGAAAGCAATGGGGAGAATTTCCTGCCAGGGTGGCGGCAGAGGCTGAACAGGTGGCCAGAGCTTACAAGCAGCCAGACCCGGTGCCATTTGGTGAGCACATAAAGGGGCTTTGCTCATCAGAGAGGCCTTGAAATAGAGTTCCACAAGGCCAGCTATGAGACTTTTCCCTGGGCCTCTCCATAAGGAAGAGTTTCCTCTATGTGCCTTTCCTCCCCATACTCCTCTCTTCTCCTAACCTCCCTTCCCAGCTTCCTCCCATTCCCTCCAGAGCAAATAAAAAAGCCTTCCTCCCGGAGTTGTCTGGGGTGGAGGCTTAGAATTCACATAACTGGGCTCGCAGCTCCTGGCTCCCGTTGCTAACCTATTGTCTGGCAGCTGCCTGGCAGGCACGAGTCCTTTGAATAGAAGCAGTTGAAAAGGCTTGCATGTCCCAGCTCCCAGTCAATGCACTAGCAGCTGGGCCAGGAACCGGCACATGGTCTGGATTAAAGACCTAGGCGAATCTGGCTCGCTGAGGGGCTTTTGCCCACCCCTGGCATATGTAATAGGCTGCATATTTTCTCAGTGAGTCACACCTGCACTTCCCATATCTAAATAGTAGAACAACTGAGACACACATACACGGGGTTACTACAGGAAGGTAGAAATCACATGCAACATAAAAAAGCAAACAGAATGAATACAATCCCTACTGCAACAAATTACCTAGGGAGATTGTGGAATATCAACCATCGGAGAATTTTAAGAGCTGGTTAGACAGACATCTGTCAGGTATGATCTAGATGGTGCTTGACCCAGCCGGGAGTACAGTCCAAATTCAGTATTCTGTGATTTTTTTTTTTGTATTTAAAAGTTTCAGTAATCACTGGATTTTTCATGTATACATGTTTCCATCCAACTTTTTATTCTCATCCATTTTGAAATAATAAATTACAACCGTACCATGTAGAGTGACAACAACACACACATCTATACACTAATAAACATCCTGTTTTCTCAGAAGCAATTCAACCAGTCACCATACTTACTTTAAAAGTAACTTACATGCAACAGTTTCATTGGCTGTATGAGGAAGACTGTTCAAACGGCTGATTATTTGTTCCTACAGCCATATCCTTGCAACAATCTGGGCCTTCACCTGGTATTTATGAATGTATTGAGGAATAAAAGTTAAACCATTGTGTTTCACTCTAGGCCAAATTCTGCCTTCATTTATATTTGTGCAATGCCATTGAAAGTGTAATTGGGGTTATTCTGATATTACTGATAGAATTTGGTTGCAAATCATTATTTCAAGTCAAAAATAGATTAAGAATTACTGGCTTTTGAAGAACTATTTACTCTGAACCTTCTGCATTGACATTTCATATACATGTCTATAATCTCAGTCTGCTGTGAAACCACTCATTTTATAAACAACCCCAGAACAATACCTTCTCATCATTAGCACAAAATGTATTTAATTGAATAAATAATAATGATTCTAATTAGAGCTACAGAGAGCTTTGACTTCATGCATGTTTAATTCAAAATGTAAGGGCTTAAAATGCTAATTAGAGAGATTACTGAATACCAATACAGCAATATTTTAATGAATCTTGGTTAATCCAAGAGCAATTTATTCAGATCAGATCAACTTAAAAGAATAAAATCTTAAAACAAAAAAGAAAAAGGAAAATATTTCTTCTTAGCCACAAAATAAGTTTGCAACCAAGCCAGGTTCAACTCCATTGGATAATTATGTGACACTGCTTGAACTGATATATTTTACAGGAATTTACTATGGAACCACATTTTGTTTTTTCTCATTTATATTTAAACTAGCAGAAGTACCTAATGTTGCTTGGGACTTTAAGGGTACGTCTACACTGCACACTTATTTTGGAATAAGCTATTTTGGAATTAAACTCAGAAACAGTTTATTTCAAAATAGCATGTCTCCACAGCCAATGGCCATCGAAATAGTGCAGAGTTATTTCAAAATTAAGAATCCACACTCATTGGATGCTGAATTACATTTAAGGCCACCAGGAAGCACTTAGCCAGGGCATCAGAACAGCAGTCACTTCCTGGAGCTACTGCCTGAGGCTAGCTGAGGCCCTAGCTTGAAGGGACCCCCCTTGTACAGCTGTGTCTCAGGCTCTTCTCCTTTGCATACCTCATTGAGGACAACAAAGCCTTATCACTGCCTGCTCTGGTTGCTCTTGTAGACACCACAGCACTCCAGCCATGGAGCCGGACCTGCCTCCAAGCTGTCAATAGCTCTTAGACCCCATACCTCACCTCCTGCTGCAGTTACTGCAGGCTGCCCTCATGGCTCTGCAGAAACAGAACCCCCAGCTCATTGCAGGACACCTCCTCTTCTCTTTCCATTCACTGCTCATGCAGCATGACCTCTCCCACCCTCCTCTGCACACCGTTCACCACCGCTTCTGGCGACTGGACACCAGTTCTGACTAGTGAGACTGGATCATCATGGAGCAGTGGGACAACCAGTAGTAGCTCCAGATCTTCCACATGTGGAAGGACACCTTCATGGAGCTGTGTGAGTGGCTTGC
Source organism: Apalone spinifera (assembly GCA_030068395.1). Taxonomy (NCBI): domain Eukaryota; kingdom Metazoa; phylum Chordata; order Testudines; family Trionychidae; genus Apalone; species Apalone spinifera. Next base: position 112,762,227 of record CM057846.1, on the reverse strand, counting down.
CCCTGCCCTCCGGCAACAGAACACCCACATGCAACCCACCATCCCCCTCCAGAAGCAGGTTGCCATCACTACATAAAAGCTTGCCACGCCAGACAGCTACTTCTCCTTTGGGAACCAGTTTGGCATGGGGTAAATAGAGGGTCATGTCCAAGAGGTAGGGTTTGGCCTCAGGGAGCTCCCAAGGACCCTGGTAACACTGTCATTCTCTGTTTGTCTCTTTCTGCAGGTGGTGAGGATATCAACACAATCCTGCTCTGCCAGCTCATCCTCCTGGGCAATGTGGACCCCATGATCACCAGCTTTGCTACCATGGGATTTCCCAACTACGGGGGGGGGGGGCGGAGGGGGGCATTGATGGCACCCATATCCCCATCCAGGCCCCTAACCACTGGGTCTCTGAATACATCAATGCAAGGGGTACTTTACAATCGTGTTGCAGGACTTTGTGGGCCACCGCAGCTGGTTCATGGACATCAAACTTGGGTGGCCAGGGAAGGCACATAATGCCCGCATCTTCTACAACTCCATCCTCTACAAGAAGATGCATGCCTGCACGTTTTTCCCTGACCTCACCATGAGGGTCAGGGATGTGGATATGCCAATATGCATCATGAGGGATGCAGCCTACCCTCTGTTCTCCTGGCTTATGAAGCCCTACACGGGGCACCTGGACCAAAGCAAGGAACATTTCAATGCCAGGCTCAGCAGGGCCCACATGATTGTGGAGGTCACCTTTGGATATCTGAAAGGGAGGTTCTGCTGCCTCCTCACCTACCTTGACCTTGGTGAGTGAAATGTCCCCAAAGTGGTGGCAGGCTGTTGTGTCCTGCACAATATATGTGAGAATAAAGAGGAGACATTCAAGGGTCGGAGGCAGAGGCTGAACAGTTGGGTAGGGCCTTTAAATAGCTGTGCGTGGCTGCCATCTGGCAGGCCCATCAAGGGGCTGTGCACATTCGAGAGGCCCTGAGGGAGAGTTTCACATAAGGACCCCAGTGACACTATCCTCTGGGCCTCCCCACAAACGGCCTGTGCATTGCCCCTCTGTGCCTTTCCTCCCCTACCCGTCCTTTCTCCTGCCCTCCCTTCCCTTTCCTTTTCCCCCTTCCCTTCCTCTGTTGGTACAATAAAGCAGATGTTTTGTTTTTGAAACAAGGAACTCTAGTTTTGGTTTAATTGGCGTAAATGTAACTGTGGCAAGAACTTGGAAGGGGGAAGAGGGGAAAGGAAAGGGGAGTATATTGCATATTGCTTGCTCAGGTTTTGGATACTAGCTAAAGATAGCCTCACACCCTAAGGCTCTTTCCATTCCCTTTTCCTCTCTAGTCCTATACACTCAAAACCCTCCAGCTGCCCCACCTCCAGCCACCCTCCATGGTCACAGCAGCATTCTTTTTAAATATTACCAAAAAATATTAGGAAATTAAAATGTCTAGTCTCTCCCTCTCTACCATTCAAATATTTTGTGCATAAATAAAATCTCTTTATGAAGGCTTGTCCATTACATGCTAAAGGATCTATTGAGCATATGCTTGCTCAGACAAAATTTAGATTGCAGCCCCAACTATTAAAAATAGCATTAACCTAGGAGTGAAGAATTCTAATAATCTCTCTTATGATAAAGCTATCAGAAATTATGAATTATCTCCTTTAAAAATGCTATTTATTTTTAAGAGAACACTGTGAACATGGGTGCTTACTGCTCTTATTAAACTACATTGTTCACTAGCTCAACACATCTCCAGGGATTCCATAGGTATACTACAGCTTCTCTTTTCTTCTTTCTTTTGATGTCAATGCAACATTTGCTTTTTCTTTCATTGGAAGAAGAAATACATTCCCTTAGTACATATAATTGTAGATGGTCAGTTTGAATCAGAATGTATGAATTGTCCAAATAATGAAGCAAGAACATATTTTGTCAAACCTACTGTATCTAGTGCAGCAAACAGACTACAAAATTCTGTTTGCTTTTAGCCTTACCTATATGAGAAAATGGAACCAGATTAAGCATAATTAAGTTAGTAAATTTACAGTGAATTCTGGTAGACACAAGACACAAGAGACCTGGACTAGGCTGAATGCTTAATATTTCACTCACTATGATTTATCAAGATCATATCTTCCCAGTAGGACCCAGGCTTTGGGTACTAGCTACAGATAGCCTCACACCCTAAGGCTCTTTCCATTCCCTTTTCCTCTCTAGTCCTATACACTCAAAACCCAGTTCCTGAGGGAGCAGAATTCCATAACATATGTTCCGCATCATTTATATTTTGCCTGCAGAGCTTGTTTTCTGAATAACCTGGGGGGTGGGGGGGGAATTTACCCTTTGGGACAGCCTAGCAATATTGAAACAAAAATTGTTTTTCACTCTTGTGGTGTCATACTGAAGGGATTAAAGTATTATAACTATTTGCAGACCAGCATTATAATGTCATTATCATCACATAGGTCATGTCTACAGTAGGAAACTATTTTGAAATTGCTTAAATCGACTTAATAACTCCCAATTTGACAAAATTGAAATAGTGTGTCATCACTACAAAGAAACCTCAAAATTAATCTGAGGCAAGCTCTGTTAATGTTACCTTGACTTAGAGCCCCAGTTAGCACTGGGGAGTAATTAGTTTGAATTACTCTGGGGAGTAGTTATTTTGAAATAGCAGCACCAAAGTGTCCACACTAGTGCTATTTCAGAATAACTATTTAGAAATTAGTGCTATTCCTGAAGAAAACAGATTTCAAAATAAGTGGCCCCTTAGTTCAAAATAGCAGGCTTGGTAGTTTGGAAGCTCCGATTATAAATTAAGTGGAGTGTTATTTCAAAACTAGCCAATTAGCCGGTCATAAAACGGGATTTTCAGGTCTCTCCTCCACGTCGGTCTTCTCTCCTGAGC
>CM057846.1:112735004-112759227 GCA_030068395.1 Apalone spinifera | reverse complement strand
AGGGAACAGCCAGCATTTCAGCATTACAGAGTCACAGACATTGGGCTACTATATTTATGATAAAGCCCTAGTGTAGACCAGGGAATATATAGCTCCCTTATCACATTAGAGTAGCTTTCAAAGGTAGTCTGTGCCAAATAAAGTACAAACCATGCTTACCATAATGACTAATTTTTAATAAGAATACTTTTTAAGGAAAGTTCAAGGCATATTAATTGGAAGATTTAAAATGCACAATTTAAAACAGTGGGTAATTGATTCTTATTCTTATTCACTGTAATGCCTTTTCAACAGGAAAAAGAGCCTGGGATTTATACAGTGGAATATCCATAGGGAATACTGATTGTATGATTAACATAATCATTCAGCCTGTTATCATTGTTCCACACAAGTTCAGTGAAAAATGCATCTTTATGCCATCTGAACTAAAGCATGCGAGGTAGCAGTTGTACTGCAAGAAAAAAGATCAGGTCGAATATGCCATCCAGAGCTATCTTTTACATCTTACATTTCAAGCTTTCACTTCTCTGAAGCTCCTCTATTTTATAATGTTTACACTTTATATCTACTTGTGTGTATATGTATGCCAGTAGAATGAGTTGCTTTTACTAGTTTGTCTTTTACTAACTGAAGTGTACTCAACATATATAACTTATGTGTTAAAACTTGAATCACAGAATGAATTGCAGTAGAATGCTAGGCACAATCAGACACTATAAAGGGTAATGTTACTTCTCATTAGTAATGTAACAATTCTTCCACCTAGGTTTAGCCATACTTTTTAAATGAGGCTTTACACAGTAGGGCTACGTCTACACTACAAGGGTTCTGCACAAAACCAATTGTTTTTGTGCAAAAACCCGTAGAGCATCCACACCTCAAATGCACTTTTGCGCAAGAAAATCATGAGTAAAATGGCAAAACAGAGGGCTTTTTCTGGCTTAGGTAAACCTCCTTTTATGAGGCATTACTCCCTTTTGAGCAAGAGTTCTTGCACAAAAAGGCAAGTGTGGATGCTCCAGAGGGGTTTCTGGGGAAAAAGCACAAGTGCTCTAATCACCATTCTGTAAATGGCCATCAGAGCTTTCTTGCGCAAGAGCGTCTATGTAGTGTGGACACTCTCTTGCACAAAAGCACATCGCGTTTGCGATGTGCTTTGAGGTCTTGACATGCTCTTGTGCTAGAAGTTTTTGTGCAAAAACTCTTGCACAAAAGGCTTCTTGCGCAAGAAGCATGTAGTAGCCTATATCTTGATCTCTAAGCTTTTAATTAAATCATGTGCAAATTAATCCATTACAGGTTAAACATCTCTAGTCCCGTACCCTCGGGACCTGACCGGTGCTGAACCAGAGAATTTGCAGAACCACAGGAGATCAGTATTGTCTAGCAGCATTACCAACACTTCCACTGCTTACTGGGCTACTTAGAAGACATTTAGGGGTAAATTAGAGCTAAATTACAGCACAGAACACTGAGAGCCAAGACTGGTGGCTACTCACAAACTTTATGGGACAGTGGGAAACATGGCCACACTCATGATAAGCGGACATTCGGCTAACTAAAATCATGCTGGACCATGGAGGTTCAACCTGTACTAGGAAATCTGCTTTCAAGCACAAATAATCTTTCAAGTGTAGACTTGTCCAGAGAGATTAAGTGACTTGCTCAAAGACATGTGGGGTTTCAGTTGCAGAGTTAGGTTGAGAGCTCATTGCTGTCTCAATTTGACAGAACAGAGACTTGAGCTTAAATCTCCTACATCTCAAGTGGGTGCCCTATTCACAAGGCTATTGTCTCTTTTTGTTTAGACTAAACATTGCATCCTGGAGCTGAGACATCTTCCTGATGGAAGCATTGCTAAAAGCAGTGTCCTTTTACAAAAAGTCTGGCATTTTCAGGTAAAAAAAAGTTTCAAAATTTTCTGATTCTCTTGTGACACTTTCATTTGTTTTCTCTCCAGCAACAATCTAGGGCTGTGTCTACTCTACAAAGAAAAGTCGGAAAAACAAAAGCAATTTGCATATCTTTTTCCGCTTTTCTTCCAAAAGAGGCTTTTCCGACATTTGTCCCATCTACACGGGGCCAAATGTCAGAAAAAAACCCTTTTTTGGAACATCCTTTCTTCTTCATAAAACGAGGTTTACAGGGATGCTGGAAAAATGTGTCTGCTTTTCCTAATTTTTGGGGGGGACACAGGATAAAGCTTGGATATCCTGAAAAAGCTCTGTAATCTAGACATACCCTGAGTCTTTGAAAGTCAGTGTTCCATTTACAGTCATGGTGCAAGAGACTAGTGTAATTACAAGAGGAGATGTTTTTGGAAACAGGCCCTTAACGCTAATGGAAACAGGACTTGACTCACTGCTGCCTTATATAACCACTTTTACATGTATGAAATAGGCATAAAAGGCTGCCAAATGATAGGTTACCCTATTACACCTACTTGGCCCTCGTTTTGCACAGGTGTAGATGATTAAATAAGACTTTGCCAGTGAATCAGACCTAATAAGCATCACATTTCTCTTTAAACTACATTTTTTTAACCAATATTGTTTTCTGAGTTCCAGTGATTAAGATTGGCCTGCTTAGCAATGAATCTTGCACATAGTCACTTAGCTTTTGCTTGAAATTCCCCTCGCCCAATATCTGAGGGTGTCTTGTCCATTGTGACAATTAATATTCCAAACCAGGATTCTTGCATCTTCTTTGTGTATTCTGCAAGAGATCTTGCTGCTTTGCAAGTTATTTCATAATTGTATAGAGTGAGGATTGAGGGATGCTGAGGTGAAGTTCTGCTCTGTGAAGAAATGGTAAAAATGGCTTTGTGGGGATTCTCATAGATTATTTTTTTTCAGAGGCTTGCATATCATGTCTGTTCAGTTTACAAATAAGAGGCTTTTTTTTTTCTGCCAACTAGACAGAAATCAATTCTCTTGAGGTAAAAGGGGACATTTTTACAATAACTTTTCAGAGCATTACATCAAAGTGCAGTGTTAGAAACCAATGATTTGTTTTCAACATTTTCTTTCTTGTAGAATTCTCTTTTCCTTACCATTTTCAGACAAAATTCCTTGCTCACATAAATAAATACAACTCAACAGAAGTTAATGAGATTCACTAATTTACAACAGTGGAGAATGTGGTTGAATATATATGCTCTGGTTTCCCCAAGAATGGCAAATCCTTTCAAATTTCTTTATGCAAGAATGCAAAAGATGACTTTCGAAGGGCTGTTTTTATGGCAACCATTGGCAGGGAGACAGCCTGCTATCAAACTTGTGCTATCATAGCAAACTATTAGATAAATTCAACAGCACATTATATGATCACCAGTAAACTGGTTTAGACATTTTTATATTCATAGTCCCTGCATGCTATAAAACTATCTAATCACAATTTCCATTCTCATTTCACTGATTGAAGTAGAGCATTGAAGTTTCCTATTTTGTTTTTCCTGAGGCTTGATGACATTATGTAACCTAGTGTTGCCTGAATTTTGTTTACTAGCTTTCTTAAAACTGTAGTATTCATTGAAAAATTAAGATTAAACTACAAAAAGACTCTTTGTCATAATTACTTCTTTACAAAATGTACAACTTAATGTGCTATAGCATATTTCTCACACTTTGTATTCCCCATATTTGTAATTAGTTAATATAAGGCCTTTTCCTGCAATTTTGCATTCTTGTGAGTTGTCTACTTAAAGCTAACGGAACCACTTTTGAGGAGAGATGCCGTATTAAGACCATAGTTTCAAACTTTTATCTTTCTATTTTACTTTAGAAAAAGATGAAAAAGAGAGAACATGTCTCATTCCTGAAGTCTTTACTCACATGAGCCAGCCCTTGCTTTCTGTAACAGTGCTATTGAGTAAGGAACTCCCTCATGGGTAAAAAAATGCGTGATCTCAGGCTTTTGGATGAGATTGCTGAAACAAAATGATACAAAAAAGTTTGATGGAATGAGCTGAAAAAGAAAAGATTCTTGTGCAATCTGGATTGAAATTGTTTGAGGGGCTCTCATTCATAAATCAGATGAAGTGAGGGCAGAAGGGAGGGATGTAATATTATCCCATTGTTATAGTAACCATAAATGTGCATGTAACAGAAGACTCTGATTCTCTAGCAATATTTGCCATCTTAATCTTTTCAACAGAAGGGAAAATCTCAAATATCAACACTTATATTGTACAAAAGTCTAGATTGTGTTATTTTCAGTTTCATGAGTTTGATCTGGATTTCAGCTACATGCTAATAACAAAGCGAATAGAGAAGGCAGTGGAATAAGCTAGCTTTTTATCTTGGAGCATGTGATGTCAAAGCAAAGAGATTTGCCAATAGAACATGGACAACATTTATTTGGTTTATAATAGAAATACCAATTCATTTGGAAGAACTACTGCTGTATTTTCAGGATAACTTATTTTTGCTTTTCATGTCACTTTACACAAGTATTTAACCTTCACACTGTAAATTTTCATGACACTTAACAAAGCTGCAATCCCTTTCTTTTTGCATTTAGAAACTGTTAATGAGAATTGTAAGGCTAAGGGAAATACAAAAAGCAAAAGCCCTCAAATGCCTTTCCTGTTTTTAAAATTAAAAAGATCAGGAGGCCAAAGAGTGCTTGACTTAAGTTAACTTGCACAAGTACAGCCTCAGGAGGTTCTCATTCTATTACTGAATGAAATTAATGTTGAAGCAGGAATAGGTATAGTTAAGTGACTGTTCTCCACCTGCTTTTTGCCCTCCATCTGCTATCTGCAGTAACCGATTACCATTGGTCATTTTGTGTGACTTTAAACACATCTATCAGAGCTGCAAGAATACCAAACTACATTCCTGGACAGAAAATTTAGCTTCAGGGGCAGGGAGTGGACTTGGGCAGGCCTTGTTGAAGCAAATATGGAGTTAGATCCATGGCTAGCATAAATCAGTTCTACTGAAGTCAGTGAATCAGTGCTACAGATTTATACTAGCTGAAGATTTGGATCACAGAACTGGAAAGTGAGGAAAATAATAGATAAATTATTAATAGTAAATTAGAAATGGATATTCAGACTGTATAAACAGACATAGCTTCATTTAAGTTAAGACAGGACAGACAGAAGCATGTTCTACACTGCTGCTTTTGTCAATGTAATTGACATTGCTCAGGGTCAATGTAACCCTGAGCAACATAAAGTACATTAACTTAAATGCTATCCCTACCTGCACTACGTAGCTGGGAGATAATGTCTCACCCACACAACTTCTGCTTCTTACGGAGGTGCAATAATTATGCCAATGAGAGAGTGCTCTCTCATCAGCATAGTGTGCTTTCACCAGATGTGCAATAGCTGTGCAGCAGCATTGGTGCTGCCTCGCCAATAATGCCCTAGTGTAAACTTGTCCAGTAAATCAGAAAGTGCCAGAAGCAACATAATGTCCATGATTTAGAGGTTGTAGATGTCAGAAAGAAAAACACACAGCTGGACTATAACACCCTGAGGCCAATAAACCTCTCTTCCCTCCAACAGTATAATAATAATAATAATAATAATAATTAATAATGTTATTATCTGCCACTTGGAGTTTTTGTGCTGCTGTTGTTGATATTCATTGGACATTCAATACTGTCTTCCTTAATCTTACATGGCACACAGTTCATTGTTACTGTGCCAAGCTGCAGTAAGAGATTAAAATGCCCTTGGTTCAATTTAGTGAATTTCACTGTAACCAACTGCCCATTATCTCCATTGAAAGCAATGGCATTCAGTGTTGCAAACAGTCTTAAAATTTCATGCTCTGTACAAAATGTACTGGTTTCATTGTAATCTGTAATGGCAGCATGCTTTGAATGAAAATGTTATGGTTCTGTTTATAAAATGTCCTTTCTTGCAATTTCAGTGTCTGAAAATATTTCTTTTACAGTCTAACATTCTACCTGTTCCAAAAGTGTTTTGAAAGGAAATGATTTTAAATCTGAAGAAACCAGCCAATTATATTGATTGAGTGACAGTAGGTGATGACTGGCACTTTATCTATTTATATGTATTTGATATTTAAAAATTTGTAAGTATCCTAAAAATGGCATATGTTTGAGTGCTTCCCTGTGTCTTCACTTTTGGTATGCCACATTTCATCTTGGGTTCCTGAATCTGAAAGCTTATGCATGGACTTTAAATATAGAATTAGGGCCTCTGGGCACAGGTTACGACTCCCTGGTTGATTAAAAATCTGTCTCAGCAAAAATGATAACATTGAGCATTGAGCACTCTAACTTCAGCCAATGGTGTAACTGTCAGTTTGAAGACCCAGGTCTAATTCAGTTCCATTCTACCATTATGCAGAACACCTCTACATGTACTCTCTCTCCTAATATGCTGCATGTGAGGGCAGCATGCATATATGCCAATAGAGAATTCTCCAACATAAGAGGAATTTTCTATCGGCTATTTCCAGCCATTTTAAGAGGCACAAAAGAAGCCTTAGTAAACAAGAAATTCCAAGTGTTAGGATCTCCTGAGACTGATTAATAGTTTTGAGGTCTGAAGAAGTCCTCGATCTTTTCAAGTGTATATGCCACGCACTCTCTAGGAAATGCTGGAGTCAAGAATGAAGGATTCATCTGCACATTGTAATGCCTAAGTGAACTGATAGCTGCTGCACTGTAACTGCATTCTTCCTCCATCTTTTGACCCTTCATCAACTAGTTTCTTTGGGTTTCTTTCTGGTTTCCATATACTATGAAGAGCCTATTTAAATTATGAAGGATGTTCTTACAAGTACCAAATAGTTGGCAGAAGAACACGTCCTTCCTAGTCACAGGGATCAATATTTAATTTTGTTTCAGAATCAGTTTTATCACTATTGAGATATCCCTCAGGGTGAAATTCAGCTTCCATCTCATATTTAGTACTGGACTGCCATCTAAATCTGTGGTTTTCCTGTAGTGCGTTCACATGGCAAATATTAGTAGCCCCCATCTAAGCTGCTTAATTCCTTTGTCATTAAACTTCCATTTGCCTTTGATCCAGAACTGTGTAAACGTAAATGCATATGTAGCCCTTAGTCCATGTAGCTGATGCAAGGGGGAAACTAAAATTGTCATGCCCAAGCAATTTCTTTCTCTTCAGACACTCACAGATGTGTGTGTGCGTATGTGTGTGTGTGTACAAGAGTATATGAACTAGATGAGCAGTTAGCTAATGCTGCTACTGTTACACATATATGAATCTAGACTATTCTAGGTACAAAGTGCCTAATCTTTTTTTATTGATTTCCAATATTATACCATACTAATTTATTGCTCATGGTCAGTCTAATGTACTTGTATTTTATGTATGTATAAGAAAAACATCTTAAGTGCCTCACGACCATTAATGCTAATGGGGTAGTGTGACTAATTATACACATCTTGCAGATACTAGTTATTCCTGTAAATGCATTTACCATGAACAAAACCACACTGTTCAATTTTCAAAACCTGAAACTGTAACTCCATTTTCAAAGTATTGCCATAATTTGCCCTTCCTTGATCTGACCATATTGTGAAAACTAACAGTTGCAAAGACGACTCAACATTTTTGAATAATGGGCTCAATTGGGGTTATTTCATAAAAGAGTATCTGTGAGAGATTAGTATAGCATTATACGGAATACTAAAAGCATAGCTACATTAGCACCCTTTGATGTGATGATGATTGATGATACAGAGTTGGCTATGTATTTCTCCTCCCCTGTATCTAGTGGGACGCAACAGATTTCATTCCCCAGTGAAGTTGCTAGACCAGTGTCCTTGTACAGGATTTTCAAGCAAAGAAACCCTCTTTTGCCAAATAAACATGTTTTGATGTCATTTATATTCATTTTCAGTTTACCAGATTTATGTGTGAAAGCATGATTATTTACAGCTGAGAGGAATTAACAAGATAATACATTTCAATGGGGCTTTCTTCCCACATAATTATTGTTTCCTATCTGCTGTTAATTATCTTTTATCAGTTTCACAGGTTTATTTAAAATCTTATATTTGGAACTAAAAAATCATTTATTGTTTCTAATCAAATTCAATATAGTCATAAAATGTAGGCAGTATTAATTACTATGAGAGTAATAGATAACTCAAATTCACAACAAATTAGAAAGTTGAATATAAATATATTAAAAATTTGATATTGGATATGATTTCTTGACTAAATAAAGTGGCTATACAAGAAACAGACACTTGGTGAAATTTAGGATCAAATTTTAACTCTAAGCTTTTGTAAACAAAGAGTTATTAAATAAATGGGTTTTTTTGCATTACCTCTGGCTTGGTATAGCTTTTTAATGGGTCTAAGTACCTATTCTTCACCATTTACTAGAGGTGATGTTCTGAGTGACTATTAATGTGAATTCATATATTTCTTGGCTACAGAACAAGCAACATGCATGTACTTCATGTACTTCAACATTGTTGGTCATTTATAATTATAAAAGGCTAATAGATGTTAACATGAGTAAAATGTGTTACAACAGAGCTGGTCAGAAATTTTCTAATGGGACAGTTTAGTTGGAAAATGCTAATTTGTCAAATCCAAAATGTTTCATGAAAATGAGTCTGATTCAATTAATTTTCAGGCTTTCTGGACTCCTGGGACAGCTGGCTCACTGTGCTGCCTGATTCCCAAGGCATGACTATAGGGAGCCAGCAAGCCCAGGCAGCTGCTAGCTGAAATTGACATTTTTCTCAGTATCACCATTGATATCTGAGTACCAAGAATTTTAATTTCAGTCAGTAGCTGTCAGGATCCTGGAGAGTTTATTTTGTTTCAGGAAGACAATCTGTCAGCGCTTCCAAAACTAACTCCCCATGTCCCGAATTTCCAGTTCTCTTAAAAAAAAATTCTTGCAAAGCAGAAATCCTGGACTTCTGACAGCTGTAGGTATAAGTGGATACATAAGCACATCAGTAGAAAATATTTACAAATGGTTTTTAGCAACCTGTTAGGTCAAATCATTTTATTAACCATTTTGTAAAACAAGAATTTACTCATTAATTCTTTATAAAGTATTTATAAATGTATATGAAATACAAAATGACCGATTTATTCATGGAACATTACCACAGATTTCTTTTTAAATGTAGGAGTTACTGAAGTCTCAATGCAACTATTTTAGAAAAAGGATTTTACTATATAAACCTATTCAACTTTGAGACACAAGTCCAAAGCCTAAATAAGAGGTGTTTGGGTATATCCTCAGCAGTGCAAGTAGGCCAGTGCATTGTACCAGTATGACATTCTTAGCCAGAATGGTGTACTGGAAATAAACTGTAGTACCCTCAGCCTTTCCATGGAGCTGCTTCTCCTCCAGCTCCATCTATATGCAGCCCTGAAGGAGGACAGGGCTGGAGGGAGACCGTGGGTATTGTAGAGGAGCATTCAGAGCTGCCATCATTCTTCTCCTTTCCTCTCTGCCTGTCCCTCCCAGCTGGGAATGGAGCAAAACCCCCTGTTCCCCTTCTCCAGGCCTGTCCTCCATCAGGGAGGTTGCTGTAGGGAGCCAGAAGGGAGACAGTTCCATAGAAGAGCAGAGGGTGGGATTCTGCTCCTTTCTCAGCTGGCAGTGGCAGAGCGGGGAAAGCAGCAGAACTGCTGGCAACTTAGGAGTCTGCTGTACCGCTCCTAGCAAACCCATCCTAGGGATGGGGAAGGGAAGAAGAAGAAGGTGGGCTGGGGGTGGGGCAAAAATCACAAGGAAGGTCACATGGGGTAGTCATATGACCCCCCCCCTGCACACTTACTTAATGCCTCCCCCTACTGGTAAGAGATTTATTCAGTTGCAATAATGTAGCCGGTGTCTTTGGCACTCTGGAAATGCTTTTTGGTAACAGGTTACGGACTGCAGGATGGTTGTATCTTAACTGAAATCAGAGATGTGATTATAGCTTGGGTATTCATATCTTCACGAGCTGCAACCTACTTGGCACATATGAAAGAAGCCATAAAACTCTGATGACACAGGCTTCAACATAGGCTTGACAAGCACATCAGGCACCCAGCATACATACTCACATGGCTGTCCATGCTGCCATAGCTACTATTCTTATCTGTGCTAACTGGATAACAAACTCAAGCATGTCAACAAGTGCTACAATCACCTCCAACGTTGGTAAGAAACACTGGAATCAAGGTAAGCCTGTCAAGAACTAACAGAAATACTTTTTTAAAAATCCTGAATTCCTGGAAATACCCCACCATTTCTATTTCCTGATAAGTATTGCATAATAATTTAATTTTTTGAAAGAGCTTTGTATAAACAATGCAATACCTTTCACGTGAATGAGTTATGAAAATAATTCTCAAGACATATGCATTTAGTTTAAGGAGGATTTTGGTCTATGAATAGCATTTTTGCTGCGGTGCAATATTAGAAAAGAGTGGCTGGAGGTAAGTTCAATTAAACAGGATGATGCCAACAATCAAAAGACAGAATTCTTTCCAGATTAATTGTCTATTCGTTCTCGTGATTGTCTGGGGAAAAAACAAACAAACAAACAAAAAACCCTTCTTTCTGTGTCTTCCAGCAACCATGACGAGAGATTTTGGCTGGAAAAATGGTCATTGGATGGAAAAATTGTTTCAAGATTACAAAAAATCTTGCCCATCTGTGATGGGGCATTTGCCTTGAACAGGCCCTCCAAGGGTTAAAACCCAGCCCTGGGACAGAGCTGGAACTGTGGAGCCAGCAGCTATGGCAAGTATGAGCCTATTAGGGCCCAGTTGAGGGCAGTATAAATAAAGGCTCCTGTAGGGGTGATGACGGACACACTCTTGCTCTGGCTGGGGAGCAGGAGGGACCTGGCTGCCAGGGAAGCGAAGGTTTCTGGAGAAAAGGCCTGAGAATACCAGGGCTGTAGTTAGATCAGGGCTGCGGAAAGACAGGCAGAGCTGGGGAAGCTCTGACCGAGCAAACTCTCAGGCTGCAGGGCCTGAAGCAAGGCCTGGGGCTACTAGGACTGCAAAGAGGCAGCCATGGTAGGCAAAGGCAGCAGATACATACACCCTTGCCAATGATGAGTGAACATTTTAGACTGCAGTTTGCCCCTGAGGTAAGGAGCTAGATGAAGACTGTCAGTGGGCTACTGAGGCAAGGTGGGCATAGGGATTTGGGGCTTCCCAGAGAGAAGGACCCCAGTGTGGGGTGGGGAACTGTGCACCACAGTCTGGGATGGGTGCAGGTCCTAACACTGAGGTGGAAAAGAATAGGTAACAGCAGGCGTGACACCTGCCCAAAGGGGGTGCTCTAGCACCAAAGAGCTAATTCCTGAGTGACCAGCAGGAGGCATCCAGGTGGTGAGTCACACTGTATTACACCATCCAAAATTAGGAGAAAACTCAGAGCATTAGAAGTTTTATATGAAAAAAATGAAAGACTAATCCACCCCAAAATATCCAGTAGACCAGTTGACAGGACACTATGCTGAGATTTAGGAGACTCACATCCAAGTTGTTGTTCTGAATCAGGCAAAGATATATGCAGGTGTTGCATCAGGCAGATATGGCATAGCATCAGAGGTGATATGAATAAGTGAAAGCACATATTTGACCCAGTCTCAATTTAATGAGTATCCTAACATCAGGCTAGAGTAGGGTTTTTGGACCCCTCTCAGCATCCTGGACTGAGAAATCATTCCTAACCAAAGTTATTTCATACCTACTGGCTACGTCTAGACTGGCATGATTTTGCGGAAATACTTTTAACGGAAAAGTTTTTCCGTTAAAAGTATTTCCGCAAAAGCGCGTCTAGACTGGCACGGACGCTTTTCCGCAAGAAAGCCCTGATCGCCATTTTAGCCATCAGGGCTTTTTTGCGCAAAACAAATGTCAGCTGTCTACACTGGCCCTTTTGCACAAAAGTTTTGCGCAAAAGGGACTTTTGCCCGAACGGGAAGGGGAAAGTATTTCCGCAAGAAGCACTGATTTCATACATTAGGAAGTCAGTGCTTTTGCGGAAATTCAAGCGGCCAGTGTAGACAGCTGGCTAGTTTTTGCGGAAAAGCGGCTGATTTTCCGCAAAAACTGGCCAGTCTAGACGCAGCCAATACGTTCTTGCAAAATTTCATTGGAAAATTCCTAGTCAGTTCTAATATTGAATTCTTGTACCCCACCACTGAAGCCATTCTTCCCAAACACAGGGGGCGTGATCAAAAATCTGCATTGACTTCAGTGGACTTTGGATAGGCTTTCAATGCAAGTATAGACATATTTTTTTCAGGTATCTATTTTTGAAACAATCTGAGAGTTCCTATGGGAGATACGGTGGGAAATGGATGTGGACGGATGCAATTCTCTTTGTTAAAACAATACGCTCTTTTTAATTTTTAATTTTTTAAAAAGGCCTTTCAATTACTTAGTGGGTTTTGGTACTGTCTTCTGGAAATATACACTAAAGGGAAATTATTCTACATCTGCGGGAGCTATAATATTTCATTACAAATTGTAAGAATTCTCTTAGATTTAACATGCTGCTGCTCTTCAAATCATCTGTCCAATACCAAAGAATCAGATCCTCAACTGATGTAAATTGACATGACTTCATTCACCATACTCTTCTAGTTATGAAAGCAAACAGACTGAAAAAGAAGGTATTTTTTTGTTGGATATTAGTGCTGTTCTAACCACCAAACTCTTCAGAGATAGGAATCAGATGGGCAGTCATGTTAGTCTGTATCTGGAAGAAAAAAAAATGAGGAGTCTTGTGGCACCTGAGAAGCTAACAGATTTATTAAGGCATAAGCTTGCATGAGTAAAACCCACTTTGCCAGATGAATGAGATAGGAATATCAATCCACCTTTTAGTGGAATTAGATATGCTTAATGCTTTGTCCATTATGATGGCAGAAGCATAATTCACCTCTCTAGTCACATCTTGGAAGGAATAATTGTTTTATTTTTCCTATCCATTTGCTTTGTGGCCCTCATCACCATAGTATCTAACTACTTCATAGTTTATAATATATTTGATTTTGACAACACCCTGTGAGATTTTCCTGAAGTAGACTGGGAATAGAAGCACAGGGTAGAATAAGTTACTTGTTCAAGACCCCAGAGGAAATTTGTGGCCAAGCAAAAAATCAATCACAGGTGCTCTGAGCCCAGAACAGTGCCCTATCCATTAGATCATTTTTCCTTGCCTGCCTCTTAGTCATCAAACAAACAAGTTTTCTGTTGAATAGAACTAGCTGAACTTTGTTCAACAATAGCAACACAGGCATAGAGATTTTTCTACCTTAGGACAGACTATAAGATGAACCATTTTACGGATCTGTATAATATTAGCAGCTGTTTCCTTCTTTGAATTCTAAATTGGGGTAAATATATTATGACCTTAGACCATATGGAAAATATTCTTACTTCATCTGCTTTCACCACTAATGTGAATTTTCAACTTCATCTATGTGTAATAAATGCTGATAAGGAAAGAAACTGAACAAAAAGCACAATGTTTTTTCCACAACTTTTAACTGAAAGGGAGTTTAATTTATTTTCAGAGAAAAATGGCAGCCTACCAAAGATCCCCAGTACACACAGTATAATATAAATGTGACCCGTAAAATGATATACATTTATATTACATTTTAAGATAGTCAAATCTCCATGTTATCAGTTCATTGACATTCTTCCAGGTTATTAGTTTGCATTAAACAAACAAACAAACAAACAAACAAACAAATAAATAGTGGATACATTGTGGTAACTGGACTCCCTTTGAACTGCCATGAGCTATTTGAAATTGAATTAAAAATAATATTGTATATTCATAGCAAACCTCATTGTCTTTTCATTAGTATGGAGTGGCAGAAAAAGTTGATTGCTTTGAAAATATGCAAATGTCACAAGAAGGAAATGTTTTCATGCAAGTAGTATCTTGTATTTAAGGTTTGATTTCTCCCCTCTGTCCTTCTCATTGTGCCCCCCTTTTTTTTTTGCTTACTTTAAAAGTTATTATAATGTTTCTTCTTCCAACCTTCAATTTATGTTCCATTGTGTCCTTCTGAAATTATTTGCTACTGCACACATCCCCAGTTCAGGTAGTTTTATTATTGTGCCCTTTTCAATTCACTAAGGCCACCGTTACATTCTGACAGAAACATAGTTCTTCAAAATATAAGTGACCTAAATCTTGAAGAGAAATGTAATATCATTTCCCAAGAAGATTTCTGTTTCACACTGTGATCCAGAAAGATCATTCTTAAGTATCACAGATATGAAATTGTTATAAAATATATTTCCCATGAAGATGATCCTTCTGCTAGGACAGATTAAACATTTCCTTTTGTGTACATTTCTCATTGTGAAAACAAAAATGTATTATAATAGTCTACTAGAAAATATAGTGGGATTATTAATATGGATTATATTGGGGACAGAGGAAACCTTAGCATTTAATTTATGTTACTATTTATGTACTATATCAACAAGTGTCCTCTAAAATATAATAAGCAATGCTAAAAGAAAGTGGGAAATGTTATTTAGCCAATACACGCACACACACACACACACACACACACACACTTTGTAAAAAGAACATTATGAAGATTGCAAAGTCAACCATTCAAAAGTTAGAAATACAAGAAATACAAGAATTAAGATTGTGCGTCTATAATTTGGCCCTTTGTTTTTGGAGGTTGAATTAAAATTGCACAGGAATGTTCAATTCTGGCATTTCCTAACTTTTGAGTGTTTCACTTTGCAACTTTAGTACTGTCTTCTAACACCTTTTTTTACCTACACCCTTAAAAAAAACCCAAATCCAAAAACAAATTCAAGCTATGGTACCTTATTGAAAACAGATGTTTTTATGTAGAGGCATACTTTGCAAAAACTTTTAAAGATCTGCCAACAGCAGAGGAATAATGTGATTTAGGCAGTTCCGAGTAGTGTTCTTAAGTAGGCACAGAATCTTCTGCCCATTTCCCTCTAAATTTAAATGTTTTCTTGTACCCTTCAAATTTTCCCCACCCTACTTCCCCGTCTTCGTGTCCTAGTTCCATTCTAATTCTACAAAACCCCAGTCTCCAGTGCACAGGCTTATCATCTTAGTGTCAGTTTACTAGTTCAGTAAAATGTAGTCTCTTCCATCAAGCTCACAGTTTGTCTGTCCCCTTCCATTCATTTAGTTTCCTCCTACTACCCTGACTTCTTGCCTCATTCCACCTTGTTTTCTTCCCAATCTTTCTCCCAGACCTAGTCTCCAAGGCTGTGCCCTTCCTCTAAGACTTTAGGCAGCCAGTCCCAGTGATCCTAAGTACCAGTCCCAGCCTCTGCATTATATTTAATATAAACATAAAAATAGTTTTAATGTAATGGTAGTTTCACATTGACAGTTATTGTAGGCTTACCAATTTCATTGCTAAGTATAAAGCTAATATATTAACCCAAGCCCAGTTTTGACAGTCTTTGTTCAAGGAAGGCCTAAAATAGGAAGAAGTGTGCCAGATTGGTATTTAGGTGATTGAGCTCCAGAAATACTTTGAAATTCATACTCAAAAGCTCAATTCCTTATGCAGAATTTTAAATCCAAATTATTGGAAACTTCAGAATGAGTGAAACTTCAAGTTCTTGAAAGATTTGTTGCTTTCCATTCCCAGTGAAAGTGAGAATACAGCTGCCTTTCATCAGTCATAATACTTCCTTTTCATGTCCATGCTGAGGTGTGAATTAATATATAACACCACATTTTGATTGCAAATTCAGCAAGATTGTCCAAACCTAAACATGTTAAGCTTCGATTTTTTTGAGCTATCTTTGATCCATCTTTAATTGTAATTTTAGCTAAATTTGGAAATGTACATAATGACTATGTTGATTATATCTCCTCTACCTAGTGTGGACACTATTTAAATTAAATTTAAATTTATGTTTGAATTTAGTCATTTGTGTTTGAATTGAGTCAATTATGAGTGCTATAAATGGAGTATGACAATAAAATATGGTACATTTTTGGTATTACATCTTCCACATAAAGTGATACAAATGTCACAGAGACCATTGCAATCAGAACTCTCATTGTGTCTGAAAGACTGGTTCTTTTATAGTTGGAGATAGAATGTAGAGAGGATTTCACACCATTGGCCAAAGTTAAGCTCCATAAGGCAGATAGGAAGAAATGATGAAGAAATTGACTGGGAGTATATTGGTGGGAAAAGGAGACGTTGAACACAGTTTGTTACTTGGTGCTTTCTCTGTCTTTTGTCTTTTTGTTTTATACTTAGAATGTAAACAGCTGAGGAACAAGAGCAGTGGGAGAGTTTCTGACAACAGAAACTCTCCTTTCAACTTCCCTTACTCCTCATGACTGTGAGAACTATTGGAGTCGACAGGGGCACCCTAAGCATTCAATTTAGTGGGCCACTAAATTTAGATCCACTAAATTGAATACTAGAAGATCAATCTCCACAGCATAGATCCTCCATTTAATATAGACCTAGCCTAAGATATAAAGGTGAAAGACAACTTAAATATTCTCTTCTGTAGTTTTGTCATGTTCCCAGCTCATCTACTATATGTTTTAGAAAGTTTGTTTGTTTGGCTATTTGATCAAGAATTCCTCCTAAATGGTAAGAGCTCAAACCACCAAATTCAGTGTACAGCTTCCTCTTATCATAACTTACAATAACATAAGGATTTGTTTGTATCAGGAAAATGGGATGTGTATGGAATGGGTTTGCTTCTCATAAAACTAAACAACAAAAGGCAGACTCGCCAGATCAAGTACAATCTTCATAATTCACAAAACTGAGCAAATATTGAAAGAAGCAGAAACATGGAATGGACCTAGAATAGCATTGCTTCTCAACAAACCTTACAGAAAAGGGATAAAACAGAAATTTGGAGAAGTGTTCTGTTTTAGCAGAGCTAAATCAATGCTTAAGGTTTGAACACTAGAAGGCAATGTTCTTCAAAACCAAGATGATTATCACTTTTTTTGGGTTAAAACATGGTGAATGAGTAGCATTCGTAAGGACAAAGAAAAAATATACGCTTGATAGAATTCTCATTTTAAGAAAACTGACAAAAATTAAATGGACAAATTTTTAACAATCCCTTTAAAAATATGAAATAAAATTATACTTCATAAAATAACAGTGTAATTTTGAAAACTACAATCATTTAAATAAAGCATATATATTTTCCTTTTATTTTCCAGAAAAGAAAACACAATTGAGTTAAGGCCCTGAGCAACTCCGGTTAAATCTGGTAGTAGTTCATATGTGAATTATGTCACATCAGTAAGCTCTGATTTGTGTCTCCTAATTTAAAAAAGTTTTATTTTAAAGGACTTGATATAATTTTCATGACATCAATTAAAAACAATAATTTGAAATATTTTTTTATAAATAAATTGTAGAGATAAGTTTCTTTGATATAAATTTTGTCTTGGAGGCTGTGTAATCTTGAGATCAAATTCTTTTGCTAACACAAACTGGCTTTACTTGCTGGTCAGAGTCTTTTTTCTGTAAGGCTTCTGTTGCTTGGGGAAATGCTTAACATGAATGGCTCACTTCAGCAGAACATTATTCTTGTCAGTTTACTCTCTGGCTAACTTCTTACATTATCATTCTCTTCACTTACAATCATGGAAATCAGAAGCAATGCTGTTATACAAGTCTAACACTGAAACTGGAATCAGGTACTTCACTCTCCAAATAAATAGTATAACTTCCTGTAAGTTGTGAAAAAGAAGAATAGCAAATAAACAATGACGCATAAAATTAATGTTTTTTATGCATTAGAACAAAATATTGTAGTCTCCCATTAATACTACCCTTCAAAATTATGTGAGTTAAGAAAACATCCATAACTTCTATAGTTATAGAATCTTCTTTTTTCTTTAACTGTCCCTGAATCTTCCAATAGTTTTGAAAAACACAATTTTAATTGTGCATTGTCTCATTTCAAGGAAGACATTGATAGAACAATCAATAATCATATTTTTAAAATGTCCAGCATGCCAAAGATTTTGTAGTGAAAATGACAGACAAATGTCAAATATCATGGTAGCAACATGATTATAACACTACAACCAATTGGCTTGCACTCTTTTCGTTTCTGTGCTACAAATATATCCCACAGAGTAAGTAAACACTAAAGCAACTGGAACCAAAGACGGGGAGGTTTTAGTGCAGTTTATTTTATTGGAGGGTGAGAATACAATGGAAGTTCCTCCCACACAGTTCATCTTCTGTGTATGTATACTCCTCCTTTTTTCATAGGAATGTGTTCCTATGCAAGATTCATGGAAATTTTGACTCCTTTCACGTAAATCTCATTCCTTTTTCTCCTTTATGTCATGTCATGTCCAATCACAGTGATGTGAGATCACTTCATCATGTACATCCAACACCCTGACAGAGCCCCCAGAACTGAAATCCTTCCCTTTGTTTTGCTCTACTTCTCCCCATAAAGTTGGGATTTATTATTGATATTTTTGCACCTTTTTGCAGTAGCTATCCCCTTGATTGGCTACATTGTGATATATGGATGAAGAATAATCAGATTGCTCACCATCTCCTAAAGAAAATGAAACATCCCGGGTATATGAGTAAGGGAAATTGTGGTCCAGGGTAGGGATGGATAACACTGATATTGAAGTAATATCAATGTTGCTGCTTTTTCCTGGAAAGGAGTGTTAGAATTACAAAATATAACCCTGGTGATAGTTCCTGATTGTTTCTTTGACCTTGTCAGTACTCACTTTAAATGCCTCACCATTTCTACCATGTCATATTCAAGCTTTTCAGACATTTGTAAGATTTTTCTCAGTTTTACTTTTCCTTACTTTATCTGCTTGTCTGTCATATCAATTCCCACTGCTCTGATCACCAATGCCTGCCTGGCATGATTATTTGTCTATCTTCTTATAAATATCTCTACACTTTCTTCCACACATAGAACAATCCTATATG
The DNA here is from genome assembly GCA_030068395.1 of Apalone spinifera. Classification (NCBI taxonomy): domain Eukaryota; kingdom Metazoa; phylum Chordata; order Testudines; family Trionychidae; genus Apalone; species Apalone spinifera. The sequence goes on along the minus strand of CM057846.1, from coordinate 112,740,291 downwards.
AAGTAGACCAGTAAGTCACTACAGTGGTTACCATACGAAAGGTGCACACTGTTCGTAGCCTGTTCTCTGGTTTGTGTTATACATAAATATCTTTAACATCTCTAGATGTTCAACACTTGGGCTGTAAGAACAACTGAATCCAAACATGATCACAGATTCTGCCATGATGTAATTAGTCTGATCTCTGAAAAGCAAATGATTTTACAGTTGCAGCCACATATGTAAAATGTCAGACACAGACAAACCAAGATATGAGAAAAAGGATGGAAGTTGAGTGATATATGGCAGAAGACATTTAATTTTCAGCATATAGTTCTTCCTAATCAAAATCAATTATAACACGCCTATTGATTTCAGTAGTTTACGATCAGATCCATAAGAATCATTGCGTGTTAAGAGAATATACAGGAAAGGAAGTTCCAAATAACCATAGCCCTAGCATGTAGATTTAAAAAAAACCCCTCCTTATTTTTAATTAATACAAAGAAAAGACACCCACTTCTTAGTCCACGGTCAGTACAAACTTTTTGGGGCTCTGAGTCTGGGTTTGTAAGTGAAAATAAGTTGTATGAATTAGAACCTAAGATTACCCTTTCTTTGAATGGTAGAAAAGATGATGCTATCATATCCATGAAGTGCCCTATAATTTTATTAAAGGATTTTTATCATGCCTAAACAGAACCCTGATGGAACTTCCCAATCATTCCAATCTTAACCAGAAAAGTAAGAATACAAAATGAATAATCATCACGGGACTTCACTGAAATAAACTCTTTCCAATACAGCAAAGAAAAAAACAAAAACAAAAGCCTTTTCAAGGTCATATAGTATTTTAAAATTCAATGACAGCTATGCAATTTTATTTCAGTTGAATAATATTTTGCATAGTGATTTAAGGTGCTGCCAGGACCATCTTGTTAGTATACATTGAATCTAGGAGACTGTGCTATTCTAAATGCTGATGAACTTTCCTCCTTAGTGGCTCTCTCCAGCAAGGGGCCAGCTTGCTCACTTTTTCCTTTCCATCTTATTTCCCAAAGAATGGCAGCTATCTCACTCACTGCCTGAATTCCATGATAAGCTCAATTGAATATACTTGTACAGAGTCATTGAGGTCACAGCTTGCTTCATTTTTTTTGGAAACCTTTAAACTACAGCAAGGATTGAATATGACTTCAATGGACTATTCTGATTCACCTCAGCTGAAGACTGGGCCCAATGTACACAAAACTCAGCATTGTGTAAACTGCATAGATGATGTGCGTAATTTCGTGCTGTCACATTTCTTTAAAAATAGTGGAGAACTGGCCAATTTTTAGAAATAATTACTTTCACTTAAAAAGTTAGACTAATTTAAACAGTTGGCTATTGATGACTGCAAGCAACACCCACATCTTCCAAGCTGATTTTCAGATGGGCATTGTGGAATTCCATTATGTGGGGTGTTGTTGTTTTTTACTTGTTTGTTTGTTTGTTTGTTTGTTTGTTTGTTTGTTTGTTTGTTTGTTTGTTTTTTACACAGTATGTGAAAGGAAAACTACAGGTGACTTCCTCCCACCCTCAACATTCACATCTTGTTTCACTTTTCTTGTTTTCTATTTTCTTTTATTAACTAAAAGAATTTCCTAATTTCCTGTAGGCTGTGCTGTGATTGTTTTACATTCAGCCAGTAATGCTTTGACAAGACAGATGATCAATGTACATTGGCAGAGAGAAAGTAAGTCAGCTGTAGTTACTGCTACACTAATGGAAACACTGTTCACAGGAGCAAAGGAACTTGTTGAGGCTTTAATTATAATAACACTCTTGACTTAGATACTGCATAAACACATTTCCCACTCACATACACGGGCAATTTTTCCTTAGGCAATAAAATTTTCAAAAGTGTCTAACTTTAGATTATTGTAAACAAAAATATCCCTATGTTGTATTCATTCCACACAGACTTGGTTCCTGAGAAGTAACACTTCAGTGCAGGGCATCCAGAATTCATTACTATTAGATCTGAGGGCCAGGGTTAGAGGACTGAGGGCTAGAGTAAACAACATGCCAGGAACATCTTAACTGAGAGTGTTCAGTACATCAACAGCAAGCACTCAGCACCTTTCAGGATTGGGGCCCAAAATATAACCAAGCACATCAATCAGTTAATGTGATAATTAAAGTATGTGCTCCTTGATAGCATCCAGTCTTGGAAGGATGTATTGATGTATTAATCTTACCTGACAGTCCTCCTGAATTCAATGGGATTTCAATGTTATTTGAGTAAGGATTCGGAAATGAGGGCTTTGTTGACTATAATTTTCATAGGACACCAAGTGTCTTACTCTGTTTTGCACAGATCTGAGAAAATTATTGTGCCCCCAAAATAATATATATATATCTGGGAATTCTTATGAATTCATTATATTGATTATGTAATCTATAGATCAGACTACCATTTCCTATCCTGAACTTCAGTAGATTTGTTGAATGTGATATAGTGCTGCCCACTATGTGAAATACACAGGGGAATATGATCAGTAAGAAAGGAGGACTTCTGAAGGTTGTAAATACCATAGTTGTTGATCCTGTTATCTTTGTTCTTTCCATATAAAGAATATGAAGAAACCACATGGACACAGTTGGGCGCTGAATAACTATATTCAGGCGTACAAGCCCTTTCTATATATGCATGCTGCTCTGGTAGGTTCTAGAGGCTTCTGCTGGAGACATTACTCAATTTGTACACACTATATGCTATCTTCTGAGGTGGTGTCAGTCCAGCTGTGATTCTTCCTGGCCATTCAGGATGTGGCTTACACAGCTCAGAGGGGCCGTCAGTCTATAACTGGTGCTCAGGAATCTGAAAACCACTTCTAGTCTCACGTTTGAGAACGATTTACTAGGGGAACCCAGATCTACCTACGCAACTGGGTTCCAGGTCAGTGCCTTCTAACTAGGCAAAAGGGACCAGGGCTTGCTGATTCTGACTGTGCCCTATACTCTTTCCTTTTTTCCCCTGTGCCTCTGCCAGCACTTTAGCTTCTTTGACTGTCCATTCTTTTCTTGGATGTTGTCCCTGGGCAGCTGTCCAGCTGCTTGCTTGCAAGAATTATTTTCTCTAGCCTGCACACTGTTCTGGAAGCTACTCTCACCCCCTTTTCCAACCCTTTTATCCTCTCAGCTGCTGTGAAGCTGCCAATCAGCAGTGCCTCTATTAATCTTTTGGTTCTTGGTCCTGGTTCAACATGGGGTACATACATAATATGACATGCCCTCTGTTTTGCTAGACAGACTGTAATCACTGCAGTGCAAATACAATTAATACATTTTTGAACTGATCAAATCAACATGAGAATTTTAAAAAAAGGCTTCTCAAATTGATTATCACCTGTGTATAAATGGTACCTACTCCAAGTGAACTAACCAAGGTACAATAAGAAGGCATAACCTCAAGACATTAAGAAGGCATAACACTGAAATCTTTAAAAGCAGCGAGGGGTCCTGTGGCACCTTATAGACTAACCGAAGTGTTTGGAGCATAAGCTTTCGTGGGCAAAGACCCACTTCGTCAGATGCATGAACACTTCGTCAGAAGCCATGTACATGCATCTGACGAAGTGGGTCTTTACCCACGAAAGCTTATGCTCCAAACACTTCGGTTAGTCTATAAGGTGCCACAGGACCCCTCGCCACTTTTGCAGATTCAGACTAACACGGCTACCCCTCTGATACTGAAATCTTTGTGATTCACCATGATTGAGGGCCAAGTTAAAAAAAATTGAAACCCTCCCCTGGAATAGAAAGAAAATCTATTCCAAAGATAACAATGAAATTAAGATAAGAAAATGTAGTTTCAGTATTGCCCACAAGTTTCAGTGTAATTTTTGCAAATGCTGATGAGATTAATACTGTCAAATGCAGCCGGAATATCCACAAGAGCCAAGCATAAAACGTTGTTACTCATATACAGAGAAATGGTTTCCATGAGCAGCCAGAGCAGAAAATGAACTTGAAATGGTTGAAGATAATTACAGTATGATCTGACAGCTTTTCAGTGGCCCATGAAAAGTGTATTGATGTTTGCAGTCAAGAATCTCTGCCTTCTTTTTTCTCCATTAAAACTAGCACTTTTGCAAGCAGTTGCAGCAGATGATAAGTCTTGGACTACAACACTCTTTGAGTACCGCAATTGGCCCTCGTGGGTCATTGGCAGGGCAAAGGGAAGAAGCCAGCACTGTCCTTACATATTGTTTGTTCTAGAGGCTAGATAATGAAGTTTCTTATGCTTTTAACTGAGAACCATTGATGCACATTAACTTTGCTTTTTGGAAAATATTGTCATTATAAAAATGGGATTTGATTCTGTTCTCAGATGTAAATCAAAAGTAACTTCACTAAAGTCAATGAGTTACTCTAAGGTAACTAAGTATACAGGGGAATTAGATAATGTGTAGATGAAGGTCAGAATTATATTTCAAATGCTTCCCTAAAGAAAGGGAGATTAGTAAGAATGTGATAACTAATAAGGCAATAGGATCAAAAGAAAACTTTTAAAGGAGAATAACATTGTTTATTTTAAACACTTCCAAGTGGAGTATATACTGCTGCAAAGGGACTTTAACTTTTTGCAGTGGTATATGGAGCTAGATTCAAAAGACAAGCCAACAGAAAATGAGATGGAAATGGATCAGTCTAAAGGAGTGTTGTTTTTCACGGTTCTGAGATTCCATAAATTCAATACATACAAGTAGGGAAAGAAGGAAGGTGGCAAGGTGCAGGGCAAATATAAATCTAAAAAGCTAAACAGTTAAAGCACTAATTAAATTCACATTTCTTGCAATGTAGGAAATCTGAGAATATAGGACAAAGTTTCAATTGACCTCTTTGAGTTGTACTCATGAAACTGATGGGTATGTACATTTTTTGTCATGCATAACTACTTTCTTCTTTTTTCTCATATATCTTGGCTTACCACTTCTCTTTCATGACTTGAGCTGCCATTGAGACAATATTGGCAAATACTCTGCCAGTAAAAATCAAGTGGTTTTGTTTTTGTTTTTCTTTTGTTTTGTTTTGATTTTTGGCCACCAAAAGATCTACGGAAGTTAATATCATTGGTCATTTTCATCTGGGAAAGCTTCCAACTGACACACCAGGAGTGGGCAGGAGGGATTGTCAAAGACTTTTTAAATATATGTGTTTATAGTCTAACAGTCTCTTATATTAAAATATAAAATGCATTCAAACTATGAGGCTACATCTAGACTGGCATGATTTTCCGCAAATGCTTTTAACGGAAAAG
>CM057846.1:112716996-112727010 GCA_030068395.1 Apalone spinifera | reverse complement strand
TCTGCAGGTGATCCCGTATGGCACGGCCCTGGGCAAGCAGCTCCCGCAAGCCCTCCCACCGCAGCTGCTGGTCTTCCTCCACCCAGTGCTCCTAGCAGTGGACCTGCCTAGCATACAGTGCCAGGTGCTGTCAGTGGTACTCCTCCAGGTGGCGGGTCATCCTGCTGGCCCAGGTGCGGTAGGCTGTTCTGGGTGGGGCGGTGCACCCTGCACTCGCAGCTGATGTGGCTGTGAAGAAACCAGAGACATGCTTTGTTATCCCTGGGGACACAGTGGGGGAAACCCAGGCCCCCTCTGCAAGGTGAGGATGGCAGGTCTCTGCACCATCATGTCCTACTATCCCCAGGAGTGTGAGCTGGCCCGGGACTGCACCCATGCCCCTGTGCTGTATCTAGTATAGGTGTGTGTGGGGGAGAAGGGAGATGTGCCCTGCCTTTGCAGAGAGGGGGCTTCTGGAGGGAGGGAATTGTGCAGTGTCTCTTCCCGGGGTCAGGAGCATGTCATGTGCCTTCATACATACATGCATATGGGTAACAGGCCAGGCCCCTGTGTGGCAGGCAGCGGGGGCTCCCTGGGCTCCCTGCCCCACCTCGCATAAGGGGACAGTGATGGCACTCACATGTCAAGGCCTCCCTGGCGTTGGATAACACAAATCAACAGGCTTGCTGGCATGGCTCTGAGTTCCGGGGTGCACAGCACGCTCCCTCGAGGCTCCTGGGACTCTTGGCCATCGTCCTCCTCCTCCTCCTCCTCCTCCTCCTCCTCGGTGCTCTGGAATGCGCTCTCTGTCAATGACCACTTGGGGGGCACGGACCATCTGATTCCCCAGGATTAGGTCCAGGGCATCAAAATACGGGAAGGGACCTGGGTCTGCCCCTGGTTGAGAGCTGCCCGCTGCAGCCCTCACATAGGCCTGACGCAGCTCATTAATTTTAGTGCGCACCTGCTCCTGGTTGCGCATGTGGCCTTTGGTGGACAGTAGACAGACGCATTCCTGCATCTAGTGCAGAGATCATGGATGTTGGAGGCCTCCCCCCAAACCTCATTCAGGTCCATTATCTCTGCACTGGACCAGGATGGCGCCCGCCTTTTCTGTCTCCTGGCAGGCTCCTGAGAATTGCCAGACTGGTCCTGGGGAGCAGTGGAGGGCTGGGTTGCTGGCTCATATTGGCACCTGGGTCGGGGCAGTGCCTGAAGGCTCTGGGCTGGCAGGCCTGCAGCTGGCACAGGCCCTGTGGCCAAACGTTCTCTGCCCCTTTAAGGGCGCTGGGGCTGGGGGGAAGAAGCAGTACAGTTGTCCTGGTTTGGCCCAGAGTGGCCACCAGGGGCAACTGGGAAGGGCTGGAGGCCAGCTAATTCGGACTAAGCGTCTACACAGCACTTATTCCAAATTAGCTAATTCGAGTTTGGCGTTATTCCTCATAGAATGAGGTTTACCAGACTCAAATTAAGTGCCCCACTATTTCAAATTTAATTCGAAATAGCGGTTTGCTTGTGTAGACTCTATGGAAATTAATTTGGAATAACGGCTGTTATTCCGAATTAACTTTGAAGTGTAGACATATAAGTGACTTGACAGTCTTGATCAGTCCGAGGTTCGAGATTTGAGTCTGAACTGGCTCATGAAGTTCCACATCCCAGACAAGGGTTGAGACAAGATGTCTGAGCCTTGGAGCATGACCTGAAGACACAGAACTTTCAGGCTACATCTACACTGGCAGCTTCTTGTGCAAAAACTCTTCTAGAAGAGAGCGTCTACACTGGCATCTGCTTTTGCACAAGAGCTGTGCTTTTGCGCAAGAGCATCCATGCCAGTGTAGGTGCTCTTTTGAGGAAGAAAGCTCTGATGGCCATTTTAACCATAGGGCTTTCTTGCGCAAGAAATTCATGTTGCCTGTCTACACTGGCCTCTTGCGCAAAATCAGTTGCTCAAAAGGGCTTATTCCTGAGCAGGAGCATCTGAGTTCTGGTGCAAGAAGCCCTGATTTCATACATTAGAATGTCAGTGTACTTGTGCAAGAACATGCGGCCAGTGTAGACAGGCAGCAAGTTTTTGCACAAGAGCGGCCGCTTTTGCGCAAGATTGCGCCAGTGTAGACACAGCCTCAGTAAATTGACTGAAATGTAAAATGATTTCTAGGTGTTATATTTGTGCTTATGTTCAATATACATTAGTGGTTATATTATAATGTTTAATATTTTGAAATAGAATGCATAAAGCAACTGTTACCAAGAGACTGGTTCAAATTGAATCAGCCTGGAACTTTTGCTCCACACACGTAGACAAGAGACATCCATGTAGACAAGAGCATTTTATAAAGCTTTATGTAATGTAGCTTAATAGGTAGTGTGAGAATAAATGTTAAATAACTAACTCTGCCGGCTATTTTCTGTTTGTGTTATAAAGAAAATATGATAAGTGATTAAAAGTTTGTACTAACAGAAGCTTTGTATTAGAAGTAGCTTGATATATTATGAAGGCAATTGTATCCCTTTTCTCATGTGAAAAAATGATGTAATTCCTGAAGAGGGGGAGTTAATGAGTGTGGAATGTGAGAGAAAGATGACAACTTAAAGGCTCAGCAGTTTCAGAGTCCAAATGTCAAAGAAGGGAGAGAAGACTCAGTGGCTGTGATGTACCATCAATTAGGCCCACTGTAAGGAAGACCAGTGCAGGAAAAATAGATGGCCTTGGAGTTAGAAACAAGACAACCTTAAAATAACACTAGGAGGAGGCACCAACATAATGATGTCAGATGACAAAGAAAAACAACCTCCACATAAACAGATAAATTGATGGTGACTGATTAAGAACTGAGAAAGCAAAATGTATAGACATGAATGGGAGAAAAGTCCTATGAAAGATGGGGCATCTTACATGAATATCTGGATCTCATCTTGTGAAGCCTGGAGCATTGGTCTGGACCAAAAGCAGCCCCACTCATTTCCCTTGCATTTAACTCACCGGGCCAGTGACTTAATATGAGCAACAGACTGGTAATGTTAAACACAGCAATATGGTGTGTGTGGGTATGTGTGAATATGTGGGTATATGTGAATATAGTATGCTACATGCATATTACAGAATAATGTTACATTATCAGTAAATTAGGTAATTTGCCTTATCCCCTGAAAAAGATCCCCTGAAATTCTTTCAAATATAACATTCAGGCTATTGAAGGACCATGCACCATGTCAGTTGGGCTGTCCATTCTAGTTTGAATGGGCTTTGGAGGATTCCTCTAGAGTTCCTGATACATACCATCGATCTACAAAGGCATCAAACACCTGAGCCAACCTACCTGTTCCCAGTTCCAGCACCATTGTGTTCCTGTCTCAGGACCTTTCATGGCCAGTTCCTCCTGTCTTCAGGCTGGCCAGTTCAGCTACACAATTGTAGGTGCAGGATCCTACTATCCCTAGCATCAGCCACAGATACTCAGCATTGTCTGTTGATTTTGAGACTCCTAGGGACAGTACAGTTACTGGTTTTCCCCCCTTTGTTTTACCTTTTAGTTATAGTTAATTGCCAAGGCTTGTGGAGGAGGCTGGGTTTCACATTCATCTTTTGGGGCAACCACATAGGATTTTTTTTCAAGGTTTGTCACATTTTATAATTCCCCTTTCCCAAACATTGTTAGCTTTCCCTAATACATGCATGGAGGGAGAGGAGGGGATTTATTTACTGCCCAGGTGACAGATACTAACTGCCAGTCCAAGAACCTGGCTACTATTACTGAGAACATGTAACACTAACTTAACCCAGTAAACTTAGAAACAGGTGGGATCCAGTGTTTAGATTCACGTATAATAGTCTAGTGACCGTCCAAAGGAAGACTAAAACATGTTATAATTTTTAAAAATTAGGTTAGGGTGTTAAATCATTCATGAATATTAATGTAGAGTAGTCTTTATCTCAAGGTTGTCCAAAATCCTAAGGAATATGTACAAGGACTGACACGTAGCTCATTAGCAGATATTGTAGACAGCTGGACACGGGCCCCACCATTGCAACATAGATGTCTGGACATAACTGCTCTCTGTTTCCCCCTCCCTCTCATCTGCCCTTTCAGCTGAGGCTTAAACAATGTTTCCAGTTCTGTTCAGTAGCTGCAGTCTGGACAGTTCCTGTTTGGAAAGAATGTGCTTGTTAAAATCCTGTTTATGAATATGTATTAGTGCATGAGGAAGTGTGAGTGAAAACTACTAATCATAAAGCAGCACAGCATGCATTACCTTTTTTGGCTAAGGAAAACCCCTGTAAAATGCATAAATTGATGTGACAGGCGGCCAGAGGGATCTCTTCTCTTGGAAAGATATACCAGCACGCCAAGCCTGGGAACAGATCGGAAGCAGTAGAGACTCTCTCGTGGATCTGAAGGGACCCCAGGGAACTCTCATCAACTCATGGCTGAATCTCCAGGGGGCTGTCATATGGCCAGTTTCAGTTACCTGCAAAATCAAAACTAACTCTCTCCACCTTCAGCCTGCCTCCAAACAGCCAGTATGAAAGTGCTGTATGTGTGTGTGCGAGTACTGCCATACCATTAAGAATCTAACAAACTAGCTTCAGTGCTGCTCAAGTTCACCCTTTGCCTAAATTTTTTCCCTTGGCTGGTACAAGGACAGGTAACAGATATATGGGGAAGCCACTATTTTGTCCATAATCCCAATTCAGGAGTATATAAAGTTACGGTTAAGGGGTTTCTATTTTTTCTATTATAAGTAGGGTGGGCTTCATTCTCCTAATTCTGGTGAAAATCAAAGATAAATCCATCACAGAAAATGGATTACCATAGGACAAAGGTCAGAGATAGGAGAATCAGGTCCTGTGTTCCTATCTGTGTGATAAAATGCAGACATAATTAATTGTATTCCAAAAAGTATGGTACATATTTTTAAAAGAGTATTTTTAAATATAAATTTCTAATTTGTCTAAGGCCCTTATATCTAAAATGGCTTGTCTTAATCACTTTAAATTTGGTGGAGGGGTTGAGGAGCTATTGAAGCCACTGATATCACAGGGAAAATTTGACTTGAAAATGGTCTTTTGAGAATTTTAGAAAAGAATATAAAATCAATTTTACAATGTGAAGGTGAGTATTAGTTCACAATAACATGACAGCTTCTTTCCATTATAAATTGGGCTTATAAGTGAAGGAAGCTACTGCCTCTTCACAGGAAAAAATAACATAATCAATATATCCATTTTCTTGGCAAAAGAGAGCATTATTTATCCAAAAGCATGTAATAAAATTTTTATGAAACCATTCATTTTCCATATTGTCTGAGTACTTCAGTACATATTGACTGCACTTGCATTCCTCTGAGAGCACAAACTCCAAATCAGACTTATTATAGGAACTGGAAATGGGCTAGGTCCACTTGAAACTCAGTCCTGGACCCTGATGAACCTAGACTCATTTTTTAGTTTCTAATGAAATCTGAAACCAAATAAGTTTCTTCAGTTTTGGATTTTATTATGAAAGTTTCACACTGTTTCTAAAAATGCACAGCCAGAGGGCTTGATCCTGCATTCATTGTACTGTCAAACTCCCACTGAAAGGTCCAGGACGTGTGAAAGCAATCTACTGTGTTTCTGATTTGCAGAATAAAACATCACATAAATACAGAGACAATTCAGTTTTCAGCAGTCTGAATAATAAGTCAAATAGGGAAGTTGACAATAAGGGAAAATGAGGGTATGAATGAGGGAATGAGAGAAACTTTCCACCTTGTTTGAATAATAGAACAAAGTTCAATCAAGATGGCTCTCAACCATAAAAACAATTAATTGTACATTCTGAAAGCAAGCTGAAGTAATTCATCTTTAGAAAACGTACTAAAACAACTTGAACTGAAGGTAATTTAGAATTAAAGGGATCTAGTATGGGAATGGAAGATCTCAAATAGTCAATAGAGGGATATTTTATTTGAGTGACAATCCAACCCTTTCTGAGTGATACCCTTTTTGGGTGAAATCAGCATAGATTTTTACAGATAGCTATTAATACAGTGCATTCAGAAGTAAAATGGCCTCCGACATAGACCATTCTGTTCCTCTTCACAGATGAGGAGGAAAAAATTATGTAATTCACACACAGCAGCAGCATTTATATTTCCTTCATGTGGGTTTCTACTTGTATTCCCAGCACTTCTCACTGACATAATTAATAAAAAGGGATATATAAGAAAACCTTATGCAGAAAATTCTTTGTTTCACTGAATGATGCAAAGCAGCTCCAGTAATTTTTTTCTCGTGTTGGAATTCTGCAACTCTTGCATTTGGAGCCATTAAATGTATCCCAGTTATAACTAGTGTACAAAATCTATCCACAGTTACAGTACACATGTACTAGGAGCTGGAGATATACATTTCAGATTGAGGAGACATAACTGGAGACATAACTAAAAGTATAATATATCTGTAGTGGTTTGAAAGGCAAGAGGGGTTAACTCAGGAATGGACAAATACTTGTGCCACCTCAGATATGGGTGATCACAGCTCCCATTGGTGACCCAGTCTGCATTGATTCCTGCTGTTTCCTTTGGGCAGGAACAGTGATCCTCAGTGATCCGTGGCCAACGGGAGCTGTGAATAACAATACCTGAGGGAAGGGTAAATATATGGATGGTAGCCCACTGGAGTAATTCTGGTGAACTGCTGTCATTTTATTGTTCGCCCCTGGGTTAGCCATTCATGTACATGCCTAGCATAACAGATCAGATTGCAGTCAGAACATCTGATGCGTCTTGACACCACAGCTGATATTTAGAATGCTAGTATGAGTATGTTCCCGCCAGCTTGCAAAATAGATCTACCCTTAGTGAATGAACTAGTCCAGGGAACATTGAATTTCCAATTATGTGGAACTAACTGGGTCTACATTACTTGTACATCCTAGCCAATGCACATCGTGGGAACTGCAAAACATCAATATGTGCAGGCATGATTCAGACTCAGTTTTTTCACTGTGTAGCTAAGGTTATGTCTTCGTGATGGAGTTATCCCAAATTAATTCCATTTGAAGGAGAGCCACACTTCAAAATAATATTTGAGCTGCACCGAATAATCATTAGCAGTGACTCAATTGTTCTGTCTAAAAATCAAAGTTTATATCACCTGATAGGCCAGGCAACTCAAGTTAAAAATATCACTACACTCAAACTAGGAACCTCTGTGCAATCACTGAGGTTTAAATTAGGGGCAATGCTTGAATTCATTCTGCATTGAAGATGAATTCTGTATCAACAATTCTGTGTTGCCCATAGAGGTGTTCATTTGTGCTATTTGTAAGTCTAGGGTCATGACATTGGCTAGTATCAATGACTTCAATGGAGCTATACCAATTTATACCAGATGAGGGGAAAAAATCAGTGAGAAATTTATGTACAAAAGTCAAGTACATTTTCAGCTTGTGATTTTTTTTCACATACTCATGAATGGGTCACATGGAAATTTGTTGTCAATAAAACACTCAAAAATATTGGAGGATTATTTTCACACTAAACTTTAGCTTTCAAACACTCATTGTTTTAGCTCTTGAATGTCTTGTTAAATAGAACATTTTTTAGAAAAATGGGAAATTATCCCCCCCCTCCATTTTACTAAAACGTAATGAAACACATAGAGAAGGTTAAGCATGGCAAATTTCAACCTCTCATGAAAAATTTGGAAATGTACAGAGAATGGGCAATTAGAATGGACATCTTTGTGCAACCTTAACTACACTTGTGGGACACATCTATACTTACTGCAAGATCAATGCTTTGGAGGTCGATCTTCTAGCATTCAATTTAGCATAGACTCATAGTATAGACCAGGGCTACTCAACACATGGCTTGTGGGCCGGATGCAGCCCATGGCCCATGTTTTTGTGGCCTGCAGTACAGTTTGGGTTTATTCAGGATTCAACCAACGGTCCAAGGGTGGGATCCTTTGAACATGGCCTCCACTGGGAACACACTCCACAATCATAGAATCATAGAATACTAGGACTGGAAGGAACCTCGAGAGGTCATTGAGTCCAGTCCCCTGCCCTCATGGCAGGACCAAATACTGAATAGACCATCCCTGATAGACATTTATCTAACCTACTCTTAAATATCTCCACAGATGGAGATTCCACAACCTCCCTGGGAAATTTATACCAGTGTTTGATGACCATGACAGTTAGGAACTTTTTCCTAATGTCCAACCTAAACCTCCCTTCCTGCAGTTTAAGCCCATTGCTTCTTGTTCTATCCTCAGAGGCCAAGATGAACAAGTTTTCTCCCTCCTCCTCATGACACCCTTTTAGATACCTGAAAACTTCTATCATGTCCCCCCTCAATCTTCTCTTTTCTAAACTAAAGAAACCCAATTCTTTCAGCCTTCCTTCATAGGTCATGTTCTTTAGATCTTTACTCATTCTTGTTGCTCTTCTCTGGACCCTCTCCAATTTCTCCACATATTTCTTGAAATGCAGTACCCGGAACTGGACATAATACTCCAACTGAGGCCTAACCAGTGCAGAGTAAAGTGGAAGAATGACTTCTGGTGTGTTGCTCACAACACACCTGTTAATGCATCTCAGAATCATGTTTGCTTTTTTCCAACAGCATCACACTGTTGACTCATATTTAGCTTGTAGTCCACTATACCCCCTAAATCCCTTTCTGCCTTACTCCTTTCTAGACGGTCGCTTCCCATTCTGTGTGTGTGAAACTGATGGTTCCATCCTAAGTGAAGCACTTCGCATTTGGCTTTATTAAACTTCATCCTGTTTACGTCAGACCATTTCTCCAATTTGTCCAGATCATTTTGAATTATGACCCTATCCTCCAAAGCAGTCACAACCCCTCCCAGCTTGGTATCATCTGCAAACTTAATAAGCGTACTTTCAATGCCAATATCTAAATCGTTGATTAAGGTATTGAACAGAGCCAGTCCCAAAACAGACCCCTGCAGAACCCCACTTGTTATACCTTTCCAACAGGATTGAGAACCATTAATAACTATTCTCTGAGTATGGTTATCCAGCCAGTTATGCACCCACCTTTTAGTAGCCCCATCTAAGTTGTATTTGCTTAGTTTATTGATAAAAATATCATGTGAGACCATATCAAACGCCTTACTAAAGTCTAGGTATACCACATCCACTGCTTCTCCCTTATCCACAAGACTCGTTATCCTATCAAAGAAAGCTATCAGATTGGTTTGACGTGATTTGTTCTGTACAAATCCATGCTGGCTATTCCCTATCACCTTACTACCTTCCAAGTGTTTGCAAATGATTTCCTTAATTACTTGCTCCATTATCTTCCCTGGCACAGAAGTTAAACTAACTGGCCTGTTGTTTCCTGGGTTGTTCTTATTTCCCCTTTTCCAGTCTTCTGGAATCTCTCCTGTCTCCCATGATTTTCCAAAGACGATAGCTAGAGGCTCAGATACCTCCTCTATCAGCTCCTTGAGTATTCTAGGATGCATTTCATCAGGCCCTGGTGATTTGCAGGCATCTAACTTTTCTAAGTGATTTTTAACTTGTTCTTTTTTTATTTTATCTTCTAATCCTACCCCCTTCCCACTATCATTCACTATGTTAGGCATTCCTTCATCAGACTTCTTGGTGAAGACTGAAACAAAGAAGTAATTAAGCATCTCTGCCATTTCCAATTTTCCTGTTACTGTTTCATCCTCCTCACTGATCAGTGGGCCTACCCAGTCCTTGGTCTTCCTCTTGCTTCTAATGTATTTATAAAAAGTCTTCTTGCTTCTCTTTATTCCTGTAGCTAGTCTGAGCTCATTTTGTGCCTTTGCCTTTCTAATCTTGCCCCTGCATTCCTGTGTTGTTTCCTATGTTCATCCTTTGTAATTTGTCCTAGTTTCCATTTTTTATGAGACTCCTTTTTTATTTTTAGATCATGCAAGATCTCGTGGTTAAGCCAAGGTGGTCTTTTGTCATATTTTCTATCTTTCCTACACAGCAGAATAGCTTCCTTTTGGGCCCTTAATAATGTCCCTTTGAAAAACTG
>CM057846.1:112701562-112716896 GCA_030068395.1 Apalone spinifera | reverse complement strand
TCTGGATAGTTGAACTCCCCCATCACCACCAAATCTTGGGCTTTGGATGATTTTATTAGTTACTTAAAAAAAGCCTCATCTACCTCTTCCACCTGTATAGGTGGCCTGTAGAAGACTTCTAGCATGGCATCACCCTTGTTTTTTACCTCTTTTAGCCTAACCCAGAGACTCTCAACACTTCCTTCTCCTATGTCCATCTCTACCTCCATCCAAGTGTGTTTTTATTGTACGGTAACACCTCCTCCCTTTTTCCCATCTGTCCTACTTGAGCAAGCTGTACCCTTCCATCCCAACATTGCAATCATGTGTATTATCCCATCAAGTTTCTGTGATGCCAACAATGTTATAGTTGTATTTATTTATTAGCACTTCCAGTTCCTCCTGCTTATTACTCATACTTCTCGCATTTATATATAGGCATCTAAGATACTGATTTGATCTTGCCTCCCAGTTTTGCCCTGACCCTCCTCTCTCTCTCTGCCATTATAGCCCACGCTCCCTCCCATTTCTGACCCATCTCCCAGGTCTCCATGTTCTCCACTTACCTATGGGCTTTGCTCACCTGTCCCCGTCGAACCTAGTTTAAAGCCCTCCTCACTAGGTGAGGTGTCTTCCAAGTGGGGTGAGTATTGAAAGATGCAAGCAGATGAGATTGCTGGAAGAGTTTCTAGCCCCCAGGGAGGAGGTGCCGGAAGCACCGGGAAATGCTTTGTATTCATGCTCATCAGTGTGAAAGAAGCTATTTGCATATATTTGCATATATATTTGAATGTATATGCAACCACACTTAAGTTGCAGCTCTTGGCATGTGCTGTGAGTATCACTGTGGCCCCCAGGGCTTCCAAAGTTGAGTAGCCCTGGGATAAATTCTAGTATAGACTCATAAATTGAAGCTAAGGGCAGTTCCCACTGGCATCCAGTATGCCACCTTTTGCAAGGAGTAAGGGAAGCTAAAGGGAACATTTACTCCCAGCAGCCTCCTGCAGTGTGGACGCCACAATGTCTCAGCTTAAGGTAAACAGACTCCAGCTACACATTTTGCATAGTTTTAATTGTGTACCTTAAGCCGACCTTCCAGGTCCAGTGTAGACCAGGCCCATATAGCCTTAATATTCCCCCTGCCTGCAATAAGGAAATGTCCTCCACAGGAACTTGGCATAGTTCACTAGTCCCTGAAGGAAATGAAATCCCTTAAGGAGCACAATTCAGTTCTGAAGCCTTCAAATTTATTGTTGTTGCCACCATTTTGGCTATATTACTCTGCTTTAAAAAAAAAATTGTGAAATGTCTTAAGAATCCCATATAAGTAATTAATGTAGAAAAGCTTTCTGATTATCTACAGATAAGAACAGATGGTGTGAAAAAAATGTCATACATAATAGTTGCCAAAAATCTCACTTTATAAATGGATTCAGTGCATATCCTGTACAGATTTTATTTTTATGAAACAGATAATTTGGCAAAAATCGAATTTGTAAAAACTTTCCCTTTCTGGTAAGCACACAAATGTAAACAAACTAAGATAAAACATTCTCTCTCCTTTATGGATAGGGACAAAACATTAGTTCCAGGACATGCATTCCTTTTATTTTAATTTGTGGAGTAATTTGTGGAGAACACTTCACACTTTAAGCATACACAGTGTAGAGACCCTCGAAGTCCATTAAGAACTGTGCCTTCCACAATAACTCCTTGTTTTCAAATTAGTTACATCTCAAAGATCATCTGTTCTTTTTCTTGCAGGATTTGTTTTCTTTAACCTTTTCCTTATTTTCCTCCTTAGATAAGATAGAGGTGAAGCTCAGCAGGGAGAAGCAATTAGAAGAGGTGTCAACATTTATTGCTGCTAAGCCTCCGGAGGGAATCAGCTTTGTACCAGACTACAGATTTATGCTCTTACTAGACACTACCTTGTTCCGATTTCCCAGATTTACTCAAAATGTACTCTTTTGAACAGATGAATGGTGTTGCCTTATATCTTAAAACCTGCTCAGCATCTCAGGCTTACTGAGCTGTTGTCAAGCTGCAGGCTTCTCAGTTTATAGCATCTAGCTGGCTAGCATATAGCCAGATATGACTCCTCTCTGAGTTCAGGCTAAGTACCTTTATCTTGTATGCAAAGGTGAAAAGTGATAAGTGACATGGCCCTGAGGTTACTGGACTATCACTTCCCTAAATGCCACAGAAATAATAAAATAACTTTTATAGTTTAATCAGGGTTGATATTAAATAACAATCCACTATGGGTCACTGGCTTGGCATCCCTAGCTTGCTAGGCTGAGTTTACCTTGGGTTACTTGATTGCACCTCTGCCTTTCTATGGTGATATTAAAGAGCACATTGTCATGAAGGACTTCTAACTGCCTCCACTCTAGCCAATACACAGGCCTCTGAGAGGTGACACAGCTATCTTTTAGTTTAAGTGGAAATCAAAGGATTGGCCTAGGGGAGCCTTGATGGGCTGAGGTGAAAACCTGGGTCTTTGACTTTACTGGCTTGAGACTGTAGTTGGTTGAAAAAAAATTCCAATATGTGATGATTTATTTTTTTATTAACGCTATTTGGGACTTCTAGCTACCACTGCTAGGAAAGCTGGACTGATCTTTCATGAAAGATCAGTTTTCTCTATTACCTCAGTACCTCCAGCTTGCCAATCTCAGGGCAGAGGTCTCTGAGAGTTCATTGGCATCAGCAACTCCCACTGTGTGATCTGAAATCAAAGCACAGCCCTATGAGTCCTCTAGCTTAGTACTTCTGGCTGGATGGTCTAACATAGGCCTTTGTTGTGACTGATTCAGCATCTACAGTTGGGATTTCTGATAGTCCAGTTTTCTATGAGAAGTTTCTAAATTACTTAAGCAGTAGAATGGTAATTTCCTTCAGTACCCACGAGGAAAAAATATTTGTATTAAATGCAAAGTTTATGAGTTATTGTTGGCTGCTATTATGAGTAATTTCTCTGAGATGAAAGTCTGGGAAGTCAAAGGACTTTATTGAAAATGTGCTAGACAAAAATGAACTTTTGGGGAAAGAAGTCAGAGTAGATTTCCTAGGAATACCTCTAGGGAGATCACTGCAAACCTACTCTCTCTGGATACGTCTACACTACAGCATTATTTCAAAATATCTAATTTCGAAATAGTTATATGTAATATTTTTGAAATAATGCATCTACACACAAAATGCATTTTGAAATAGCATTTGGCTATTTTGAAATAGCGTGTCCACACTGAGTGGACACTGAATTATATTTAAGGCCGGCCGGAACCAGTTCCGGAAGGGCATCGGGTCAGGAGTTACTTTGCTGCCTGAGGCTATCTGAGGTCTGTGCTTAAACGGACCCTGCCCCGAACAGCCGGTTCTCAGGTTTCCCTGTTTGCTTGCCTACCTTGATGAGGGACAGCAAAGCATTTTGTCTCTGTGTGCTCTGGTTGCCCTCACTGGGGACACCACAGCACTCTGCAACATGGAGCCACAGCTGCTCCTGGGCACTCTGGTGCTTCTCATGGACATGTTGCTGTGAACCTGGCTGCTCTTTCTGCAGGCTGCCATGTGGAAGGTCCATCGGGGGGCTGTCAGTATTCAGGAGGCCCTGTGGGAGAGCTTCCACCCTGAGGAGCACTAACAGTCTCCCTGGTCTGCCCCACTGGGGGCTTGTGCCTCATTCCTCCCTCACCTCCTTCCACTTACACCTCCCTAACCTCCCTTCCTCATGTAAAATAAAATAACATATTTTCATGAACACAAACTCTCTTTATTTAACAACATGGG
This sequence comes from Apalone spinifera, assembly GCA_030068395.1. Taxonomy (NCBI): domain Eukaryota; kingdom Metazoa; phylum Chordata; order Testudines; family Trionychidae; genus Apalone; species Apalone spinifera. The sequence goes on along the minus strand of CM057846.1, from coordinate 112,713,125 downwards.
GGAGGGGGAGAATGAAACTCTGGTGAGACTGGGGAAAGGAGGCGGGAGATGAGAGGAGAGAGGGTGGGAGAGGGGAGGGGGAAACCTGGGAGGAAGGAGCTGGAAGGAGGAAGCAAGGGGAAGAAGGGGGAGGGGAAGCTCAATGCTCAGGGTTGGGGGTCTCGCCAGACCAACTGTCTCCCAGCACCGTGGCTGTGGGGGCCTCTGTTTCCCCGGGGAGGTGGTAGAGGGAGAAGTGGGAGGGGGAGAAGGAGTGGGAGAAGGAGCAGTAGCTGCGGAGGCAGCAGGCACTGGAGCGGCAGGAAGCAGCACGCTCTGCACCAGGGTCTGCAGATGCTGGCAGATGGCATGACCTTGGACAAGCTGCTCCTGCCAGAGCTGCAGGTCTTTTTGCACCCAGTGCTGGAGGGTGCGGTGCAGGGCTTGCAGTGCCCCCAGGCACCCCTATTGGTGTTCCTCCACTGTACAGGTGGTCCTGCAGAGCCCTTGGGTATGGGAGGATGTCCCGGGTGCGGTGGTGCGCCCTGCATGAGCAGCTGAAGTGGCTGTGGAGAAACAAGAGAAGTGGTCAGTTATCCCAGGGGACACAGTGAGTGAAGCCCAGCTCCACTCTGCAAGGTGAGGATGACCATACCCTGCATCATCAGAGCCGATGTGCTTGCACAGAGGCCAGGTTCAGCATGTCCTTCTATCCCTGGGAGTGGGAGCTACCTCAAGACCACACGCATGCCCCTGTGCTGTATATAGTGTGTGTGCATGGGGGGGAGATGTCCCCTACCTCTGTGTAGAGTGGCCTTGTGGAGGGAGGGAGTCCTGCTGTGTCTCACCCCAGAGTCAGGAGACTATCATGCTCCTTCATACATACACATATGTGGCTAATAGGGTAAGGCATGGCACATGCTCGCTCATGCACAGGTTGCTGCATGATCTGTGGACAGCAAGGCCCACATGCGCAGTCCTTAGCTTCCTTGCCCCCCTCCCTGCCCCCACACATAAGGGAACAGTGATGGCACTCACATGTTGATACCTCTCTGGTCTCAGATGACACCAGCGACAGGCCTGCTGGGACAGCTTGGGGATCCTGGGTACACAGCCCTCCACAAGGCCACTCTACACAGAGGCAGGGGACATCTCCCCCACACCCCATCCACACTATACACAGCACAGGGGCATGGGTGTGGTCTCGAGACTGCTCTGCTACCCAGGATGCGGTCCAGGGCATCAAAATAGGGGCAGGTGTCTGTCCCTGGTTGGGAGTTGCCTCCTGTGGCCTTGGCATACGCCTGCCGCAGCTCCTTGATTCTCATGTGAACCTGCTTCTGGGTTTGCATGTCGCCTTTGGTGGCCAGTCTGGCAGCTATCCTACCATAGACAGCCATGTTCCTCCATCTAGTGTGGAGATCATGGACATTGGGGGCATCCCCCCAAACCTTAATAAGGTCCATGATCTCTGCCCTGGACCAGAAGGCACCCACCTTCTCCAGGCCCTGGCAGGATCCTGGGAGCTGGCAGACTGCTCCTGGGGAGTGGTGGAGGGCTGGAGTGGTGGAGTGGTGGAGGGCTATGCTGGCTCATGTTTTTGGGCCACTGGGTTGGGGCAGTGACTGCTGGCTCTGGGCTCGCAGGCTTGGAGCTGGCACAGGCACTGTGGCCAGAGTATACTCCTTTAAGGGCTCTGGGGGCGGAGGTGGGGGGGAGAGGATTGTTCTTGGTTGAGTCCAGAGTGGCCACCAGGGCACACTGGTAAAGCTGGAGGCCCCCTATTTCGATATAAGTGTCCATGCAGCACTTATTTCAAAATAGCAATTTTGAAATTGGCATTATTCCTCATGGAATGAGGTTTACCAATTTCAAAATAAGAGCTCTGCTATTTTGATTTAATTTCGAAATAGCGGTTGGCTTGTGTAGATGCTAGGAAAGTTATTTCGAAATAACGGTTGTTATTTCTAAATAACTTTGCTGTGTAGACATACCCTCTGGTTGTTCAAAAGTCCTGCCTTCTGAAGCTATTCCCTAAGGAGAGGATCTTTGATAATTACTTGTTCCAGAAGACTGGAGATCAAAGACCCAAGCAGCATAAAGAAAAAAGTTGAAATTTCTTGTTCTAAATCTGAGACAATTATGAATTTGTAGCCACAGGGAAAACCACAGGACTGACACGTAGCAAAAACAAACAAACAAAAACTTTAAAAACAGTGAATAGTCCTACAGCACCTTAGAAACTAACAAAAAAGGTAAATGGTTTCATGAGCTTTCATGAGCACAGCCCACTTCTTCAGCTGAATAGAATTTAAGGGGTCAGAGTTCCAAATAAATAGCAGAGAAAGAGAGGGGTGGGGAGAAAAAGGGAAGAAAAAATGGGAAAAAAATAGTCAATTAGTATATGTCTACACTAGACCCCTAGTTCGAACTAGGGAGGCTAATGTAGGCATTCGAAGTTGCAAATGAAGCCCGAGATTTAAATATCCTGGGCTTTATTTGCATCTTCCCGTCCAGGCGCCATTTTTAAATCCCCTTAGTCCGAACTAACTGCCCACAGTTACACGCAGCAGTCAAACGTTAACTCGAACTAAGGACTTAATAATACATACATCTTCAATCTTTAATATACATACAAATGGGTTAATGTTTACTGATCCAGTAATTTCATAGAAATTCACATACAAGTAGACTTTCTTAATTATACTTCAATAACTCCTGCTAAGTTGTTATGGGTCACAGACAAATTGACCAGTTATACATATGTTTAGTCATAAAGAAATGCCTACTTATATAAACAAACATTCTTCCACCAAAGTTAAAACTCTATCACAGCATGATGTAATATCAGTTTTCCAAAATTCTTGAAGTGAAATTATCTTAATGCTGTTGTGAAGTGAGTCTTTTACAAATATTATCAAATGTCACTGTATTGTAAGTGCAATATACTCTTTTTCCTGTTGGATGTTCTACATTTCTTACTTTTTTATATCAGTGTAATGCTCATCAAATGCATCATGTGGAAACTCTGGAAAAGAAAATGTTGCTTTATGGGCAGACACAATAGACAAACTATTATTCCTCCTATGAGATTTCACCTTCTGCTTGACTCTGTGGAGGTAAGGTTAGGCTTTCCTAGCTAAATTACAAGAAAGGTGGGCCTCCGTGACATTTCAGAGGAGCTTCCAAACTGCTGGATACCAAGCAAGTAAAATGTCAGTGCTCTCTTAATTATGATGGAGCATTTTAATTTCATGGCTATTTCTGGATCAAGATGTTACTAAACATGAATAAGGGTACCAGAATATGGAACTGTTTTAGCATAGCTATCTGCTTTCAAAGTAACAATGAAATTCAAATAAAGCTTTTGAAACTTGGAAATTCCAGAACTTTGAAAGACCCCTCCCCCCAAAAAATAGGGATAAAATATTAAACTTAAAAATTTTCTGTGGAAAAAAAAAACATTAAAATGTTTAGCCTTAGAAAAATCAAGTATTTTTTTTCCAAATAGAAATGGTGCAGCTGGTTCCCTGGAACTTCCTGAGCTACTCATGGGGAATCTGCATAGTTAGTGACAGCCAGAGATATCTCCAGGGAACAGAGATCTGAGAAAACCTGAGAAACCCCATCCTGACTCATGTCTGAGAATCTGGAAGTCCCTGGGTCTCTGATTCTGAGGTAGTCTGCATAATGGGGCTGTCATGGATCCAGGAAGTTCAGGCTTCCTAGCAGCCTGCCAGGTGTCATCTCTGAAATTCAGCAAACAGCACACATTTCTGTGAAACAATTGAGGTTCAATTAATTGCCATTATCTGATGGAGCCCTGTTTTACTGGGAACGAATTACATGAAAATTACAAAGCAGATAATAGATTATTTAAAAAAATCATTGCTGAAATCTCTGTTGACTAGTTGACAAGTTATAGTTTACTTGTTTGGGTTAGATTTTTTAATCTGTATTTTATTTGCTAATACTACTTTTTTGTTAAAATACTGCATTGCCAATTTATGTAGATGTTAGGGATTGGAATAGAGGAACATTTAAATTATTCAAAATTCTGAATAAGCTGCCAGCAGTAATTCACTCTAACTTTTTGATCAGCAACTGGAAAGGAGTCAGAAAAAGTCTGCCTCCCACTGAATATTTTACATTTCATTACATTTCATCTGCATAGATATTGGTAAAATAAAATGAAAAATAAAGGCAAAAAAACCTTCATCTAGTCAATAATATGTAGCTGTCATTTTTTATTATCGGGATACTTTCTAAATTGCTAAAAAAAAGGTCTATATAACCAAAATAACAACTCAGAAGTCTCTCGTCCAGTTTTAAAAACAACGAGTAGTCCCATGGCACCTTAGAGACTAACAAATACACACACACACACACACACACACACACACACACACACTTTTATGGGCAAAACTCACTTCTTCAGATGAGCTTGGGTGGAGAAAAAAGGGGGTTATCAGAATCATAACAGAAAAAGCAGGGAAAGGAAAGAAAAAAATATTAGCGCAAGTGCTAATGAGGCTAACTGTGTGCGCTGGAAGTGTCCCATAATTAGCTTTTCATGCGAGCTGTGTATAAGAAAGACTGGTTTCATAATGGGCCATCCAGTTAGTGTCTTTGTTAAACTCGAGGGAGATGGTATCAAATTTGCATATGAAGGTCAATTCCACACTCTCTGTAGCTGGCTTGCAGAATTCCTTTGTAGAAGAATAGCTACTTTTAATCCATTAATGGGTTCCCAGGTAGGTTAAAACATTCCCCTAAAAGTTTATCTGTGTTACCATTTTTGATCTCTGACTTAAGAGCATTTAGTTTTTGTAGTTAGGGACTGTCCAGTTTTTGCCAATATATGTGGCTGAGGGGCACTGCAGGCACTTGATGGCATATATCACAGTAGAAGATTATACCAAGAAATTGTATTTATAGGTATGTAAATAGTCAAGAAAAATAAAGTGTAAGATTGTGAGTCATCTATAGGAACATGCACAGGCCATATGGAATTCTATGTAACTTTCTTAATCCACTGTGCAGCTTCCTTCTCTTCGGGACATGGAGGGACAGCAGGATTTGTACTCTACTTACTGTCTTCACACTTGTGCAAGCTGGGTTAGGGAAGAGATGCAATATTGGCTCCATTCATCCACAATATATCAGCCCCCTTAGCTGATGATCTAGCATAGAAGTAGAAGAAAATTGTTTATAGTGTGGCACAACAGCAAATTTCCCCTCACTGTACTAGAGAAAGAATTGTGATTCTCAGACTTTCTTTCCCAGTCTGGGTAGCTACAGGTTGTGTCACAATCTCATTCCAGACTTTTCATTAAAGTGGTAGAAAACAAACAAACAAAAACGATGGAGCCTATACTCTGAAGTACTGTAGATGTAGAGAAAACCAAATGAAGCCCTATTTCTAAATCACTAAAGAAATTTAATAGCAGAATCAGCTGCTGCTGCTTTAGTGTGAAGTCACTCAACATTTCCATTATAAATCTTGGATTTGGTGGCTTATAATTTGCTCATAAAACTTTTAGTTATAACTTGACATAGAAGGTCAAACTTAGTGCAGACTTTTTTTATTCTTTTTTTATTAGCTTGTCTAGTTTTCTGAGTTACAAAAGTGTACTGCCCTTTACCTCCTGCATCCGAAAAAAGATACTGATTTTTTTGTAATCCTGGGTTTTTAAAAGTTTAATTTTAAACTCATTAACTCTTTGATTAACCTTAAGCATATTTCAAAGTTAAGAACATGCTAAATATATTTCTTAAACCTGATCCTGTTTGGTTGAGATTCCCCCCTTGGAAAATGCCCTGAACTTTTATGAAATCAGCATCTGTCAGTATTGTGTAATATATTTTTCCAGGTAACTAAGCAAACACTTTGGCTTTTCCCCAGCAAAAAAATTGAGTTAATTTCTCTGTATAGCTCTTTTGTGCCAGCAAATTCATAAGAATATTTGATAAACAAGGCCAGTGTTCTTGTGAAGTAAACTCAATGATATACTGTTCCTCTGAGGACAGTAGGTGTACTATGCTTTAGTGCATAAATCAGTATATTTTAAAAGAACTATTACAATCTTGTATGTCATTGAGCCATGGAGAATATATTCATATAAAGTCTGAAGATAACAATGTTCAGTCTTTGAGAACTTTTCCTTTGACATTTTAGTGGATTTTTATTATGTATTCATAGGTAGATGTGTTAAACAAAAAAAATTACCAAGGGAAATTATATTTATTTATTTAAAATTCCAACAGTGTAAGTATATTCTCTCAAAGGTTGATTAGCATCATTTTAAATTCTCACTAATAACAGTAAAGGAAAAATTTGGCCAGGAAAAAATAATAGCTTTCAGCAGCTGATTCAAAAGAGTTAGCCCAGAATATGCAAAGACACATTTCATGTTTACTTCCAGTGGATCCTGTTCAAGATAACAAGAAAATCAGGTTTAATGTCATATCTACTGATGCTATTGTTTGTATGCATCCCACTGGTCTGTATCTTGGTTTATTTGCTAAGAAAATATATTAATGTTCATGGCAGTGGATTTTTAAATGTGTATACCTGAACACTAGGAAATGAATTGTGACCACTCTGTCCTTTCACAAAGTGACTGAACTGTCAGCAGATGGGGATAAATTTTGGACACAAGCAACATAATGCTTAATGACCTAAAGAGGAAAGTCTTGGATACCAACATGCTGAGCCAAACCCATCATTCTTTGTGAGTTTTAAAAGAAATTGATCTCAGTCGAAGTTGCATGGTTGAGAAAGGCAACCTTTCAAGAAAGCTGATGTGAGGATATGTCCACTTTAAAAATATTGAAAGAAGCACGGTTATAAGGTGGGGGTCAATTCCACGTGGAAGCCATACAGTGAAGGGGTGGGAGACAAAGTAGCTTGAGGGATAATGCTGCTCTCCTTATTTCAATAGAGATTTATTTGGTGTTTTCTATGGTTCTGCACCTTATGTGAACAAAGATCCTTTTGTTGTTGTTGCTGGTTGCTAGCTTGCACTCTAGGTATGATTGATCTGGAGGGGAAAAAGGTCTCGAAAGATACTGTTTTGATATACCCTAAACCTGGAGCGTTATTTAAAGATGAGATTAAGATACCATTTTAAGAAGTCTCAGATGTATTTCTTTAAACCCTCAAAATGCAGTTTAAAGCTTAAACCAGGACACCTACTCCAGATAAAAAATTAGATGAGAAAAAATACTATACCCGCACCTATACTACATGGTTCAGACCGATCAAGATTTACTTGAGCATACATCTCTTGGATTTGATAAAACAAATGACTCACTCAGATAAAACCTTCCTCAAGGTCAGAATTAAAGATCTGGAAAAGAAGAGAAGTTTGAGACTGGTTTGGATTTGTTAATTGTTTTGAAATACAAATAAGATAGTAGATGTGTACTGTGCCTTTAAATCTGTAGCAGGCGATACTGAGAAATGTACTTGCAGAACTGAGTACAGGTTAGGGACATAAAATTCCAGTTAAAAACGTAACCAGTTAACTGTAATGCTTAACGGGTTAACCATGATCCCAGAGCAGAGGAATTCTCCAGCCCAGCTGGGCCTACCACACTATAGGTTGTTCTATTGGGCCAGGCCCACCGCACCTCACTATGAGTGTAGGCTACTCCAAACTGGCTGGACCTGTCATGTCACCCCTGGCAGGCTGCACAAAATGGTACAGTTGGCCCAACCAGACTGGAGTCCCCCACCACCCACAGCACAGCATGTTTGGTCCAGCGTGGCCTGCCGGGACACAGACTGCTCCAGCCAGTCCAGCATGAGTGGGAGCTGTTCCAGCTAGGCTGGACTGAGCCCACCTCACCATGCTGGAAGGTGGGACAAAATAGCTTTAGGCATTTTATCTTAGTCTAGTAAAATTCCATCTTTGGTGATAGAAGAAAACAGATCTTCTGTGATTCTTTACCATTATTTCATGACTGTGAATAGAAAAGAAATTTACCTTGCTTTCCTAATTATAATCTAACAAACTTCCATTAGATTTTGCACATAAACCAGAAATATCAGGATTTGTTATGTTTATTTGTTTAATATAAAATATTCTGGACAAGAACAGAAACTGGAAAAAGATAAATCTGCCTTCTTCCATAATATTTATAGATGGATAATATTTTTGGAGTCATATTCTTCCAGAGGATTTAGTCATCTAGATAACAGAAGAACAGAGCAAACTGGGTCCCGTAAATATATTGACCTTTCTTATGAATGTACAGAGATTTGTGCCATTCACCACTCCTACCCCCCATGCTGTTTTCCCTAACATTCTATCAGTTGATGAATTAAAAAAACAACAACCCACAATTGCACCCATTTAGCAAAGTCAAAACCAATGTAAACAATCCCAGGAAACTCCAGCTCACTACTGCCATTGGTGAATCAATCAGTGCAGGTAACACATATGCCATAAGTTATGTCCACTAATATCATTAATTTAAAGTACATTAGTTTAAAAGATCTTTTAGGATCATTAGAGGCCCATTTAGGGCTCAAACCAAACTCTGAAATGATAAGTGTAGTTTTAGTCAGTGGAGTTTAAAAAAAATATTAAATATTAAAAATATTTAATTATCTATTTAAAAGGTATCTCTATTTAAAATATTCAAGTGGGTGCCGGCAGCTGGAGAGAGGCAGACACGGCCGCAGCAGACGGCCAACGGCCCACAGGCGGCTCAAGTCCCGGGGGACACGGGACGCAGGCGGTAGGTGGGGAAGGGGAGGACAAAGCCCCCGCAAGCTCCGGCGGCACGGAGGCACTCGCCGACTGGGGGAATGCTGCCGCCGCCGCGGAAGGCAAGCGGCTGGCCGCCAGCGCAGGCGCGGTCGAGGAGGGAGCCAGGCAGGAGGACACTAGGACCCTGGAGGGGGTGGCCAGCATGCTGAGCGCACGGGGGTGCGACGCCGGCTAGGACGCACAAAAGAGAGGCAGTGGGGAGCCAAAGGGGGGAGGAGAGAGGGCTGGCTGTGCTCTCACCCCTCGCAGGTGGAGAAGGCGAGCTCGGAGGACGCAGGGCGCCAACACAGAGGCTGGCGGGTCACCCCCGGGAGATGAGCAGAGCAACCCGACGGCAAGCGACCAGCCCGGCCGAGCCAGGAGCCGAACAGTAATGGCCCGAGCGGCAAGGTGGAGGGCGTCAGCGTGACTGGCCGCCCGGGACTGCTAGAGAGGGCCAGAGACTCACGGGAAGAGACTCAGAGGTGGGGTGCCAGTAGGCAGGACTGCACGGACCCCGCTACAGCACCCTATAGCTCCTGCCCTGGTCTTGATAGACAGCCAAGCTCATCTATACATATTCCTTTCTAGACCTTTGTGTTGGGACACATCTGCCTTATGTTGACTACATTGTCTGCACCATCAGAGAATCTCCTTGCACAACTGGAATTCTCATGTTCAGATCACTTACATGAACCAAAATAAACTTGAGAGTCTGGTACAAGGAAAACAAATATTCAGTGTCTTGTTCCCCATAGCAACAAGCAAAGCAGTAGTGATGCTAACAGATATAAAGGCACAAAGCAGAATTGTTTATACAGTAATATAAAATAGGTGTGTGAGGATAAGCCCTCATACCTTTGCAACTGATTGTTCCCAGAGCCTGAGCAGGTGCAGAAATAGCATGATACAAGGAACCTCTCCCTGTCCCTGACATGCAAATGGAGGAGCTCAATACAATCACAATAGTTTGAGCCCAGCTCAGTGCAAGTCATAGACACCACAAGCATTGACTGACCACACACACACACACACAAAGAGAAGGCAGTGTCATAGCCAGTGCAGCTAAAGCAGAGTGCATATCCCATCCTCTTAAGAATGACATGGTGACTGTGGTAAATGGGAAAATCTGAGGGCGTTCACTCCTTCAAGGACCTCCTGGATGTGTGGCTGTGCAGGGTTATCAACAAGGACTCTTCCTAAATTGTTCAAGGTTGCCATATAGCAATAACCGACTGGAAAATAACTGCAGTTAAGTCTGTAAAATCATGGAGGAAGAGTTCTTCAAAACCAGTACATTGAAAGATGAACGTCTTGAGGGCCTAAGTGTATCTGTATGAAGTGGGGAGAGGAATGAGCAAATGTCCCATTCAGTTGGCAGAGGTAAAACATGACAGGGATGCCTTCTTTTGTAACGAATGCCCATCCTCTGTCAACCCTTCAAGCTTTATTTGTAATTTTTTGTACTCCCCATTCTTCCCATTGCTTTTATTCTCTTTCCAATCCTCATTATTTTCACATTTTTTAGCTTTCAGGGGATTTAAGGTTGGGGCATTTCTTGTAATATGTGACATTGTGCCATATCCTTCTGAATCAATTGGTCAAACCTAATTTGTTTCTGAGAACTGATTAACTTTACTCCAGCAGAAAGCTTTTCAAATATATAATCAGAAATCCCAGGAGACCAGTGGCACCCCATAGATTCTATATCCAGTATGCTGTATCTTCAGTAAAGTGACCTAATCCAAACCCCAGAAGATTAGTTCATTCAGATGAATACAGTATGTGTATTTATAAGATAGAAATTTATGTCTTGAGTACAAAGCTTCACTTACAACATGTTAAATGCACTATTAGCAGTGATGACTCAGTGCTTAAGGTGCCTGGAAGAAATCTGTTCTGTTGTGTGCTCTATTCTGTACATAACAAAAGCTTCAAAGTGATGCTTCTAGTAACACTGGAAATCTCAGCTCCTAAAGGCACAATCCCCCTCCCCCAGTACCATACTATTAATCTTTCACTACCCAAAACTTGATGCTGCATCCGGGTTATCCTTGTAGAAATTCAGGGTGCTTTGTACCTTTCAGATCAGTCATTTAATCTGTGACAAAGCAGAATTAGCCTTAAAAGGACATTAGACTTTTCTGGTCTCACCTGTAACCTGCTGTCTCTACTCTTCACTGATGCAGTGTCTGCAAATCTGTCTGAACACTGGATACCAGAGCTAAGATCAATGTTAAAGTTGGTCCCTGGGTATAAGAGAATAGATGGCTGAAATAATCTCTCTCTCTCTCTCTCTCTCTCTTTTTTTTTTTTTTTTGGACCACAAGAAGAACACTGTGTAAGCTTCAAAACTTCTCTCTCACCCATAGAAGTTGGACGAGAAAAAGATTACCTCACCCACTATGTCTGTCTGAGTTAAGAGTAGTACTGAAGTGTTAAAGCACCAAATTGGAGGATAAAAGGACATTGGCAACCTGCATCTTCTGTCTAGGTTTCCTGTTCTGCTCCTGGGCTCTTGTTGCCGGCAAGACTAAGTCTCAGGTCTGACACTGGGTTCTCAAAGTACAAAGACATGCTACACAGGTATCTATCAAACAAAAGCAGTTTATTTTCTGACACCTATCAGCTGTGCCCCTTAACGAAAAGAACAACATGATAGGAAAAGCGGCATTCTTACATCCCTTCTGCTAGCTGGGGAACCCCGTTTCGGCTGCGGATGAAATGGAAGACTGTCTCAGCTTCCGAGGCGCTGGTACCCAAAGCTCATAGGTGAGGTCCAAATTGCTGTGCTCTGGTGCAGCTTTAAATACTGTGTCTCTACC
>CM057846.1:112689867-112701462 GCA_030068395.1 Apalone spinifera | reverse complement strand
TACATGATCAGTATATTTAGGTAAACAAGATTGTTATGTTCCCACCCTTATCTATAATTTGTTCTTGCTACAATGGCGAATGTTCCTAGAGGCTTGCTTCTGGCTTATCAGTAGTAAGGAAAAGGGGAGGGAATGGCAAAAGGCAGGGAGAATGCAGGCCTCATCACCCCTATACTTCACACATACAGAGTTCTTCCACAAGTGACCCCTACAGCTCTAATTAATTTCTAAATCATTCTTGAAATCATTCATGTTGCATTTGTCCCACTACACATTGAACCTCTCCAGTCCGGCACCCTTGGGACCTGAGCAGTGCTGAGTCAGAGAATTTGCCAAATCACGAGAGGTAAATATTGTCTAGCAACATTACGAACACTTCCACTGCTTATTGGACTCTTAGAACATTTAGGGGTAAATTAGAGCTAAATAACAGCACAGAGGGCCAAACACTGAGGCTACGTCTACATTGGCAAGATTTTGCGCAAATACTTTTAATGCAAGAGTTTTTGCGTTAAAGTATTTGCGCAAGAAAGCATCTACACTGGCATGTGCTTTTGCGCAAAAGCATCAGTGCCAGTGTAGACGCTCTCTTGCGCAAGAAAGCTCCGATGGCCATTTTAGCCATCAGGCTTTCTTGCGCAAGAAATTCATGTTGCCTGTCAACACTGGCCTCTTGTGCAAGAACAGTTGCGCAAGAGGGCTTATTCCTGAGCGGGAGCATCATAGTTCTTGCACAAGAAGCACTGATTTCACACATTAGAACATCAGTGTTCTTGCGCAAGAACTCCCCGCCATTGTAGACAGGAAGCATATTTTTGCGCAAAAGCAGGCGCTTTTGCGCAAAATCATGTCAATGTAGACACAGCCTGAAAGCCAAAACTAGTGGCTGTAAACAAACTTTATGGAATCACGGGAAACTTGGCTACACCCTTGATAAGTAGATAGCTAGCAAACTAAAATTATGCTGGGTCACAGATGTTGCCGGACCTGAAAATGCTGAACTAGCGAGGTTCAACCTGTAGTATCAAGTGAAATAGCAGCTTTCCTAATGAAGATCTCACAGGACACCTAAAAGATGTTTTGAGAAATCCCAGAAAAGGAAATATCTATAGATTCTGATCTTCACACCAGTCACAGGGAACAAGTTGTTTAAACAAACTGGTAAATACAGCAATCTGTATCATCTGCATTTCTTTCATATATAAAGAGTCAAAGATAGTTCAAAATCCATTTAAACTCTTTCAATAATCTAGCAAGGAATGAGGCAGAGGACTCAAGAGGGGAATTAATTGATCATAAGTATATGAAGACTAAATCAAAATTATTACTTTGCAACCTGGAAAGAGAGTCTCCCTAGAGTGAATAGATATTTTTATATGGAAGTAAAGATGTTGATGAATGAAAATACAATCAATAAATCTTCTGGAAGGATAGTGTGGCTGTGAATCATCTAAAAATGGCTGCAAAATATAAGGTTTTATTGTGCAATTGGAATGATACAGATGAACCTCTGGATCCATGCCAAGTCCCAAAGAGTGCAGTAGAGTTTCATGAATATGTTGTAGTTTTGGTGACAAAAAAAATCTGACAATTGTCATTTTATATTGTTGACGTTATTTTGCAAAAATGTTGTAAGCTATCACTATTTTTAATTGGAGGCACAGAAACTAGGTTATGTCCATTTAATGTCCAACAAGTTTCAAACCTGAAGTTTTAAATTCGTGTCCTGAATAAAGAAAATGCCTTTATTGAAAGAGTTCAATGAATTAAAAAATATCTAATAAAAATTTCCCATAGGACAGATGGAATTTTAAAGTTTCAAGATCTAGTTGTTATCATGGCATCTCATGTGATAACTATCTCACTTGTAAAATATTTTTATTAATCTGTTCTGGTGCACATGTGGATGGAAAAAATGCAATGTGATCAATTTCAGTCTCTCTGCATCTGCTTCTTTCATATCTTTTGTAGTATTGAAATGAAATCCCTCCCTCTTGACTCAAAAATTGTGATCTCTTTTAGGGAACAATAAAATTTTTTTCCAGCAAGGTGTAAATCTTGATAACTCCTCACACCATGACAAGAAGAATCAAGAAACATGTTAAGTACTAAGATGATTCTGCTAAAATGGCAGCATTTTAAATGTATTTGGACTTAATTATACTGTACATAGTGAGCTATAAAATGGTCAGAACAGAGTGTAATTAGGAAAACCACATTAAACTCATTTCTAATTCACAATGACAATTAAATTATAGCAGAATCCAATGATGCTGCTTTAGTAGAAGGTCACTTAACATTTTAATTATAGGACTTTTTTTTGTGGTTTATAATTTGATTCAGGGGGAAAAAAATCTCAGCACTAAAACTTGATGCACATCCAATTGCAAGTCCCAGATGAATTTTGTAATGAGCTTAAAAAAATCTCATTTACATAACAGAAGGAGAAATGTATCCAAAAGAAAAAAAATCATCTTCTTTCCATGCTTAAAGCTGAGAGAAGGACTTAAGAGAGAATTTCTGCAATAATTTCTCATTGAAGATTCTTATAGGAGGGAACAGTATTTGGTGCCCTGGAATCTAGCATATTCCTGAGGATCTATTGGAGGTTTCCACTTAAAATGATAAGACACTCAGAGCTAGAATAACAATAGAACTCAAATCAATTCACCTTTAATGAGAACATTCCTACATTCTATTTTTACCCCTGCCTGTAGTCAACTAGTAATAGAGATGTAGCCGTGTGAGTCTGGTCTTGCTGAAACAAAAGACAGGACTATGCAGCACTTTAAAGACTAACAATGACAGGACTATCAGCACTTGCCAATTTTCTTCCACAATTTGATCTGAGGAAGTGTGTCTGGCCCACAAAAGCTCATCACCTAATAAACCATCTTGTTAGTCTTTAAAGTGCTACATAGTCCTGTCTTTTGTAGTCAACTAGGAAGACTTTCCAGTCTCTTCCAATCATAGGCTGGCTGAATACACAGCTAATTCCCTACTGAAGTCACAGAAACCTAGAGAACTGAATGCAGAGATAAATCTGGGCCATGGTCTCTCTCTTTCCTCTCACTCCCATGCATTTTATGGTCAACACCCCAATATCCAATGTATTTCTCACGTGTCAGTTTATATTTTCTTACATAAAGAGGCATAACACGCCTTGCCATTACTCTTCTATATAACTGACTAGGATTTCACTGACTATGTGTTTGTGGATATTGATACTATTACAATATCAAAGAGAAAGGGGAAAATTTATGCTGCTAATAGAAGGAAGCAAATACTTTTCTTCTATCCTAATTCCAGTCTGAGATAAATATCCCTTGGCTCTCAAAGATTTTGGTACACCTCCATTTCAAATTTGTCTGTTGAACAATGACCTCAAAGAATAACTTGTATAAGCCTCTGAAACTTGAAAAAGAAGCAGAAGGGGAGATTATACCTTTTAAAAAAACTGATTATTGAGGGTATTAATTAAATTAAATTAGGAGTGTTTCTGCAACCTTAGTTCTTGAAAAGTCATACCTGAACAATTTATTCCATTCAAAAGATAAGGGGAAAAGTAAAATACATTAAAAAGGACACAATCAGGGCACCAGGCATATCAGGTATCAAGAATTGGATGTAGCACGAGCCTTTTATCACCTGTTTAGTATGTGTTTGCAAGTGGGGATTTTTTACCCTGGACAAAGGCTTATCTCCTAAATAAGAAAGGAAAATGGCATTCTAAAATATGAAGTAGAAAGATGATATGCTGGTTGGATGAGTGGATGTTTCTTGACATCTGCATAGATTTCCCATGCCCTCCTCAAAGGTTGTGCTCCTCCCAGATAGTAATGACCCTGTTAAATGAAGTAGCTCTAAGGTGACCTTTTATGTTGACTCTTTGAGGGGAGAGGGTAAGATTTTATACTAGCTACATAAGCAATAGAATGGGATTTGACTCTGTAATCTTTTCCAATAATTAACAGCTGCTCTTCTGTTAAATTGAGAGGGTTACCATGTCAACATGTGGACTCTGCATAGCTGTTCTAATCCATGTATAAGGAAACTGCAAGGCTATGTAAAAATACTTTTCTTTAAATTCTATCATCCTCCCTATTTTTATGGAATAATAATGAATCCATCAGTGGATATGATGCAGTCTGAGAATATGGAACTGGGTGACAGGCAGCATTGAAATGCAAAACCTATATTCTCTATAAAAAAAAGTGAATTGTGGGAAATAGCAAAAGGCATTTTGAAGGTGAGAAATGAATGGGTGCAGAACACAAAGCTATCTAAGTGATTATGAGATGACTCACAATACAATGATTTCATTACTGCTGTTGGTCAGATGCATCATGAGTGTCGCAGTACTGGTTTCATCTTTTTAGTATGGTCTGTCAGGACCAATATTTTCTTCATAGTGTCAGGATGAGACAAAAAAGAGCATCTACAAGCCTGCTTCTCTAGCTCTAGAAGCTTTGCCAGACAGATTATTGTTGTTACAAAGAGTATGAGGTGGAACGAATTTGAATTTTTTGTTCTTGCCCATCTCTAATATGTAATATTCTTATGATAATGGAGAAGGGTAATGACGATGGTTTCAAAGAACATGAAAGCCCTTTAAATAACATCAGTTACTTTCCTCAATGTACCAGAAGAGGGTTAATGAAGATGGTTATCCACTGTATAATTGTCCTGGGGTCACTCATTCTCGGGTCTGGGGAAGGGGGTGTTTAAATCATAGATGTGGCTGTAGTTTCCCCAAATTTATGCTGAGACACACTGATTATATCCAAGTTGTAAAATACAGATCTGAATTCTACAAACTCTCCCACCCACATATCCCAATTTTGAGTGTGCCTGTATGTACAAGTTCTTGCGAACTGAAGTTTCCACTTCATGCACTTGATGAAATGAGCTGAAGCCCATGAAAGCTTATGCCCTAATACATTTGTTTATCTTTAAGGGGCCATTGGACTCCTCCTTGTTGTTGTTGAAACAGACTAAAATGGAAACATCTCTGAAACCCAGTATCAGGGTTTGTTTTGACCCATTATACAGGTAAAACTTATTGTCAAGATTCCAGATCTCCAGAAAGGTTGATGGAATCTATAGATTTAGAATCTTCTTTCAGACCTATCTCTAGCCAGTACAGCACTTCTGAGGATGAAATAAGATAACTGGAGAGAAAAAAGACGTAGGTAACATTTAAGGATGCTTTATGTCTGTGATTTATCATAGAGAAAATTCAGAGCTGATCAGACATGATTAATATTGTTAAGTATTTACATGGGAACCATATGGACAGAGAAAGAATTATTCACTGCCTTGAAGGGTAGTTGAGTTGGCATCAAAGGAGGAGACGCAAAGGAGGAGAAAATGTAGCTGATAAATTAGTCAAAATGTATGTACAGTTTAAAAAAAAAGGTTAGTGAAAAAATTAGCAACGGAGGATACCTCATTACAGAGACTGAAGAACAAATAGGACAAAGCTTTCATGCAAATAGAAATCAACAGGGAGCCCCAGACAATGAAGACTATTGTATAAACAGTGTCTCCAAAATTTCTCTCTCTCCTTTTTTTGTATATTTTTGTCTCCATTGTCAAAATGGAGACAAAAATTGTTTTCTATATGACTGTCTGTCAAAGGGCAACCCCCGCTTAAGGGTGCATTGCCCAAGCCTGGGGCATACTTCAGGCCTCCCTGGCCTGGCCCCAGAATATGATGCCCCAGTCTTAGGGGAAATACGACCCTCTTGCTTAGTCCCAATGTGTAGTGCCCCGACTTAGGGGAAATACGGTCTTTGGGCCTAGTCCTTTAAATGGTCCAGTCCCCTCCCAGGCTTTGGCGTTAGGGATAGGGGATCTCAGGCCCAGCTTCTCCACCTATCAGTGGTGGGAGGTTCCTACCACCAGCTCGGGGGGGAGATCTCCCCAAAATTCGCCGAGCCTGCTGGCCCAAGGCAGGTAGCAGCTTGGTTAGCTTGGTTAGCTGGTTCTCACTCTGGTTGCAGCAGTTGCCGCTCTGGAGGTCGGGCAGCAGCTCCTTCTCCTTCGGAGGTTGGCCCCAACTGAGCAGCTCTGCAGCCTTTTGTACGTGGGTTGCTCTGGGAGCATGCCCAGCAGGGCTGCGGGGATGGGGCCCACTCAGCCACCTGGGCCAAGTGGACTCCTTGAGCTTGAGTGCAGGGTGGGGCCGCCCCATCACACTGTCCATCTTTCTTCTCTTTTTTTGCTATATTGATCTTCTATTCACTGTCCATACATGACCTCTTGGCACATGACTTGCCTTAAGATTTTATTAAATATACATAATTCTTTCAAAGAGAGCAGAGTGTTTAGATTTGAAAAGGAGGATACATAAATTGAGTAGTGAGTAAAACCAAATAGCAGGCTGAAAGAAGAGTTTAGTCAAAATATAGCAGCTTCATTACTGAACTATAATTCTAAGCATTCATTATAGCAGAGATGTAATCACTGGAACGATCCAATGGAGGTGGCATCAAAAGAGATTTTTACTTGCTTTGATCCTGTATAAAGATTGCAGTACCCAGGACGGAGACAGACATAGGGATACTGACAGATGGCATGAGGGTGAGAGACATCATGATCAAATTCATCTCTCCGAATTATCATAACAAAGGTAGTGACAGAATCCACATGCATTAGTTTGTAGAGAACAGTAGTTAAGTTTTAGATTAGATGCTTTAGACAAGTTACAAAATAATGAATGTTTAGATCTATGCTGATTCTGTATTGGAAAACATCAAAGATGGAGGACACAGACTAAATTGACCAATAGCAGATAATAAGTAGGGGTGAAATAAAGTTCAAACATAGATGAGTTAACTTAATCCAGAGCACCTGAATGGAGGGTTTAGGAGGAGAAGCAGTTTGAGTGACTAGACGAGCTGATTGCTGAATAGTTGTAACCCATGAAGGTAGGATCTATACTAATTATCAAGTCTGCCATGAACTAAGTGACAATATAGGCAAACTATTATTCACCTAAGTAGTATCATTACAATCCCCATAGAATAAGATAAAACTCAGTGTGAGTGAGGCTACCAAAATATGTGCTATGACCTACAATACCATTCATATCTTCATTCATTTCCTATCTTTCCCCTCCCCTCAGGTGCACACACTAACCTATAGATATGTATGTTAGAGATCTGTCCATGTCCATCTTCAAGTCCATCTGTTCAAGAACTTCCCATAAATGATAAGAGCTAGGACCATGCAGCTTCCTCTCATCCTAACTTAAACTGAGGCCTGGATTTGGTCGTGCCAGGAAAATGGGATGTGCCTGGAATTCAAGGACAGACCAGGAACTGTGGCCCAGCCACAACCAGAGGGGAAGTTCCTCCATCCTGGGAGAGGCCAGGAATCTCAGCCAGGACCTCACCCTTGAGTTGATGCAGGACTGGGAACTGTGCCCCCACCCAAGGAGATGCTGGACCAGGAACTACTGCCATGTTCCTTGCTCAGGGAAATACCAGGGCCAGGCAATGCTGCACTGGCCACCCCACCCTTCCCGAGCAGCACCAACATCACCATTGTGGGTAGCCCCTGTAAACCTTCCCAGACCTCCCAAACCGCTGTCTTGAGCCCCCTGCTCTGTACTCCCTCCCCCTGCCCTGATTCTAGCACCCAGGCCTGATCTGAGCCCCACTACATAACCAAACCCTTTGCCTCCCACTCCAGTCCTGCACCCTCGTCCCCTGATGTGATCCTCAAATTTTTGCCCTCACCCTTAATCTCCTGCACTAGACACCCAAAACTCCTAGAACCCTGCCCTCTCTTCTGTACCCCCCACCCCATGTCCTGACTTGTGCACCCACACCCCCTACTCTGAGACACCCACACACCAACACCCTCCCCTTTGTCCCCCAAATCCTGCCCTAACTCCTGCCCACCCACCCAGTATCCCATCCTTACTCTGGCATGCCCGAGACTCCCCCACTCCCAAACTCCTGCCCTGACTTCTGCACTCCCACCGCATGCCCTGAGTCCCCCCACAGCATCCAGCCCCTGCTCTGACTCCCGCACCCCCCCCCAAGTCCTGCCCAGTTTCCTGCACTTCCTTTCCTCTCTCCTGACACCAACCTCTGCCCTGGCTCCTGTAGCCCAAACCCCCAGCCATAACTCCTGTATCCCCCCTGTCTTGAGCCCCTCCACACTTCTCAGGCCCCTGCCCTGATTCCTGAACCCCCATTCTCTGCCCTGAGCCCCCAAGCAACACTGGACCCCAAGGACCCAAGCAACATTGGGTAAATCCTCCAGTGTAACCGTAAATAAAGCTTTTTCTTCATTCTTCCCACATCAGTGATTTTCTGTCATTTGTTATAACCTTGCTAGCTCCATTATTCAACATCTTGGCATTTTGCTCCATCTGTCCTTAGTCAGCTTCAATAGATTAATTATTATAACTCTCAGCCACACAGATTTTCCTAAACATTTAAAATTTCAGTTTTTGGCCTTTAAGCTATTTCATTAATCTGGCCATCAGGATTTATTCTCTTCTGGTTTTAGTCATATCAATCTATATTCACCACAACTATACATGTGGGGCCTAATCTTTTCATTATTTAGTGATAAGTAGGGGGCTGTCCCCCCTGCTCACTGCACTCATAAACCCACCTCTCGTGGGGGGTAGGCAACCCTGGCTCTCCCCTCCAGCCATGGGGAAGGGCCAGGCTTCGGCCATGCCAGCCCGTGTCTGTTCTTCCTCCCCCCACCACTATTCCCATGGCTCTTCTCCCCTCCCACCAGCTTGGGTCCCTTTTCCTCCTGCCCACCTCCACTAGCCCAGGCCTTTTCTCTCTTCCCCCCCAAACTCCGTGTGGGGAGCAGTGAAGTGCATGTAGTACCGAGTGCACGTGGTGCTCTGGGGCACTGTAGCTTGCTGAGATGGGGAAAGTAGCAGCACAGGGGGCTGGTGTCCCAACCTCTCCCTCATGTGGTGCTGCCTGCTTTGCTCACTGCCCCAGCCTGGCCCACAGAGCCCAGGGCAGCCCACCTACTGAGAGTGGCAGCCGAGAGCGGCTGAGAAGGGGCAGACAGGTCAGACACTGGGACTGCTCTGGCAGCTGTGGTAAGTGCAGCTGCTGGGGAGCGTCTGAGTTTCAGCGGGGGCAGCTGGACTCCAGGCGGGCAGGCACTATGCTCCAGCTCCTGAAGAGCTTGACAGCAGGGAGCCTCCTCAAAGTGCGCTGCTGGGACAAAAGCTCAGCTAGGAATGCTGCTCCTAGCACCTGTCCCCAGGCTGCTGGACTGAGCACTGCACTCTCCCCTCTACCCCTGGGCTTTCATGACTACAATGATAGCCCAGGGGTAGAGGTCTGCCAGCTACTGTGCTATATTTATTGGCGTTGAAAGCCTGATAGGGTGGCGATGATGGAAGGGGAGTAGGGCCTTGGTTTAAAATAGCAATTCCAAGTGGTGAAGGGAAACAGTAAGGTGGGGCTCGAGCTGGGGGAAGGAGGAAAGAGAGAGAGGAGGCAAGCAGGTTGCAGAGTGATGTGATGACAACACTTTATTGTCCCACAGGAAAAGGGTTTTTTTTTAAATATATCACCTTCAAATCTTTTCCATCAAACCAGTTTGATTGCCCTAGTACAAGAATATCAGTCTGTTTTGATCCCGTAATAACTTAGTTCTGTTTAGTACAGATAACAGGAATAATTCAGTTGCATGCTTCAGAGCTGTAGTTGGCTGCCTGAACATGAGTCAGGAAGGGCTCCCTCCCACACACAATTCATAAATGATTGGATGAATCATGGTTTCATTCACCTTCCTATGAAGCATCAGAGTCTGGCTACTTCTTGTGGCAGCATACCAGACTGGATATGCCAGACTCCAGATTTGAGGTCAGTGAGAAATTTTTCTGTAGATTGGATTGGAGAAGACTTTATAGGATGTTTGCCTTTCTCAACATCCTTACGCAGGCTAAGACAAACTGGGCCTCTGATCCCAACAATTCCCTGCAATTTTGTCTGTGGTACAATAAAATGTGGTTTAAAGTTTAGAGAGTGAGTTGTGTTGTGTATGTAGTTGCTATCTTTAACTGATACAAGCTTGATTTTTTTCAGACAGTAGAGCTTTGCAACCAACTGATTCTGTAAGGAGTTCACAATAGTTCCTCTAAACTAAGGGAATACATGGTGAACAGTTTGGGAATAATGAAGTGGATAAGGGAAGAGACTTTGGGGAAAATGAGGGATTTATTATTCTCAGTTTGAATAATTGAGAATGTGTTTGGAAAGTCTATGAGTGAGTCCAAGCAATAGGCTACCACATAAAAGACTGGTATTTGTCCATGGATACTGGAGTGCTTGATTAAACAATGTAAGGAACAAAATAAGGCCATAGGAACAGACAGAGACACAAGCACAGTAATATTTTAGTATGCCTGGGATCATCTCCAGGACAGTCTTATAAATGGAAAACAGACATAAGAAGAGACATACTAGATGTTCCAAGCATGGTTTATTTTATATAAACACAAGCCTGAAAGCAAAGGGACCAGGCAGGATGACACAGCAAATTCAGCAATACTAGTCCTTATTATAACATGTACCTATCCATCCCTGATGATAAATAAAAACATCCCTCAAATACTAGGACTCTGGGTACATGGGGCACAGTAACTGGATCCAGCTGAAATACTGTTCCCTCTGTTGTGAGGATTTGCTAAACAAACAAATAAAAACTACAGTTTTCCTGAGCTCAAAAATGTAGAATATGAAATTTAAAGACTAAAAGTGGTTTTGGATGGTGGCCTCTCTTTTGACGCAATCTTAAGAGATGATATGGAGGAAGAAAGTAGTATAGTTCCATAGTTATCACATGGCAACAGAGTTGTATTAGTCCTAAAGGGCCTATCACAGCAGTGGCGCCTTTGGAGATCTATAGAGCAAAGCAGATTGTTCCCAGATGGAGTCCAGCTGATAAAGAAATCCTGCCAGCTTCTACATTCACTGTAAAAGATTTTGTATCTGCAACTAAGAAGATTAGCGTGTCATCAGGTGACTTGGACTTTGGAAAGAAGTATAAGTATCACCCCAACACATGCAAGTAGAAAAAAAAAAAAGCCAGGAATGACCATCAAAGTATACATTGGTATACTTATTGGTATACAGTAGAAGATTAAAAAAGATCCTGCAATGGCAACATTTTCCAAAGAGGGAAGACTTATAAAACCCACTTATTTTAATGATCTGGTTTTGTTATTCCACTATCTTGAGCTAATTCAGGAGTTTGACGTGTCTGAATGTTAGAACCCAATCAGGGACTAACCAACTTTGTCCTCCAAAGCCATAGTGGTCTAACAAGAATAATATGGCCTCCCTAGTGATTATTTCGAAATAACTCCCCTTATTTCAAGATAACAAGCAGAGTGTACACACGATCAAAATATTTATTATTTAAAAATAAGGGGCTGGTTATTTAAAAAAAAATAACTCCTGCTTTCCTTGGGAAATAAGCTTATTTCAAAATAGTTATTTCAGGAGGTATTATTTCAAATGTAGTTATTTTGAAATAATTTCCTAGGCTGTGTCTAGACTGCATCCCTTTTCCATAAAAGGGATGCAAATTAGA
>CM057846.1:112654087-112681801 GCA_030068395.1 Apalone spinifera | reverse complement strand
GACTGCTGGCTCTGTGCTGGCAGGCTTGCAGCTGGCACAGGCATTGTGGCCAGATTCTACCCCTTTAAGGGCTCCAGGGTTGGGGGGGGCGAGCAGGAGAATTTTCCTGGTTTGGCCCAGAGTGGCCACCCTATTTCGAAATAAGCGTCTACACAACACTTATTTCGATTTAGCTATTTTGAATTTGGCGTTATTCCTCATAGAATGAGGTTTACCAAATTTGAAATAAGCACGCTGCTATTTCAAATTAATTTTGAAATAGCAGTTTGGCTGTGTAGATGCTAGGAAAGTTATTTCAAAATAACGGCTGTTATTTTGAAATAACTTTGCTGTGTAGACATACCCTTATTCAAATCAACATACCCTTAGAGCCCCGACCGGGGTTATTCTATCTACTACCCAAGATCCACAAACCTGGAAATCCTAGATGCCCCATCATCTTGGGCATTGGCATTCTCACTGAAAGAC
Organism: Apalone spinifera; assembly: GCA_030068395.1. Taxonomy (NCBI): domain Eukaryota; kingdom Metazoa; phylum Chordata; order Testudines; family Trionychidae; genus Apalone; species Apalone spinifera. The sequence continues at coordinate 112,681,333 of CM057846.1, read as the reverse complement.
TGTCTGGATATGTGGACTCTCTACTCAGACCCTACGTCAGCAGCACTCCCAGCTATCTCTGTGACACCACTGATTTCCTGAGAAAATGACAATGCATTGGTGATTTTCCAGAAAACACCATTCTAGCCACCATGGTTGTAGAAGCTCTCTACACAAACATCCCATACATAGATGGAATACAAGCTCTCAGGAACAGTATCCCTGATGAAGCCAAAGCACAACTGGTGGCTGAGCTCTGTGACTTTATCCTCACACACAATTATTTCAGATTTGGTGACAATATATACCTCCAGACCAGTGGCACCTCTATGGCCACCCACATGTCCCCACAATATGACAACATCTTTATGGCTGACCTAGAACAACGCTTTCTTAGCTCTCGTCTACTCAGGCCCCTTCTCGACCTACACTGCATTGATGACATCTTCTTCACCTGGACCCATGGGAAAGAAACTCTGGAAGAATTCCATGCACGATTTCAACAGCTTCCACCCCACTATCAACCTCATCCTGGACCAATCTACATGGGAGGTCTACTCCCTGAACACCACGGTGCAACTAATTGACGGTCACATAAACACCACTCTATACCGAAAACCTACCGACTGCTATGCCTACAGCTTCCATCCCGGACACACCACATGATCCATTGTCTACAGCCAAGCACTGAGGTACAACAGCATTTGCTCCAACCCCTCAGACAAAGACCAACATCTACAAGATCTTCACCAAGCATTCTTGAAACTACGATATCCACATGGCGAAGTAAGGAAACAGATTAACAGAGCCAGGCATGTACCCAGAAGCCTCCTGCTGTCGGACAAGCCCAAGAAAGAAATCAACAGAACACCACTGGCCATCACCTACAGTCCTCAGCTAAAACCTCTCCAACGCATCATCTGTGATCTACAATCCATCCTGGACAATGATCCCTCACTTTCACAAGCCTTGGGAGGCAGGCCAGTCCTTTCCCACAGACAACCCGCCAACCTGAAGCATATTCTCACCAGCAACTATACACCGCACCATAGTAACTCTAACTCAGGAACCAATCCATGCAATAAACCTTGGTGCCAACTCTGCCCACATATATACACCAGCAACACCATCACAGGACCTAACCAAATCAGCCACACGATCACTGGTTCATTCACCTGCACATCTACCAATGTAATATACGTCATCACATGCCAACAATGCCTCTCTGCTATATACATCGGCCAAACTGGACAGTCCCAACGTAAAAGAATAAATGGACACAAATCAGATATTAGGAACGACAATATACAAAAACCTGTAGGAGAACACTTCAGTCTCCCTGGACACACAATTGCAGATCTAAAGGTAGCCATCCGGCAGCAAAAAAACTTCAAGACCAGACTTCAAAGAGAAACTGCTGAGCTACAGTTCATCTGCAAGTTTGACACCATCAGCTCAGGATTAAACAAAGACTGTGAATGACTAGCTAACTACAAAAGCAGCTTCTCCTCTCTTGGTATTCATATCTCCAGATCAGCTGCTAGAAGTGGGCCACATCCTCCTTGATTGAATTAACCTCGTTATCTCTAGTCTGATTCTGGCCTGCATATTTATACCAGCCTCTGGATATTTCCACTACATGCATCTGACGAAGTGGGTCTTTGCCCACGAAAGCTTATGCTCCAATACATCTATTAGTCTATAAGGTGCTACAGGACTCCTTGTCGCTTTTGCAGATCCAGACTAACATGGCTAACTATCTGATTCTTGATACACTTAGTCTGGTTTTTACAAACCTTTCATACTACAAAGTATAACATTAAATTTCTATTCCATCTAAATATATATATATAATACACATTCATATATTTTTCCAAATTGTAAATTCATAATAGCAAAACCAAAATGACAGTATATATTTTACCCATTTATAAAGTAGTGTAATACTTTTGGTCTGTAGCATATAATATTTTTCCCATTGCAGACATTTATTGATTCTTTGTAAAATAATAATTACACACACAACACTGAAATCATAGTAAAAAGGATGGAAATAAATCAAAATATGTCTTCAACCTCCAAAATGTCTTCACCCCATTCATAGCACTAACTCGGGGAAAGTTTGAGTAAATAAACCAACCTCGAACCTCGAAGCATATCTTTATGGTTAAGAAATGTAATCTTTACCCAACCAATGATGGAAACACCTGTGTTGAGAGGCAACCATTGAAAACATTCTGCTACCTGCTTCCTACTCCATATATGGGACTGTTACCAGGGGCCTTCCAGAGGTTTTTGGGTCAGAGATTAACACCTAATACAATGAGGTCCTTCCCTATGACTAGAACTGTTAGGTTCTATGGTAATACAAATAATAATTGGGAATACCTGTAGTCTAACTGGTGGGAAGGTAGCTTCTAAAACAGTCTGGTTTCAAGCCATGAAAGAGTTAAATTAGAAACTGTTGCTTTGTTTGTTTATTTATTTTAGTTTAGCACCTAGAAGCCACTCTTGTGAGGGCTGTAGAAACACAAAATAGTCCATGCTTGAAGGAGCTTACAGTTGAATTTTCCTGTGGTGTATACTAATGTGTGTTCTTCCTAACCACCAAACCTGGTACACAGTGATAGTTACGGGGCATACGATGTTGCAAAGTATAGAAATCTAGATACTAGTGGGTGCACTACTCATAAGTAATCTGTACAAATCTAGGTAAAGGTTGCACAAGTGTTTGCTATCCGACAATGTTTGTGTGTACTACAGTACTCTAATGGATCAAGTATTCTCAAATCATGAACACATAATTCCTAGTATAAGTGAAATGAGTACAACCAGGGGAAGGGAAGTTAAATTAAATTACGTTAAAGAGTTAGTGACACAGCAGAAAGGGGGAAGTATGAGAATGGAAATGGAAGGAGAGGAAAGGGGGACAGAACTGGCAGGACAGAAGACTGCAAAGAGGAATTAGGAAATGGACCAAAAAAAAAAAAAAAAAAGAGAAGAAAAAAGACAGTTAAAAAATAAAAATGAAAGGAGTTAAAAAATAAAAAAAATAGGAATCTCATTTATCACAATCCCTACAGCCTTTGAATTTTCCATAGCTAAAAGCTAGTCAATGTAATATGCTACATTTTTGTCTGTTCTTCCACTACTATCTAGCATTTCAAAGTTTTACAGGGCAGAGACTCTCTGGAGTTCCTCTTTCTGAGTTAATTAATTTTATATCCTGCCTTGCCCAAAAGCCTCCCTGCCTTACCTTGTCTGTCAATGGGCCTGAGTATGTCACTCCACTGAGCTTTTAGGATGAATTAATTTAAGCTAAGATTTCTTCCTCATAGGCTTCTACAATAAGCTTTTAACTCAAGGTCATTGCTAATGTAACTTTAGTTGAAAGGCATCTCTCACCTAATTTTCCATGTAAAAACACCGCTGAGCATGGGCAAAGTTGTTTCCATGAAATATGTTAAAGAAACCTGCTCTTGAATAACTTCTTGGTGCATAAATTATGCTAGTCTATCACTAGACAATGCAAATAGATATACCGTAATGAAACTGTGTCCACGCATAGACCCATAGACTTCAGGAGGAAGCATCATGTGGGCAGGATCTAAACCCTAACTATTTTTCCTGGCAGCAAAGTTGAAAACAAAAAGTTCTAAGAGAGTCTTCTGGGTAAGGACTTCTGTTCTATGGGTGTTGCATGCTTAGTACAATATGTCACCAGTCCTGGTTGATACCTTTAGGAGCAGTCAAAATAGTAACAACTGAGTGCAAGGAATTTAAATTACACATTATGTATCTTCCTTTAATTTGGCCCAGTATGAAGTTGTAGGTTGCTAACTTATTTACTGCTTATTTTGCGTGATTTAATTCAGATCTTTTTTAAGTGAGTAAATTAGAAGACACGATTGGCCGATTTTGATTTTGAGTCATTTATCACAACAGAAGGGGTTGTGTTTTTTATCTTATTAGCACTGCAGATTCCACATCACCTCTTGACTCCTTTTGCCTGGAGTCGAGGTGCCACAATTCTTTGCCACTCCTTTCAGTCTATGGCACAGATTCTTAGGGTTTGGAGTTCCAGTTCTTTTGACTTCAAACTTCTCTTGGCATTCCTTACACCGTATTTGGTATCTTTTTTGCTCTCCTCTTTGGTATCTTTTTTGCTCTCCTCTTCCTCCCAAGAGTTCTCTGTTGGTTGTTCTTCTCTCATTTTCATCACACATTTAAACGATCTCAAGCACACATTAATTTACCCATTATTGGTGCTGGAGAATATCAGACATATTTCACTGTGTTAGAACAAGTGCTTATTACAGAATAGAACCATTTCTAAAAGAATGACTTATTCCCATCAGTTTATGCAGTCATAATTGTTCTGCTGTTTGCATAATCCATGTCTCCCTAACTTGTGTCTTTGCATAAGACTGAGACTTTAGAAGGTGAATGTTTGTATTAAAATTATTTTCAGGTTTAGGATCTAGTATAAGGTTATTTTAAATATTTTGGTGATGATGGCAGTGCAATCTTGAATCATGAAAAACTACAAATATTTCTTTGGATAATAGTGTCAAATAGTTTGTCTATTTCATACATCATTCAGCCAGTCTTCAAAGAATTTTCTGAAATGATCAGTAGGCTAGTTTGTTTGAATTATCCGGGCTATGATGCTGTGTTAACAGTGTGAATTGTTTTGAGTTGCTAAATACATGTGGTGAGATCATTAGGTGATTCCTCTGTTGTTTAAAGTAAAATGACAAATGCACTGTAAATGTCAGAGGTTTTAGAACCATTCCTTACTTTATATGTTGTTGGTGTTTGGGGTGGGAGGAAATGTCCTGGATTGTAATCCAGAGAAGGTAAAACTGAAAAGTCCTATTTCATTGCTTTTCAAATCCATTTAATGTATAGATTTTTAAATACAAGGTATCAGATTGTATTTAAAATGTTATATTTTTCCTAACTTTTTAAGGTCTTCAGTAGGTTCATGGGTTTTAAAACAAGAATTATTGAGAGGTGGGGTGAGAAGGAGGCTACATCATGGGAAAACAACGAGAAGTCCTGTGGCACCTTATAGACAGAGGGCATGTCTACACTAGCCCCCTAGATCGATCTAGGGAGGCTAATGAGGGTGACCAAAATTGCAAATTAAGCACGGTATTTAAATATCCTGTGCTTGTTTTGCTTGTTCCCGGCAGGTCACCATTTAGAAATTGACTAGCCCGCAGTAACTGCCCGCGTCTACACGCAGCAGTGAAACGGGATTCCGAAATAAAACCCTAACTCGAATTAGCTGATAAACCTCATTGCAGGAGGAATACCAGCTAATTTGAGTTAGGGCTTTATTTCGGAATCCTGTTTCACTCTCCATGACTGAGACTTGTCCTTTCCAAGAATGACAGTAAGTACGTTCATTACTGAGGTTTGCTGGATGTTAGGACTGGCAGGGACCATGATCATTGGCTCTGATCTCCTGCATAACATAGCCCAGACCCTGTTCCTAGTGATTGCTGAAGTCAATTAATTGAACAGTAGAGATATTTTTATTATATGAAACAAACAAAAGTTATTTGCATATCAAAGCACACTTTATCATATAGAATATGTCACACTGAATGACAAAATTATTGATCAGGAGAGAATGTAGAAAGGAGAGAATATGACAAACTGCATGATTTGACAAATGAAGGTATATTTGGCTCATTTTTTTCTGCTTTTAAATTATTTATTTTTTTCCCTCTACAGGTGTTGGGCAAGCTCCCAGGCTCCTTATCTGTGCTGCCCAGGCTTCCTGAAAGATTGGTGGGCATATTTCACTCTTGGAATATTTGGGGGGATTGTTGTGCAATATATTATTCAGTTTCATTCCATGAAGATTTTCAACCAATGTGATGGAGAGAAATCATGAAATAAACAGGGGGCTTCTGCATAGTTTTGAATAATAAGAGGAGAGCACTTGGTTCTAAGGGACTAACTGGATATATCATCTATTGAAAATGAGAAAAAACAAATTTTGGATAAAAGCATGAATACTAAATAATAAATACTTGTTCTAATGAAGTAATCGCTGGGTTTAAATAGTGCCATGCTGTCATCCATTATGATGACTAACAATTTAGACAGTAACTTCATCCCTTACATATGAGAAACAGAATCAGGATAATAATTGAGGCATTTATATAGAATACAGTTACAGAAAAGTTCATATTAAATTATATTTGCATCAAAGAAAAATAGCTTCCATCACTTTATGGAGTACTCCTTATGGGAAGCTATTCAGTTAATTTCCTACTGGTGATACACTCACCTTGTCATTCCAGTCCCAACAAGTAGTCTGCCTTTCTAGACAGAAGGAGAGAACATAATCATGGCCATACTGTGTCTTTCTTTATAGTGACTGGACAATCAGCTGTCTTCCGTCTCCCCATTTATTTTATCCTAATTATACAGAAGAGCAGGCAACATGAGGGGCAGTGAGGTCTAGAGTGAAAATGTGGTATGATTGGGTTAAGACCGAAGAGACTAAATTCAGTTTTCAATTTTGCCACAGACTTCTTGTGTGATACTGGGCAGTTGTTCATCTGTAAAGAAGATTATAATGATTCGATGTCTCACAAAGTGACAGTGGGCAAACTAATGTTTCTAAGGTTTTCAGAGGATATGATAATGAGAGCCGTATACATCAATAAACAGTAGTTAAAGCAAGGGACTGAATCTGGAAACCTGAATCCTATTTCCAGTGCTTTTGACTTGCTCTATGAGCTTGGCTAAGTCACATAACTTGCCCTGTATCCCAGATTTCCTATCTGTACAAACTGAATCAGAGCTTTAAAAAAAATGCAATGAGAATTTCAGATTAAAGAGACTATGTAAATACAAAGTATCATTATTTACTAATAGATTATAGTTCACTATTGTTTCTTTATTTTGGCCTCATTTTAACAAACCATATTTTAAAAGAAATCAAACTAAGAACATAATATAGATTATCTTCCCCATTTCTACCTGAATCATTGATTGCTTCATTACCTATAAATAGAACCCTGATTATTGTGCATGCTAAATGCAGTAGCTAGCTGTGCACAGGCAGGATAATTCTGTTCTGACAAGAGAAAATAAAATACTTTGGAGTGTTTACATTTCCCTTCACATTCAGAAATGTCCTTAAAGCATTACTGATGGCTACAGGAGCCTTATTTAGCCCTCAGAGAGCCAAGAGAAAGTCCAAAAACATTTTCAATTGTTAATATTATACCTATAGTTCCTAAGATAGTAATTGGAGAAACAGACTGTCAAAAGCTGTTTCCTGAAGGAGGATGATTGAGATGTTTTAACACAGATATATTTGTGGATGTGTGTGCACATGCACACACACCTACACATCCCTCTTTTTAAAAGTCTAAGACGGGTAGCCACGTTAGTCTGTAACTTAAAAAAAACCTTAAAAAATGAGTAGTGCCATAGCACCGGAGACTAACCATGTATATATATATATATTATGAGATTTTGTGGGTACAACCCACTTTTTTTGTGTCTCTTTCCTTGAAGAGGGATGTTCTTTGGCTGATGCAGGCACAGTTGTCATGGAGTAGGCTTTTTGGCTAACTTCCCTCAATGTGTTATATCTTGGAATGAAGTCACAATGTCCATGAAATTAGCTTTATCTTGCATTTGAAACTGATTTTTTTAAAAAAATCCACTCTTCAACCTGAAAAAGTCCTGAGAGAAGTTTTTATTGGGACCTCAGAGAGAAAACAGGATGAACTGAATTTTGCAGTTCTCATGAGACCTTTTCTTGAGTCCAGAGAAGAAATAATATGTCAGGTGATACATATTAGCACATTTCCCCAGTGTTGATTAGGTCCTTAAGGAGGGGCTCAGGGCAGTGGGCTGGCGATATGGGGGTTTAGAAATCAAGGTTCAGTGTGAGGAGGGATTCCAAGCAGGGGTCCTATGTGTGTGTGTATGCGTGTGTGTAAGGGGATGGGCAGGAAGTGGGCGGGGCATAGCCCTCTCCCCCCCCCTCGAGATTTCCCCTTCCTGTCTCTGTTAGGGAGTGAGAACGAAGCTTGTCTGGCCCCTGTGCTCCCCAGACTGAGTGAGGAATGCAGCAAATTGTGTACCAGTTGGCAGTGGGGGGGAGCTTCAGCCCCCCCTCCTCTTTACAAGGTGCCCTGGAAGTAGGAGGCTCAGGGCTGGGGCATTTCTGGATGGGGGTTGCCCCTAGCCAGTCCCTTTCACCTGTCTGGAGATTCTCTCTTTTCTGTATGGTTTTATGAGAAGCAATTCCATTCCAGGCACAGCCCATTTTCCTGGCACAATCAAAACTTTATGCTGCTTTAAGTTATACCTACAGGAAGCTGTATACCAAATCTGGTGGTCTTAATTCTTACCATTTGAGAGGAGTACTTGAACAAAGAGATAAACACACAGACAGACAATCTCTCTGAAATACATAGTAGATATAAACTCTCACACACAAACCATCCAATAAACAAAACATCTCAAACAAGCTTTCCAAGCATTCACACACATAGATTGATTTCCATCTTTTGCATACTGTTTGCCTAATAATGAGGTTTGGGGTTTTTTGATAAAATTTTAGAGTTCGTCAAAGTGAAGAACAGCACCAAATCACAGCCTAAATGTTCAAGCATGGATCAAACATCACACCCTGGAAAGAGCATACCGCAGACTCACTGGGTCAATTGCTCCTTTTAACTTCAGTGCAGTGGCTTGGATCAAAATAGCAAGGATATGAAGTAACATTAAAAACCTGAATCAAGATAAGAAAGTGAGGGTTCATTTTCCAAAAGGTGTGTAAGACAAGTTACTGGCACTGAGGCCAGGTCTACATAATAAATTACATTGGTCTGTGAATCAGAGATATGAAAAATCCACAAAGTAGTTATTCTAGCCTAATCCCTTGGGTAGACAGTGCTGTGTTGACAGGAGAGGTCTGTTGATATAACTGCTGCCTCTCATGGGCTATGTCTACACCAAAGGCTTCTTGCGCAAGAAGCTTTTTGTGGAAGAGATCTTCTGCAAAAACTTCTTGTGAAAGAGAGTGTCCACACTGCAAAAGTGCATCAAAAAAGCGATGCGCTTTTGTGAAAAAGATCATCCAGACTGCATGGATGCTCTCTCGAAAGGAAACTCAGATTTCTATTTGCAGAATGGCCACCAGGGCACCTGTGCTTTTTTTGATAGCCTCTTTTTGTGCAAAAACCCTGTTTCCTGTCCACACATACCTTTTTGGGCAAGAGCTCTTGCACAAAAGAGAGTTATTTCTCATACAAAGAGGAATATCTACACTGGAAAAACCCCTGTGTTCTTTCATTTTATTTGCACAGAAACATGCTTGAGGTGGAGATGTTCAGCTAGTTTTTGGAAAAAAACTCTGCAATGTAGAACTATTCATGGAGGTGGTTTAACTCTGCAGACAACAGAAAGTCTTCCATCAGCATAGATCTTCACTAAAGCACTAGAGTAGCACAGATACACCTCTGCAGCTTTTTAAGTGTAGACTGTAGAGCACTCCCTAGTAACTAGCATGGTAAAATTTTAGTGAAGACAAAGTAATTTGTAGTTTTCATATCAGATACAGGTAAAAGTAAATTCTTGGCTTATCCACCATGGTTACCTTTACATGCTGACTCATGTGAAAACTACAACTGCCTTGTCTTCACTAAGAGTTTACCTTGTGTTAGTTACCATCACTCAGCTTACACCTTTTAATAAGACTTTTTTTTTTCCTAGTGAGTGTAAGGCCTGAGAGTTGATTAGTTACAAACTACAGTCTGATCCATTTCATTGTTAGGTCAGGAATCAGCTGCAGCTGCCACCAGCTGACGAGCCTTTTGAACTTTGTTGCACAGAAGTCCAGATTCTGATCTCTCTTTACACTTATCTTATGTCATTGTAGTGCCATTGACTGCAGCTGATTTGATTTTACCCTAATTTGGATAGGATGAGAGTCAGTCTGAGAGTGTTCCAGTTTTTACAGCTCTGTATACCACAGTCCTGCATTGTGTCAAACCCTGTGGTAGCTGTGAAATTGACAGTGATCCGAGGCCAGCAAATTCACTTTAAGCTGTGGATGGGATAACTGTATTAACTTTAGGTTGTCTCCCAATTCCCATTTGTTTCAGCAACATCATTTTTTCTATTGCAAATGAGCAACTGATATTTTTAAAAGCAGAAATGCAAAGTTTTCTACCAAATCTGTTCAAACTGTGACAGCACGAGATTAAAAAGAGAGAGTAGCCTGGGTCCACAAGGATCCAGCCATCTGGATGCTTGAATTAATAAGGGAAAGAGGAAATGGTGCCTGCAGGAAAAAAAAACATGAAAAGTTTTAAGAATAAAATACTAACACTTGGAAAATGTTAGCTTTTAAACTTTTTTTTAGTAATAAGACATCTGGAGTTGGGAGGCTTTATTTTCCTGGCTACGTCTGAACTAAACATTGTGTGTGTAGCATGCAGTCAATAGCACAGTGCAGCATACTCACATTCACAGCAGTGACTTTATTCTCACTGTGCACATGGCAGATTTTATTTATTTCCTGCCTCTTTCACAACTTACTGCAGTGATTACACAAAATCATTACAGTCATAACACAAGCAAGATAAAACATCTTACTACTTTATCTCTATTCACTGGCTGCTAATTTCATTTCCCTGTAGCATTAAAATTTATGCTGACAACAAAGGCACATTCATAATTTAACAAATAGCAAATGAGGAAACAAAGTACTATATAACTTTTTTACTATTAGATGTTTGCTTAATATAGATGCACCATAATCTTCCCTATTTTTTTGCATACTCAATGACTCTGAGAGCACATTTTAGATGAAGAGCAACCATAGGCCAGCTAGTCAAGGGTAAGTGTTTCATGTGTAGGTGTGCATCTACCTAATGTACAGTGTCAAGAAGTGAATGTTCAAATCTAGTATTTGTGCATCTGGCAGTACCTTATTTTCATGCGCACATTTGGCATTTGTTAGGTACACAGAAAATTTTGTCTCCAAAAATCTGGCCCTTAAAGCAATATGACATAAAAATAAGTGGAACAAGATTCTCAGCCTGTGTGAAAGGACAGAGTTCCAGAGATGCCATGAGAGAGAGGCTGATTTACAGCAGATGAGGTTGGTGCCCTTTATTTTTCAAACAATTGCTTTCTGCATGTATAGAGTAGCATCACTTTTAGTGCTTTGGGCGTTGCATAGTATGGGGGAAAATTAAGAGATGAAAAATTAATTGTTGTTTATAAACAATTTTGAACTATTACCTGTAATTTTCCAATCAGTTGTTAGTAACAAATGTCATACTGTCAAAACTGTCATACTCCTGTTCTAGTTAAATATGCTTTTTGACAGCATAATTTTCAGCATATGCACTTTGTATTTCAGTGCATTGCCAAAGCTTTCTGACAACCCAAATACTTGCCAACTAAATCAATTTCTACTTAGTTTATAGTTAGATCTCCTTATTCCAAGACTTCACACAGGCAGAAATGATTAGTTTAAACAGCACCGCTATACATGTATTTAAGCTTCTACTGCATTTATTAGCACTCCATCTTACAATAGACAATCACACACAGACACTTCAGGTTTGAAATAAAGATGTTCATACCGTTCTTCCATTCATTTATTTTATTTCCTACAATAGGACAGAAAAATGGCTAGGAAATGAACAGTAGTACTTTGTTGAAAGGTTTTGTATCTGTATAAAGTAGTTGTCTTCAAACTCACATTTATTTGCTGATAAGCACATGTCCAAAACTCAGTTAGAAAGGCAGATAAGAAACACTGTTATTCCCTGGGTATACAGATTCCCTCCATCTGGTGTATTATTTTCCAAACTCACTTCATTTGATTTTCAAATGTTAACTAACAGCTGGTCTAAAGGTTTTCATATTTGCTTTCTACACGTTCACAATTCATATGATTTTTAATATTCTCTGTAACATTTCACTTCCTTTTTTCAGTTTGCTCATCCTGACTTTCACTTTTTGTTAATTTGCCATTTAAAAAACCCACAAATATACTGGTTTTGTTTCTGCTTTCATAACAGACTGAATTAGGAGTTACTTCAGGCAAGCCAGTAGTTATGATGATATAAAATCATTATAAGTTAAAGCAGAATCAGACTCAACAAATTAAATTTTAGGGAGATCCTATGGCCTGGTTCTCCACTACTGGGCATCTGGTCTAGTTATTGGCACTTGTGCAAAGTGAATGTGAAATGAGTGTGAAATGCTACCAAATCAGAATTTTCTACTCACTAATGCAATTAGCATGAAATATTGAAAACTTTTACTATAATTGAGGAGACAATACCAGAGCACTGATGATCTTTTTCCATTCCAATAATCTCTAGTTCACATTCAGGTCATGTCTACTAAGGTAATGAGGTTTACAAGTTTCTTCTTATGCAGTGCATATATAGACCCAAAAGGTCTTCAGAACATGCTTTGAATGGCTACAGCTTTGAATGATATAGCTGAAAAGAATTATTATTACTGGTTATTTGAGGTTGAGGGCCTATTATGCTCAGAGCTGTACCTGAATATAGTATAAGAGAGGCCCTGCCTCCAATGAGCATACACTCTAAATATACATGCCAAAATTTGGGTAGGGAAACAAAGGCACAGAGTGAAAATATCTTGCCTAAGGTCACATAGCAAGTCCATGGCAGAGGTAGGTCTCCTGAGTCCAAGCATCTAATCCACTAGATCATGCAGCCTCTTTAGGATGTTGCCATTGTAAAGACAAATTCATCTCTGATAAAATTCCATTTATTTCAGTAGAGTTACACACAGCAGACAGCATATAGTACAGAATTAAGAGCTTGTTTTCCCCTTCTCCATTTACAATTGCATTTTGGACACCTATAAATTAGCCAGCTTTTAATCCATTTAATGTGTGCCGTGTGATTTGTTTTCTTTTTGTCTTTAATCAAAATGCCCTCTGGTACCAAGACAAATGCCTTACATAATCCTAAATATAACATATAGATACCATTTTTTATGAACAAACTTGTAATCTCTTAAAAATAATGTCAAATTAGTTTGGCAGGATCTATTTACAATAAAACTATGTTGATTGGCATTAAATATATTACCATCCATTACTGTTTTCAGAAGTCTCATACCAGCCCATCATTATCTTGCCAGAGATCAATGTCAGACAGGCTACTAATTATCTGAGTCATCCTGTTTAATCTGTTTAAATATTGGCATAACATTAGCTTTCTTCCAGTGTTTTAGCGCTTATTTCCTCATTCCAAGAATTACTGAAAGTCAACATTAATGATCCAGCATATTCCTCAGCCAGCTCTTTTAAAATTCTTGCATGCAAGTTATCTGAACCTGCTAAATTAAAATATCTTACTGTAGTATCTTCTTCTTTTACATCCTCCTGAAACACTAGTGCAATGGAAAGAATGTTAACATATGATATGACTATATCATTTATTTTTCCTACATAGAGAAGAGTATTGATTAAACTCTTCTTCCTTTTTTGCATTATTAAGGATAATTCTACCATTTCCATCTATTAATGGATAAATACTATAATTATGATATTTTTTGTTCCTAATGTACTTAAAAAACTCTTCCTTGTGGTCTTTAATTGTCCTAAACACAGATTTCTCTTTCTGTCACTCTGCTTCCTTCTCAATTTTCTAAAATTCCTAACTTCTGTGGTTTTTTAAATTTAATTTTCAAATAAAATATAACGTTTGTTTCTTTTTATAGGGAAAAGAAAAGAAAATAAGTAAAAATCTCAACAGAACAAACATTTGAAACAGAACAAATTATATTTAAATAAAAACAAATATAAAATGCTGAAGAATAATTTATTAACAAATTTTCAGAGAAAATACTCCAGGTTTTATGAATTTTCCCCCTTTTCATTAGGAGATATTAGTATTTATATAAAGCTCAATATCAAGTGTTTGTATCGTCATAAGATCAGTTTAACATAAATTATAGTGTTTTTGTGTACATTTTTATGTATGCTCCTTTCTAAAATCTTTTTACAGATCTGCCTGCTTTATGGTTCTGCTATATTGATATTAAATGCTATACCCGTCATTTAGTTAGTATGTTTTGCTTGCAACACAGTTAATAATCAGTACATTAAAAGAACAACAAATAAGAAAATAAAATTAGCAGCACACTAATAAGTATGGTGTTTGTACCAACAGACTTCCTATGTGAGTCTGTGAAAACTACTTATCTCTGTGCCTCAGTTTTCAATCTGTTCTTCTGTTCTCCATCTTGCTTATTAGTTTGCAGGCCCCTTGCTATCATACTAGCTGTTTGAAGCATTGAACACTACCAGAATACAAATAATTTTAAATAAAAGTAGTAGGCCACTATGCTCACCAACTCCCCTCCCTATGGCTGCTTTCATGGAGAAAGAGCCTGATAATGTCATTCTGTCAAGCGGCCGGAAAAATTTTTTGTATATCTAGAGAGAAATAATGATTGAGGGATATGTTAGCTAACAACAAAACCTTATCCCCCTCTGCTGTGGAACACTAACGTGTGTATTCTTTGCTAATTCTCCTCCCACATCCTCTATAAGAGATCTGTGTTGTACAGGCCTATAATTCTAGATTTCACAAGGAAACCCTTGCTTCAATGCCTGAGACCTAAGGACAAAAGATATGGGACAGGGGATTCAGAGGTTTCTATCCCTCTTTTTTGACCGGCCTATATGTGCAGTCTGACAAAAACTACCTGGACAGAGACTTTAACATTTGTTAAATCAACATTTGAAGCTTCTATTTCTTTTTGTCAGACTAAGATATAGCCAGAGTTTTCATTTAATGAAATGCTAAATTCCATATTTCCCATACTGCAGAATCCTTTCACTTTTCAGCAGATGGCTCTTAAATCTGTATCAATCCTTTTTGTTCACTGTGATTGGTAACTGCATGCTGACATGACTGTACACCACAGATAATTTCAACAGTCAACTTTTGACAAAACTACTGTAACATTAGTTACAGCTAGCTCTTATTAAGTCAAGGTGATTATATTTTCCTGCTATTATTCAATTCATTCTTTTGAAACTTGGAGTAATGGAGATAATACAAAAGAATAAATGTATCTTCTTCATTTCTATAGCACACTATCCATTCATCCTTTTGTGATGAGAGAGGGCTGGGTTGTTCCTTTCTCCCTGGGGCAGCCTGTATAATGAACCCCTCATCTAGAAGATTTAACTTGCATGAGACAGGTCCTGAACTCATTTTTTGTTTTCTTCATTTAAGTCATTTCTATGGGGTGGAACTGGGGGTGAGGTGTTCAATGTGTAGTCTGTTCCAGGAAGAGAGGTCTACACCAGCCCTCTCTCACCACAGCAGGTTGGGGGCCAGGTGAGAAGTGCCTCTCCATAGCTGCTGCAGCTCTAGCGAACACAGATGGGGGAATGGTTCATGTTCCCAACTGGGGCAGGTCCAGGTTCATCTGCCTCCTATGTTCCCCAGCCAGAGTGAGGAATGCAGCAATCTGTGCACTTTCCTGTCACTCCCTGAAGGGGAACAGTCAGCAATGTTCCCATATGAATGGGAAAGGGGACCTGCAGCAGCCCCCACCTCCACAGCCTCCATAAATGGTGCCTATGGGGTGGGAGGTTTGGGCCTGGAGCAGCCATCCCCTTTCATCTGCCTGGTGATTCTGACTCTTTTCTGTATGCCCTAGTCTATATTAGATCCTTATTTCAAGATTGAATTTATAAGCTGTGTGTCCACACTACGAAGCCCATTATTTTGAAATAATGGGCTGTGGAATTTTAACTCTGTAATCCTGTTTTCCTCAGGAATAACTCCAAGACCAAAATAATTATTTGAAAATAACAGTAGTGTGGATGCTCCAGTGCTGCTCATTCTAAATAATTGGCATCCAGAGGCCTCTTGCAGCTGCAGCTCTGACTGCTCTGTCCACACCTGGCATCTCCACTGCTCCCCTATTCCTGTAGAACTGTACTTTTACGGTCCTGGGAGCAGGGGAAGGACTTGTCCAATGTGGCCAGCTTCACAAGCCCTGTGAGAGAAAGCTCCACAGTGAGAAATGTGCAACCCCAACGTCCCCTCGGACCCTCTGATGGCTGCCAGAACTTCTGCTGCTCCTATGGCCTCTCACAGATGCAGAAGAACTCTGGCCTTGACTGGTGCAGAGATCCTCGACCACATTGAGGTGTTGTGGGAGGAGTCCAACCTCCAGGATTTCTGCACCAGGAAGTGTGATGTCAACATCTATGGCAGGATCACTGCCAGCCTGGCAGAGAAAGGGAACAACTGAACAACTGCTGCTACTATGAGCAGCTCACTGCCACTCTGGGAGGAGGGCTGGTCCCCTCCCCTGCCATTGTCATCGAGTTTGGCCACGACATGCTCAGTGAAAACCTATAGAAGGAGTGGTAGAGGAAGAGAATGACGAGGAGGAGGCCAGCCAGGCATCCATGACCACCAGCCCAGAGCTGTTCCTTACCTTGGAGCCAGTGCACCCTCCCTTCCCCTTCCCAGGACATCTCCCAGGCTTCTGAGGAACCCGGGGAGGCACTTCAGGTGTGTTCTCTAACTTTCTCTATCTACACATGGGGTCAGGCGATGGGCTGCGAGAGGCTGCATGCTCCTCGTTCAGCCTACTTGGCCTGGGGGCCACACAACAGCTTGTTTGTGTGTTTGCCCATGGAAAGCCAGTCCAGAGCACTCAGCTCCATGACATTCTCACACAGGAACCTCTCGCTCCCTCTCACAAGATTTCTGGAGAGGCCTGACTTATTCCAGTCTCCATGGTAGGACGCCTTCCTACAAAAAGTCATCACTAAGTAGTCTGGGGTCATGGAACCACACAGCAGTGCTGCACAAAGCACAGGGTCATTTCTGCACTCAGGCAACATTTGCTCCCCTTCCTTAAAATGATACTGCAGATTGCACTTCCCACCCTAACATATCTAGTCATCTGTGAGGTACATTTGCCTCTCTGAAGCAGAATGTCTCCAGTGTTCTCTCTCTCAAGCACTTCATCATACAAACACTGGGCTTTAATTCTGGCAAGTCCTTATTCCTGCTTACCTGGAGAAGTTAGAAAACAGAGGCTCCATACTCCTTCTTCTGTGTGTCCACATGAGGATCAGCTAAAATCTAACCCTAAGCTTGCATGGGGAATTTAGTTGTTTCATTTTTAGATGAATTTATGGCCCCTTCGAACAAAAGTCTTTCTAATACCTAGACTGAGTTACAACCATTCAGATTCCCTTCCCATTAAGTCCCCAAAGTGAAACAAGTGCATTCCACATGTATATATTCTGTGCTCTGGCAATAGTCCAGGAAGAAAACAGGAAGTTTTATATTTTTTTATATTTCAGGAAGAAAACAGTAGTTCCAGCTTGGTTATCACTTGTACTTGGTTTTAATAAGGTGTATAGTTTAGGATCCTTAGCTTACTATTGTGACACTTCAGTCATACCATTTCCTTTCATGAGTTTTTCAATGGTGTTTTAGAAGTTGAATTTAATAAGTGATAAGTCATTGCATGACTCAAGTGGAGTTTTCCTGGAAGAGGAGGAAGGCGAGTTTCTGACCATGATGAACTGGTACCTAGGTAGAAGGAAAAAAAATCTAATTCCTTGCCACTGTGTTGAACTGAGCCTAAGGATTTATCTTCACATACAGCACAATTGTGGTGCCTTGCATGAGTGCTATTTTGGTAACATTGGGCATCTGTGTAAATTATGCTAACGTAAACTGAGTATTTTGTCAAATATATTACAGCCCTTGACTCATGTCAGGTCAGCTCCACTTGGCAGCAAATGAGGAAAAGGGTGGAGCTAGGACTTCACTTAGTTCCTGACCCTATTCATCCCCCTCCTCTTTTAGGGTATGTCTACACTAGCCCCCTAGTTCGAACAAGGGAGGCTTATTTAGGCATTCAAAGTTGCAAATCAAGCCCAGGATTTAAATATCCCGCGCTTGATTTGCATCTTCCCAGCCAGTCGCCATTTTTGAAATTTACAAGTCCGAACTAACTGCTCGCGTCTACACATGGCAGGAACCTGGTATTTTTTATTAAAGCCCTAAATCAAACTACCTGTTATTCCTCCTGCAAGGAGGTTTAACAGGTAGTTCGATTTAGGGGCTTTAATTCGAAATACCGTGTCCCTGCCACGTGAAGATGTGGGCAGTTAGTCCGGACTTGTAAATTTCAAAAAATGGCGACTGTCCGGGAAGATGAAAATCAAGCGCGGGATATTAAATCCCGGGCTTGATTTGCAACTTTGAATGCCTACATTAGCCTCCCTAGTTTGAACTAAGGGGCTAATGTAGACATACCCTTAGAGTGGAACTCTTCTTCTCCACCTATACCCAGGGCAAGTCTTCACATGTAGGGCCCCTGTGGTACAGGTGCACCAGTGCAGCTGACCAGTTGTAGTGCTTTAGTGAAGATGCTATCACACTGAAGGACAAGCTTCTCCTCAATGTAAATTCATCTACCTGAGAGGCAATAACTATGTTGGCAGGAGAACCTCTCCCATGGACATAGTACTATTTACATGGGGATTAAGTCGATATACCTACGTTAACCAAGAGTATGGATTTTTCACACCCCTGGTGACATATTTATTCCCTTATTAAGCTGTTGGCTATATACATAAGCCTCATCCTCCTTTAACCTGACCCTCAGTGATAGAGCCATCGCTTTTGTGACAATTGATTGGAATTATAGCTGAGCAATAAAGAATCTACATCCTTAACTAATCTCTTTCCCCAAAATGTTCTTTGGATCTATACACCCATCCACTTTCCTTGTCTTGCTTTTCAAGTCTGCATGTTCTGTTCTCATTAAATTGAATTAATTTAACTGATTTTTTTTCCAAGTCAAGTATTAAGAGGGATCACAATAAGAATATCAATGAAGCAAAATGACTGGGCAAAATTAAGATGAACAGATAGACAAATGGGAAAGGAACTTTTGTGGTTATTGATTTTCAGCCTCTGCAATGATGACACCCTCCTTGACTCTATTACTAAACAATTGTTCCTACTGTGCATACATTTTGCCTTATTTCTCAGTAAAGTGTTTCCCTCTTTGACTCCCTGTTTATGTTGCCTTTCTACCATGCATCAGGGCTCTAAATAATTCCCTTTCTTTCTCCCTGTTAGGTAATTATCAATATTCATCTTATTAGACCACACAATTCACACACAAAGCTACCTGCTCTCTTATTTTATTTCTGGCTGCCTCATTTCAGCCTTCAGAGCCATATTGGCTACATATAGGCCTGAAACCAGGTTCTAAACTGACAGCCCTCCAACCTGTAGGGAGATTTGAAATCTGAACTGCAAATCTGATTTGAATTTTAAAGGTCTTTGCCAGCTACATAATGGATCAAATCAATGTCCTGGTACCAAACCCATTCAGGCTTTGGGGGGATTGGAGTGTGGATCTGAATTTCAAAACTTGGAAACAATTTTTGGTAGTAATAACACTTATCCCAGAATAAACACAGGGAAAACTTTTCAGTCTCTTCTTTATCTTTAAAGACACTCAAAGAAGCAATGAGCTCAAAACAGCCAGAGAATGGACAGACATAATCAGTAGCCTATTATTTATACTTTGAAAAAAATACACTAGACTTACTCTCCCTAAAGAGGAGAGTGAGTGGTTGGTGGAGGAGCCCAACTTTATTATCGCTATATTTTGAATAAGAGATTGGCATAAGTAAAAAATTTGACTCCCAACACCCCCAGCTTTGCACAAAAATCTATGTTTGTATTTAAATTCTTTGCATCAGGGAAAATCAGGAAAGCACATTATTAGCTATTTTTAGCTCTTTTTCTCCCTGCTTCACTATGGGTATGTCTAGACTACAGGGTTTTTCGAAAAAAGTGACCTTTTTTTGAAAAAACGTCACCTGCATCTAGACTGCTGCCACATTCTTTCAAAATTAAATTGAAAGAACATGGCAGTTTTTTCGACGGCGGTAAACCTCATTTTATGAGAAAGAATGCCTTTTTTCAAAAGTGCTCTTTTTTTGAAAAAAGGTGTTCTTGATTGCAAACAGGGCTTTTTCAAAAGAGAGCATCCAGACTGCGGCTCGCTTTTTTGAAAGATGTGGTTGCAGTCTAGATGTTCTTTTTCGAAAGAGGCTTTTTTGAAAGAGTCTTTTGAAAATACTTCTTTTGAAAGAGGCTTGTAGTCTAGATGTAGCCTATGATACCTGGTGCTGATATTGGTTCTGAGGAGATATTAGAAAGGCAAATCTCATTGTTGATTGCACCCAGTGCTGATAGACCATGAGAAGAACAGCCTCTTAAATTTGGTTTCTTTTTGTCTTCAGCTCTGCAGAATCAGGATAGATCAAATTCACTGCTTGAGCTCTGCTAGTGTCTGGCACCCACTGCCTCTTTTAGGGTCTGGTATTTCAAATGTTGTTCAGGGTAAAGGTTGAATCCTCATTGTGGCCTGAGACAAACTGATGAGTCAGAAAAAGCCATTTGTGCATGTGCCACAAGAACTGGGTTTTCTTGCAAGCAAGCATGTCTACAGGCTGCCTTAGAGCAAGTGGAATACTAGATGTGGAATGCTATGGCCATTGAACCTAAGCAGTATTCCTGTACTGTGATTTTTTTTTTGAGTCTTTGACAGCCTTTTCAAAAAGTTCACCCTCGTTGCATTCTTTCTGCATTCTTCAGAGGCTCCTTCTGGAAGTTCTGATTCATCTGACAGCTAGACCTTACTCTAGGGTGACAATACCATGGTGAGGCAACGTTTGAGACTTCTAAGTTTGTTTTTGTTCCTGAGAGGACATAGTTTCACAGAGTTTCAGTTTGTCAGATGTCCTGATTGGCACTACTGAGAACATCACAAAGAGCAAGAGGTCACTTCCCACCACTGTAGTTCTCTTATAATGCAGAATTTTTGTGCAGAGCTTCTTCCCCCGGCATTAGCTCTGAAGGAGGAGCTCAAAGCATGGGACTCCCTCTCTCTCCCTTTCTTAGCCACTATCTCTCACCATGTTGGTAACCATCATCCTTCTTCCCTTGCAATTCTACTGTGGTCATGACAGGCTCAAGAGAAGAGTCAAGCTGGTAGAGTGCTCTTTCTGCCTCCTGAGAGCCACCATTCAGTCATGCTCACCACTTCCACCACATCCTCCAAAGAAAGTCACTGCTTCATTAATGGAGAACAGCACTTTGTTCCTTTCCAGAATATGGAGTGCAAGTATTTAAACCATTGAACAACTGGAGAAAAAAAGTTAAAGAGAAACACACTTACACCTATCAAACCTTAATTCACCCCTTTTGAGACTATGAATTATATATTATGGTAGCCTTTCATTACATGCTCACATACTATTTTCTTCCATTGAATACCTCTGTCATTCAATGCACAGGATAAATGGTAGCCACTTAATGAGTAGCTAGTCGATATTTTGTTTTCTCTTCATTGTTCAATATGTGTCTCCAAGTCTTATTTACTGCTATTATTCAAACTCTACTTTAAAGTCACAATTATTAATCTCCCTGTGGATGTTTCAGTGGTGCTCATGACTATACATTTAAGTGCATTATAAGTATTAATGAACATTTAAATATCAATGAACACTCCTGTGAGATGAGAGAACTGTTTTGTGCCTCAAACTCCCTTCTGTAAAATGAGAATAAAGAACTTAAAGTCAAAACATAAAATCATTTTGGATGTCCACACTAAGACACGGAGGACCACAGTTTTTCAGAGAATATAACTTCATGGATTAGCTGCAGAGGGGTAGCTGAATTAGTCCCTAACTGAAAAAAAACTTAAAAAACAACCAATAGTCCAGGAGCATCTTAAAGACTAACAAAACATGTAGATGGTATCATGAGCTTTCGTGGATACAACCCACGTCTTTTCATGGATTAGGTTAGATATATTCAAAGCACAACTCCTATTGACTTTAACTCTCACTCTTGATTTTACGAGGCATAAGGGATCTATTGGAAAAGGCTTTCTTTAGCTATAGATCAGCCTCTAGACTGCTGCTTTTCTCTGAAAAAGCTCCTTAAATTCCTGCTTCATTAGCAATTTTGCCCATCCTAATCTGCATCCCTCTGCTGGCAGAGGGGTGCAGTCTAGACATACCCTAAGAGTGCAGCACTTCTAAAAAGCTGATTCAGGATCTCAAGTCAGGCACCAGAAAATAAGGAACACAAAATTAGTGATCATGTGTGAAAAGTGTGGTATAAGTGACTTGCCTAGATCCCATAGGAACTTTATGGCAGAGGCAGTGATAGAATCCAGTTCTACAGAGCAGCATTCAACCGCCTTGACTTATGACCACTTCCTTTCTCTTCCTGAAATGACCTTCCTTATTCATTGTGCATCTTTCAGATTCTTCAACAAATAGCATAATGCATGCACAAAAGGGAGTTAAATTAAAATGGGGACGTCAACCTTAATTCTGGCATTTCCCAACTTTTGAGAGCCTGCCTTCCAACCCTCATGTTCTTTTTACACAGGGGGTTTGCTTTGTTTTATAATTCCTGTAACTTCATACTTCACTATAAAAAAGAATCCAACAAAATAGCCAACCAACTGGGAAGCCAGCAGCCTCCACAGGCCCCTAGACAAGGTGTATGAGGGTGACTCCAAGCTCCAGGAAGGAGGGGGAGCCTCGGGCAAAAGAGGTGATGCCAAGGCACCCAGCCCTCCATGCCACACAGAGGTCAGTGTGCCCCTCCCCCCCCAGCCCTCAGAGCCACAAGGAGCATGCAGCTTGGCTCTTCAGTAGCAATTTAAAAGGCCCAGGACTTCAGCTGCTGCTGCTGCTGCAGTAGCAGAAGTGGCAGCTGGGAGCCCTGGGCCCCTTTGAATTTTTGGGCTCTGCAGCAAATGATCCCTTTGTCCTCCCCCTCCGCCCATCAGCAGCCAACCAACCAAGCACCAACCCGAAATGTCATGATGTGGAATAATAGACATACCATACGTCTTCAGCAATGCCCTCCTCCTCCTCATCCCACTGGTTGTGAGAGTTAGCATTAATATCAGTATAGGAAAGTACAAGGTGTGTTTTCATAGATCAGTAATTCCATTCACCAAATGTATGAAATGTGTTTTTTTGTAGTTGTATTTGGATTTAAAAATTTCACTGGTAATGTTTCGATGAAGTAGTAGGCAATTGCCCTGTGAATTACCTTTCCCCTAGAAATCTGGCAGCTTCTTCTGTATTACTTTACACCATGAGGGGACTAACTCCTACAGTTAGCTTCAGGGGGAGCTGAGTTAGTCTGCAACACGAAAAACTTTAAGAACAACCAATAGTCTAGTAGCACCTTAAAGATTAACAAAACATGTAGATAGTATCACGTCCTCACCCACAAGTACTTTCAATTTAGGGGAAAATTTGTGTCTTCTAGTCAGTTGCACAGCCGTGGATACCCACATGGCACTACAATATGCCAACATCTTTATGACTACCTTAAATAACGTTTCCTCAGCTCTCGCCCCCTAGCATCCTTACACTACTTATGCTACATTGATGACCTCTTCAACATATGGACCCATGGGAAAGAGACCCTTGAAGAATTTCACAGGGATTTCAACAACTTCCACCCCACCATTAACCTCAGCCCGGATCAGTTCACATGAGAAATCTGCTTCCTTGACACTATAGTACAATTAAATGATGGACAAATTTCCACCACAGAATACTGGAAACCTACCGACTGCTACACTTACCTTTATGCCTCTAGGTTCCATCCCAGACACATTTCTCAATCTATTGTATACAACCGGATTTGCTCCAGTCCCAGCGACAAGAGACAAACACCTACAGAAGCTATATAGAGCAAAGGGTATGTCTACACTTGCACCCTATTTCGAAATAGGGATGCAAATAAAGACATTCAAAATTGCAAATGAAGCCGGGATGTAAATATCCCACACTTCATTTGCATAATTGTGTTCTGGTGCAATTTTGAAATAGCACCATTTCGAAATAAAATGCACTATGTAGACGCGTAATTTCGAGAGAAAATCCTTCTCTCAAAATAGCTGTTAAACCTCATTTTAGGAGGAATAAGGGTTATTTCAAGAGAAGGGGTTTCTCTCGAAATAACGCATCTACACAGTGCATTTTATTTTGAAATAGTGCTATTTCAAAGTAGCACCATAATGCGATTATGTAAATGAAGTGAGGGATATTTAAATCCCCACTTCATTTGCAATTTTGAATGCCTTCATTTGCATCCCTATTTCGAAATAGGGTGCAAGTGTAGACTTACCCATTCTTAAAACTGAAATACCCAACTGGAGAAGTGAAAAAACAGATTGACAGAGTGAAAAGAGTACCCAGACATGAACTACTTCAAGACAAGCCAACAAGAGAAAACAACAGAATTCCACTTGTCATCACTTACAGTCCACAACTTAAACCCCTCCAACGCATGATCAACAATCTATAACATATCCTGGAAAATGACCACTTACTCTCAGAGGCTTTGCGGGAAAGGCCAATTCTCACTTACAGACAACCCACTATCGTCAAACAAATTCTTTCCAGTAACCACGCAACACACCTCCAGCATAATCATCCAGGAACCCACCCCTGCAATCAGCCCCAGTGCCACCTTTGCCCACACATCTACACAAGCAATTTCATCACTGGTCCCAACCACATCAGCCACCAAATAAGAGGCTCATTTAACTGCACATCCACCAATGTGATCTATGCCATGTGATCTATATGCTAATGGTTCTTGATGTCTGTGTAGAATCTTGTGTTGGTCATCTTCCTTTCAAAGTGCAAACTAATGGTTATTCTCTTGTAATTATTTAGTCTTTAAGGTGCTACTAGACTATTTATTGTTTTTAAAGTTTTTCCTGTTACAGACTAACTCAGCTATCCCTCTGAAGCTTATCTACACACTGTCACTTTTTTTCTTTCTCCCCTCCATTTTTTTCCTTCTCCCTGCCTCCCTCCTTCCCTTATTTATTCTTGAATCTGGACTTCCAAAACTCCTGAAGAAGTGGGTTGTCCCCACGAAAGCTCATTATACCATCTACATGTTTTATTTGTCTATAAGATGCTACTAGACTATTTGTTGATTTTAAAGTTTTTCCTACAAATAGAACAGCACTGTTAGCCAAGCCATTCAGGGTTGGAAATTATCCATTTATTCCCTGATGTTTCAGGGGAGGTGAAAGTGTTTGTTAACATTTTAATAATTTAGTATCATTCACAGTTTTAGAATGAAAAATGTTTTTAGTGAGTAATAATAGTGGCATTAGTAGTTGTTAGGGGCTGGATGCTTCTCTCACATATGCCTTTTTTACATTGTTGTCACTCCATTGACTTCAATGCCTAATCGACTTGGGTGGGAGGACAAGTGCGTGTCGGATCTTAAAAAATAACATTTTAAAACAACTGATGAGCTTAGTCCAGATAAGATGTTATCTCTGTTTCTTAGCCAACCTTGGATTAGTAGAAGATGTCATAGAAAATTGGATGACAGAGATGTACTGAATGAAGCCATATACAATTCAGCAGCATGTTTTACGGAATCGGTGATGCAGGCGGAACAACACTTATTTATTTAGTTTTTCTTCATGTACTAGTTTTGTACCTGCAAACAAGATTCTGTCTATGCTGCTAACTAGACTATGCTAGGAAACTAAGTAAAAATAGTTTTACCTAGTTTCATTTAACTACCAGTTTGCCGCCGTTGTGCACATGTTATAATGTGCTTACAAGAGTTACTGAAAATCACTATCCAGATTTATTTACTGAAAACCATGGTCAAGACTACAATAGATCGTTGTTTTACTAACTTGGAATTAGTTCACCATGATACACTATTTGCCAGCACAAGGGTGTAAACTTCATTTAAGACATGCCTTACTCCCTTTCTCAGGCTACAGCTTGCAGTACACATGAAGAATAGCCTCCATTGGACCATTTCTCCCCTTTTCATGCAGGTAGGCAGGGGTAGTAAAGGAGTAAAATTGGGCTTGTCTTCCCCAACTCAACTCAGCGGCCAGTATAGTTGAATCTGATTGGGGAAATAATTAATGTACGCCAAGTATACAGTGGTGCAACTTACTTACTTCTTGAAGCAACAGGGAACAACGTATAAACTCATTCTGTTGAGTTGCAGTTCAATATCTGGTCTCCTTCTGAGGCATTCAGTTTAACAAAACACTGCTATGTACCAGAAAGGTGTTGTTTTCTGTCACTTAGTAAGGTCAGTGTTATATTTCACCCAGTGAGTGGACTCTCTGGTCTATGATGTAGCAAGCCTTTGCCAGTCATTTTAGGAAAGAAGTGGATGAAAGACTAGGCTATGTCTATACTGAACTTTTCTTCTGCAAAAGCTTTCGCAAATAAAGCGCAGAGTAGAATATCACAGCGCTTCATTTGCATAATTAATTAGGGGCCCTTTTTGGGCAAAAACCCCCTCTTGCACAAGAGCCGTTCTTCCTCATTTTTTTCAGGAAGAATGGCTCTTATGAAATGGGGTTTTTTTGCGCAAAAACAGTCCCTAATTAATTATGCAAAAGAAGTGTGGCGATATTCTACTCCGAGCTTCATTTGCATAAGCTTTTGTGGAAGAAGAGTGCAGTATAGACTTAGCCTAGGGGGTTTTCTTCACATCCCTTACCCACATAGGAGGATTTGCAGGCTGTTTTACTGCACAAATGGGTGACTGGAAGAACGGGGTGTGCGCTGGGACTGAGATTGCAGCTGGCACCTTTGTGTAAACTGTGGGGAGCTGTGCTAAGATTGCCAGGACAGAAATTCATATTTATTTCTTAGAAGTTCAGTGTATAACACACATGAAAAAATAGTAATTGGGCCAACTGCTCAGATGGTATAAAGAAGCACAACTATATTCAAATTAATTGAGTTACACCTATTTATATCACCTGAACATCTTGCACAGTTGCATATTCTCAGAATAGTATTAACACAACTTTTATGACTTTGATCCTGCAGTTGATAAAGGGTGGGTTAATTACTTTGCCTGCAGAAACCCTCTTCCCCCCCTTTGACTTCCATAGGGCCAGGCAATCACAGAAGTTTGACCACATGATATCATTTGCCGAACTTGATGCTAAATTTGCTCTTACCATAGGCATGCACGGTACATTTCATTATGGTGTGCACCCAGAGAATTTTTTTTTAAAGGCGAACATTTATTGAATACGCAGTCATAAAGGACATTATTTTTATTCATCAAACAAACTAAAGAAACTAAAACT
>CM057846.1:112637875-112650169 GCA_030068395.1 Apalone spinifera | reverse complement strand
TGGAAGGTGATCTTGTAGCCTGGAACAACATCGATGGTGTGATGGCAGCCCTCAGCATTGTTCACAATCTAGATGAGTGGAGACTGTTCATTGATTCATTGAAGATGAGTCTTAAAGCTGTTTTGCTGCATAATGACAATGTTTTGCCATCAATTCCAGTTGGTCATGCAGTCCATATGAAGGAAACCTATGACAACATGAAACAACTTTTGAGGTGCATAATCATGAGTGTGTTTATGGGAGTAGGGGTTTTTACAACACTACGATGCATATTGTGTCACAAGCTTCTTGTTGCTTTATATTTTAAAATAGCACTGTTTTTTTTCCCCAGAAGAGGAGTACATTGTGAGGGGGATGGAGGCAGAAGAGAATTGAACTGCCTGTTGTATCAACCCAAGAGTGAATGGAAAGGTGAGACTCTTCTCCTTGATTCCCTTTCTTGGAAGGAGGTAGCAGACTGCTGAACTGATACTCTGTTCCAACAGACATTTAGTAGGTAGATAACAGGGAATTAGGGTTGGTCCTAATTTGGGCAGGGGGCTGAATTCCATAACCTTTGGAGTTCTCTTCCAGCCCTATGATTCTATGATTCTGTGAATTATCTGGAGATGCAGAGTCATGCTGCCTTCAAAAGTTTCCCATTTATGGAGAAGGCTGGAGAACTCAGAGAAACCTAACCCCAATTCTGCCCACTTTAGGATTGTTCATCAGTGAACAAAAAGGTTAAAATAGACACTTTTTTTTCCCTATCAATATTTTTTTCTGAGTCTACAATCAAAGTCACTTAAGTAACCACAATTTTAATTTTGCAAGCTTGATGCTAAACCTATTATATTTTGGCCATATTTTCATATATTTTCATCTGTATCTCAGGGATAGATATGTTAAAACCTGGAAAGAATTAAAGCTTTTCATGCTTCTCTTCTTAAATGAATCTTCTAATTTGCATGTCCCCACTTCCCTTTTTTGATAATACCAGATTGGAGGTTGAAGAGCTTTTATGGTTTACACTTTAATTAGCTGATCCTTTAAAATGGAAATATTAAAGTAAACTTGTATATTATTTAGGAAACATACATTAAGGGTACTAATTATTTTCTGTCATCAGTTAGTGGTAGTTCAGTGTTATGAGAAGGGAGAAAATAACAAGAGAACTCCCTACTCACTATATCAATTGCAAATAAGAGTAAATCAATTTTTTCCACAAAAATAATAAAGAAAAGACCTATTTACATGAATTGTCTGGCAGTTGTACAGCAGTGTCCTTTGTACTGTTCAGCTCATGCAACCTTATCTGATTTGATTTTTGTGATAGGCAACAGCACTGTGATTCTTTTTGCTATCAAAAAATCATATGATCCTGTAATAGCTGATGTAATAGCTGACAGTGGAACCCTATTTTAAAGAATTTACACCTGGTTGCAAAGTCAGGCACTCAGAATTTAGTTAATGGAAAAATTAAGGTTGCCTATGCAATCCCCATCCCTGTCTGTTTTCTCCTTTCCGCAGCTCTTAGTCTTTCTAGTATTTGCTCAGACAGTTCTCATCTCCTCCCTCCCCGGTTCCTTGTACAGTCTTAATCTTCCTCCCACTTCATCGTGTCTTCATGCTTGCACTCCAGTTTTCTTCTCCACTAATTCCTAGTTCCCATCTTCTTGTCCAGCCAGTCTCAGACACTTCCAATCTCCTGTCCCCATGTATTCTATTTGCTGTCCCCTCCCACATACCGAGTTAGACTCCTGTCTATTCTGCATGCCTTCTTCATGAAGCTGCTGCCCTCTTCATGAAGGTTGGATGCCAGAAGGGAGAACACTGAGACCACAGGTATAAGTCTCTCTACTTTCAGTTCGGGTGCCCAGCTTCATGGCACAGCCCAAAACAGCAATTGCACGAAAATTCTACTCTTCATCTGCAGCCATGGGTATGAGCATGCTCAGTGCAGATTGACTCTTCGGACTCGTCTATATGAAAATTTAGTTTGTGGCAAGCTTTATTTTGAATCTCAGATTTGTCTTCCTCTTTGAAACAGGACTAGCTTAAAAACTAGTGCTGTCAACTAACTTGTAGCATAGAAAAGCCCTTAGTGATTTACGTCTAAATACTTAACTCTCTATTCTATTGAGCATGTGTAAACTGAGACTTTTTGGAAGCTTAAATTTTGTAGACTGTTAGGTGAATTTTCATGGGATCAGAAGAGGCACATCCCAGATACCAGGAAGACTCATCCTGCCATTTATCAAGTTCGTGTGACAAAACATAATATTTATATGGAGATTTTCAGTGAAATGGATATAAGAGCAAGGTCATATAAGTCTTCTGGTAGCTAGCTAACCAGTTAGTTATTTAGCTGTCTAGCTAGCTAGGTAGATATAGGATGGCTGAAACAACATATTTTCCTCTATTCTCATTCTTAAAAATGGCTTGACTACTAAAAAAAAAAACTTCATCTTGAGGCAGAATCCATAATATTGGAATAATTAGTTTGGCTTATAACTGAAAGCATGGTCTTATATTGAGCAGCATCAGGAAACCTTTACTATAGTTGACACCATCTACTTTGTCTATTACCTTGATTCATTTGCACATAGGTTAACATTTCAGAAGTTAATGTTAAGAGCCTCGGTTTTAAGAGCCAAAGACTCATTTTCCAAACTGACTTTTAAAATTTTCAGAATCACATAACTAACTGGAGCCAAAGTGCTAGATTTGAAAGATATTTTGGCACTTAACTCCCATTGTAATCAAAAGGAGTTGGATCCCTAAATATCTTTAAAAATGTGTTCCAACGTCTGATTTCCAAGTCACCTTTGGGAAATGTTACCAATCACCATCAGTGTTACCAGACTCTGCTCAGCAGAGCACATGCTGCCAAATGTGAGAAGTCTACAAACTCATATTTCCAGACTAGTCACCGTATATGGGACAGATCAGGTTTTGTGTCACTATGTGTTGCAGTTTCTCTATCTCGCAGAGACCTTTAAGATTTGTTCAGGTTTAAGTATTTGGGGACATTGTAGAGCACAGGATCAGACAAGTGTGACTGGTGCATCAGATTCCCTGATGGTGATTATATAGAATATTTTGAATCTGGACTGTGACATGTGGGCTATTACAGGGCTCTGGACAGCAACCTGGAGTAGAGGATGGACCCGGGTTCCCCCTCCTCCTCAATACCAACTTCCCCATTTCCATTCAGGGAAAAGGACTGTGGAGTTTATTCTCCATTTTTATCATACTCTGGCTAATGATGAAAAGAGCTCAACAAACAGCAGGCTAATGCCCTAGGCATAGTGCCTAAAATTGTGGGCTGCTGTGAGCCTCTGAGGCAAGCAAATCTTTCTGAAAACTCAGGACCCACCGAGTTTAAGTAGGAGTTTTGTCACAAGCACTAATGCAAATTTTGAACCAGATCACTGTCTGGTGTAAGTTACCTCTGTTGACTCCAGTGAAGCTGTGATGATTTACCGCAGCTCAGGATCTGCCTCTAAATCTCTCACCATCCCCAAATGTCATTGTGGTTGTAAGGTGACTAGCCCAAATATAGTCAACTAGTAAGCTTAAAATGATAGGTAAGAAAATATAGCCAGCAGCAGCTTTTAAAAAGCCAAGAAGAAGGAAAAATTAAATGAGAAACCATCAATGCTATTCCTACTGGATTTATTGATGTTGAGTCGGAACAGAAATGAAAGAAAATCAATCTTACTGCCCCACCAAAAATAACATCTACGGAGGGAAAACGGTATATTCTCATGAGCAAGGGCAATATCTGTGTACAGGTATTGCAGACTTTTGATGTGATCCTTTACATCTTATTCATATTCTGAGTGGAATTTGCATAACTGTGATCAGGATGTTTCCATGAGCCTAGACTGAGTTCCAGGATTTGTAATGAAAATCCAAACCAAACGATTTTTCGGCTTTAGCCGAAACCAAACAGTTTAAGTTGAAAAGTAACCTTTATGACACATCATATATCTTTGTAAGAGGAATCACTGTCCACATGATCAGCACTTGAGTAGACATGCTGGGAAAGTTGAGAAATTTTGCAAAAATATAAATAAACTTGTTAAAAGTCTCTGATATGTGTGTGTGTTTAATATCCTCTCTGGGCTGGAGAAATATGCACTGTTAAGAGTATATTGATGTAGTGACATCAGTGCAAATCCCTAATTTAGGCATGCTGTACAGGCGTGAAGCAGGGCTAATATGGCATAAAGCTAGCCAATTTTAGTAACTCAACAGATTAAGGCCAGGTCTACACTAAAAGGGAAGGTTGAACTAAGATATTCAACTCCAGCTCTGCTAATTATGTAGCTGGAGTCGACCTACCTTAATTCAAGTTTCCGCACCATCCCCACTGTTGGAGGCTGACGAGAACAAATGCTTCCATTGGCTTCCTTTATTCCTATCAGGAGTACCATCCACTGATGAGGGTGCCCTGTTAGTTCAATTTAGTGGACCTTTTCTAGCTAAATTGAATATTGGGAGATCAACTGCGGCAGTGTTGAACTTCCCCCTAGTGAAGACATGGCCTTAGTCAGACCTGTCACAACCCCGTTTAGTGTTGGTGCAAAACATCTACATTTGCACTGGTGTCAGTATGTCATTTTCCTAATGGCGCTTAGGGTCTGATACTGAGGGTATGTCTGCACTGCACTCTAACATCAAAATAAGATATGCAATTTGCACTATGCAAATTGCGTATCTTATTTCGATTTTATTTCAAAATAGGCTATTTCAAAATTTGGCATGTCTACACGGTGCCAAATTTTGAAATAAAGTGCTATTTTAAGCCATCCCTTATTCTTCCTTCAACAAGGTTTACAGGGATGGCAAAATAGCATATCCATTATTTTGAAAAATATTTCAAAATAACAGGTGCGTTCCTTGGACGTGGGGTAGTTATTTCAGGATATCTCCGGTATCCCG
This sequence comes from Apalone spinifera, assembly GCA_030068395.1. Lineage (NCBI taxonomy): Eukaryota > Metazoa > Chordata > Testudines > Trionychidae > Apalone > Apalone spinifera. The sequence continues at coordinate 112,645,240 of CM057846.1, read as the reverse complement.
AAATAACCTTGCAGAGTAGACATACCCTGACATATACAGAATACTTGCAATTCATATTAAATTCTCATTTTAAGTATTGTTATGCATATACTTCAGTTATGTTGTGCCTAAATTTATTTTTCAGACAAGTAAAGGAGGAAGAAGGAAACTGAGATTAAAATGTGATTAACAACATTTTTTTAAAAGGACAGCAATCCCTCTGAGGGTCTATGAGGCAAATTCTTTTCTTGTGCAATGCTACTGAAGTGAACAGGATTTCACTGATGCAACAGAAGGCAGATTTTACCTTCATGTGCTTTCATGGTTTTGATTTTAAATATTCTAATATTTGATTTGTAAAAACAGAAAAAGGCAAAAAATATGCATGAGAATGAAAAGTGTTGGGACCACAAGACAGCAAAGATTTCTGCTTAGTTTCTTTCAGTTTAAAAACAATCACATCAAAAGTCAGAGGCAGATGGTGCAACAGCAGCTGTAGAAGGTGCTAAATTTTCGTTTTCAGCCTCCAGTTACCAGAACTGAAAGTACTGTCGTCATTTTTCACTCTTATTCGTATTCTAGTAATCCTTCAGCATCAGCTATTCAACCTTCTCTTCTTGGTCTGGAAATCTGTAAAATGTGTAATATTATTTAATCCCTTAAGGAAAAACTGCACCCATTTTTCTCTGCCTAAGATCAGAAATACTCACAGGATACAAGTGTTTGTCTGCATGCATAAAATTGGGAAACATTACTAATTAATTTTAATAGCAAGAGTTCACTGAAGTTTTGTCAACACTCTCAGGCTAAAAAGTGATGACATTTGGCATTTGACATTTGGCACCATGTGAAACTATAAAGTGAGTTCCAATTCTGAGTTACTTTGATATTAATTTAATAAAAAATCTTTTTTTGTTTAATACATGTATACTACAGCTAAAGAATGAATTCTTTACCAGAAGATGGGGGATTGCAAATAGATATAGATGGTTCATTGCTTCCTTTCCTTTCACAGATTTTAAGGCCAAAAGGGACCATCAGGATAATCTAGTTTGACCTTTTGGATGACAAAAAGCAAAGGATTTACTCAGCAATCCCCACATCAAGCCTACAGCTTCTGTTTGAATTAGAGCATGGCTTTCGGACAGATATCTAGTCTTGATGTGTGACAGGGAGTGGGAGGAATCCATAGATGATAAAGCCAAAACGGAATATTGTGATCATCCAGTCTGACCTTCTGTAAAACACAGGCCATAAGTCCCCCATGAATTAATTTCTGGTCAGCTAGATCATATCTTCTAGGAAAATGGCTAATATTCATTTAAAAAAATGCCAATGATGGAGAATCCAGCACAAATCTTGTGAAGGTCCAGTGATTTATTCCCTTCTCTGTTAACATTTTCATCTTATTTCCAGAATGAATTTTTCTAGCTTCAACTTCCAGTCATCAGAAATTGTTCTACCTTTATATTCTAGACTGATGAGCCATCTACTGTCAGATTTCTGTTACTTATGAAGGAACTTACAAATTGTCATCAAGTCACCCCTTAATATTGTTTTTATTAAACTAAATAGATTGAGCTTCATGACTACCACTCTAAGGCAAATTTTCTAATAATTTAATTGTTCTTGTGGCTCTTCTCTGAATCGTCTCCAAAGTATCAACATCCTGCTTGAATTGTGGACACAAAACTGGATATAGTATTCCAACAGTGGTCATACCAGTGCCAAATACAGACAAAATAATGTCTCTACTTCTGCTCATGTTCTTCCTGTTTACTCATTTAAGGAGCGTATTAGCCTGTTTGACCATGTATTGCACTAAGAACTCATGCTTAGTTTATTATCCACCCTCACCTACATCCCAAATATCTTTCAGAGTCACTGCTTCCCAGGATAGATTTCCCCATCCTGTCAGTATAGCCTCATTCTATTTTTCCCCTAGTTTGCTGACGCCAAGTTTAGTGAACAATCCATATTGTTTTGTATCAATTTGATAAATTACAGAAGGGCTGATCCAAATTTTATTCCTGGTGTAAGATCAGAACATTCTGCAAGACTGGTTAAGAACCATTGAGATGGAGTGTTCCTAGATTCCAACAAATACATGGAATGGAGAAGGGAAGAGAATGCAGGACACATTGTTAATCTTTGTGCCCATGTTGCGGAAAAGCTAGTCATAATTTTACTCCATGTACTCACAGACTGCAAGAAATGTGCACAGTGAGCAAAAACAGTAGTACTAACCTCCCTATAACTGAGAGTGTGATGGTGGCCTTTTCTGAACATCTCAGCATTCATCAACTAAAGGGTTAAACTCAGGAAGCTAGGGGGTGTTGGCAGGGAGCCAGGAGAGCCAATAGGAGAGGGTATTGAGATTTGAATTGAAAGATATATCTGCCTGTGTTTTTCTTTGTGAGAGTTTTAAGCTAGGAGTTGGGGGAACAAGATGAACTACCATCCCTTCAAAGAATACTGGGCATGGAAATGGAATGGACCTTGAAGCATGGATTGTAAGTAGAGAGGGAAATGTCTATCACAATCAGGTTATTTTCTTTGTTTTCTTGTTTGGTTAAACTTCTCTGTGCTAAGTCCATGTGCTCCCGTTCCCCAAACACTGTGTTTTAAGATATATTCCAGAGATACAATTTCTCTGTGTTTTAATCTGTTCTTTTATCAGTTAGTTTGTAACACCTAGAAATCAAATGCTTTATCAAGTATATCTTTGTGTTTTTTTAATAAAATCACCCTTTTTAAAGTAATTATTTGATTCGTGTCCTGGAAGATAATAGGAGGTTTGGTTATGCATGCCTAAGACTGAGAGGTCAGATATCAGAGATTACAGATTGTTTTCCCTTTTATTCAAGCTCTCGTGTTAAAAGAGCTTGGGGTACCCCTCCAGAAAAAGTTCCAAATGCTTCTTCCTGGGTTCAGGAAGAAAGGGGTGTTTTACTTGATGGTGGCAGCTACCTCCCAAGGCCAGGGAATCTGTGATCTTGGGAAGCTTTTAAGCCGAAGCCTAAAGAGGCAAGGTATTTTTAAGGTCTCTTGAGGACCCCCACCTTCTGCACTTGGAGTGCCAGAGTGGGGAACAGCCTTGACAGAAGGACATAAAAAATACAATGGCACTACACCCTTTACTAGGTCAAAATTGCAATGCTGCTTTGTTACCAGTCAGGGGGAAATCACTCTGGAATTGGAAAATCCACTGTGAGGCTATTGTCATGCAAGTGTACACAGCCATTACACATCTTCTGCTATGCAGAACTGTGACTCTCAGCAATGTGCAGGACATGGCAGATGGATGTCCAATAGAGCTGTGGTTCTCAACTGGAGGTCCATGGTGACTTTTTCGGTGGTTCACAGGAACATTGTCCAAAGTCACACGGCTTGGGCAGGCACGAAAAAACTGTTAGTAAGAAATAAATTTCAAACCAAAATGTTCATCGCCTGCTCTTTTTTATCATGTCTCAAAAAGGAGGTGGTCCACGGACTGAAATGAAAATTTTTTGATTGGCCTGGTGGTCCACGGACTGAAATGAGTTGAGAACCACTGCAATAGAGTAATACATAGTATGCACTGGACACCTTTTTACAGAGTATATCAACACAAAGAGCTACTTTTCTATCGTGTTGAAAGCATTGGTGGATCACAGGGACACTTCACGGACTTCAGTGTTGGCTGGTCAGGGAAGGTACATTTAAGGACATAGGGCTTTTCAGAAATTTATAAGTCAGTTCTTTCTTTCCTGACCATTGCCAATGTTGAATTGCCAGTAGTAATCTTAAGAGATCTAGTTAGTGATACACTAGCCATATCAACCAGGGCCAGTTCAAGCCATTGCTGCACCCCAGGCAGCAGGTGCATGGCGAATATGTGGCCCCACCCCCTGGCGCACTGCACACCTTACAGATGCAATCGGGCACCCCCTCCATAGGTTGGCATCCCGGGCAGCTGCCCGGCTAGCCCCCACCTTAATCCGGCCCTGATATCAACAGCACCAAGGAAAGATTCAGCTACAGGCTTGGCAGGTGAAGCATGACTGTTGAATGTGTTTTTAGGAGACTGAAGGAAGTTTGGCAAAGTTTACTCATCAGATTGGATCTCTGTGGGAAAAAATAATTCAACAGTTATAGCTACCTGCTGTGTTCTGCATAATATCTTTGAAACAAAGGAAGAAAAGTTGCCATTTAGGTTGAGGGTGGAGGTGGAGCAGCTGGCAGCTGAATTTGAACAGCTAGACACAAGGATTATTAGAAGAGCTCAACATGAAGTTATAGAGCTCAGGGAGGCTTTAAAAGAGAATTTCAACCATGAGCCATAATAATGCATTGTGGTGTACTGTGCGCTATCTGGCCCTCTTTTTTTGGAGCCTGTTAGAAACTGTGCAGTGCTTGGTGTGCATCTATGAATTTAGCATTGTTAAGCACCTATTAATTTTGTAGTGCTTGATGTAATATCTATTATTATTTCATCATGTTTGTCAGTGATCCTCTGAGTTGCCACATTGTAAAATAACAAGTGAATGGGTGATTTCAATCCCAGTAGGATTTTTGCAACATATGTTGGGAACTAATAAAGATGAATTATTTTCCAAACAATAGGATTTTATTGAGCAATGAAAACACTGCAAAAATTCGGTGTGAGTAAAAACCAAATACATGAAAAAAATGTAATACATTTATGGATCAGAACTTAACAAGGACAGAGTGTGCAAAGTTTTGATTGTCCTTAATGTCCTCTGGTGTGTAGTGGTAGGGGGAGGGAAGCAATCCCAGATGCCACATTGAATGTTGAGGGGGTGCACAGGCAGGTGCTAAAATAGAATTCTCAATTGATAGCAAAGGGAGGTGAGGCAATTATTGAACCTATAGATCAGGATGGGGAACCTATAGATCTGGCCCCCCGCTTAGTTTGAGCTGGCCTGTTGGCAAGTCTTTGTGGCATAGGCTGAAAGTCCCAAGCCTCAACTTCTGCCCCACAGGGCTGAAATGAAGGAACTGAGGTTTATGTCCACTAGAGTGCTTTTGTGTATTTGTTTATTTTTGCTTCTCTCTGTGTGTGGTCCTCAAGTGTATTTTCTATGTGTCAATGGCCCCTGACTGAAAAAAGATCCCCAGTCCTGTTATAGGTTCACAGAAGTCTGCAGCGTCTATGTGTGCTGCCAGAAGTGCTCCATTATGTATGGTATCCTGAGCTTTCATGGGCAAAACCCACTTCCTCAGATGAGTGCTGCAGGACTACTCGTTGTTTTTAAAGTTACAGACTAACATGACTACCCCTTTGAGACATTATGTCTGGGTGTATTTCCCTCTCATTTTCCTGCTGTCAAGGGTGAGGAAAATGAGGATATAATTGCTTGGTTGCATGAAACTGAGTATAGGGCAACAACACTGATTTTAGGCACCAAAAGAAGTGGTGAATTTGTCTCATATCTCACTTCTAGGGGTGACAAAGGCAGAGATAATGTAGCTAGTGCTGGCATCTCAAAGTCACCCAGACCTGTATGCTTCTGGCCTGTGTGCTGCAGTGGTGCCTGCTGAAGCTATTGCTGACTATTATGAGAAAGTGTCCTACAACAAAGGAAGAAATACATCAGCTATACTTCTGTGGGAAGGAGAATAAACACGCACTGTGAAATGGCTTATTTCCCTACTGGCACTAGCCCAGCAGCAGCTTGTCTTTCTCTCTATCCCCAGAGAACAGGATTTTATGGCAACACTTAATTGGATTCAGGTGTCGCTAATTGACCTGAGGAAACCCCTTTTCAGCCTGGAGGGAAAAGGGCCTTTAACATTCTAGGGATAATATATTGGCTTTCCAGGACCCTCTTACAGTCACCCAGCCTGATTTTGTCATTTTTGTCATAGAGGTCAGTGCCAGGCATTGTGGGAAAGCTTCTAGAGGACTATATTAACATATGCAATATAGTACCTACACTTGCATTTTGTTTATTTCAGTACATCAACTGTGACTCAATGAGTTGATGTTACTACACCACTGTAATGGAGGGCTTACATCAGTAAGAGAGAAATTTAAGTATAAGCACCTCCAAAATGAGCTTAACACAAACAAGATGGCTTACATTGACCTAACTTTGTAATGTAGACCAGACCATAGTAAGAACAAATTACAAAAGAATTACAAATCTTAATATTTGACGGCTTGATTCACTCCCTCATTGGAAGCCCTTAGAAGCTGTAAGTCTGTGGAGAAAGTGACTTATCTAAATATATGAATTGCTATCAATCAAGTATTCTCCAAGAAAGAATAGACAGAACTATGTAGCACTTTAAAGACTAACAAGATGGTTTATAGGTGATGAGCTTTCGTGGGCCAGATCCACTTCCTCAGATCAATATGTTGAAGAAAATCGGCACAACCATATATACCAATGTGATACAATCAAAAAAATGAACGCATGTGGAATTGACAAATTAAATTTTAGAACAGAGAGCGGGTGAGGGGGGAAGGTTAGTTTCTGTGAGGTAATGACATAGGGGTGATAATAGGGGAAGTTTCTGTGAGGTAATGACATTAGGGGTGATAATTGGGGAAGCTATCTTTTGTTTCAGCTACAACAGACTAATACGGCTGCATCTCTATCACTATTCCAAGAAAGAATGTTACTTGGAAAGAAAAGATAAACCCTGAAAAAAATGTGTCTAATGGCAGGATTTTTCTAGTCCACATTAACCTTGGAAAGCAAATAACCTCCTGGCACAATTGTGAAAATGGAACTTTCCTTTTTCATAATTCAGTTCAAGGTTGCAGGAGCAGCAGCTAGAGATAAAACAGTGGTACCATTGTCAGGATAGTTGCAATGGAAAGGGACAGTGAAGATTCTGGCAAGAAATATTTAATAGTATATTTAGCTGGTAAATTCACATAAAACCTTTTGATGGGAATTCAAACTTATATAAACAAAGAAGGTGATTAAAAGTTTTAGTGTAATTCTACAGAAATATTGTGAAAACTTTGAAATGACAAGTATTAACTTTAGTCTTAAAAGGAGCATTACTGTTGCTTGCAGTTTATAACCACAGATTCATTGTCTTTTAAATAATTATTATTGATTAATGAGCAGATCTTTGATACATTCATTAAATTATGTTTATTATTGGATATATCAAAGTTCAAGTGAAATGTTTTAATGTGTGCATTTTAAAAAGCCAGTGGAATGAAAATCTTCATGATAAACCTAATCTAAAAGTATCATAGGGTATGTCTACACTAAACCACCAATTCAAACTAACTTAGTTCAAATTAGTTAATTCGAACTAAGCTAATTTGAATTAGTGCATCTAGCCCTAAAAGCTAATTCGAATTAGTGTTTTGCTAATTCGAACTAGCATGTCCACAATGAGTGGACCCTGAACCGAAGT
>CM057846.1:112627137-112637775 GCA_030068395.1 Apalone spinifera | reverse complement strand
TGCATAGCTTTGGCGCAAAAGCGCGCCAATGTAGACGTAGCTGTAGTGTAGACATACCCATAAGGAACTGAATGACCAGAGAAGCTTGTTAACTGAGTCATTAGAAGTACACACACACACCTCATAAAAGTGATTAATTCAGCCTCATAAATGCTAGTGATAACAAACAGGAATGGCTAGCAAGAGATTAAAGATTTATGCAGCTCTTTCATCCTCCTGGAGCTGAACCAAGCTGAGGTTGTTAGAAAGCATGACTGAAATTGCTTTATGTTGCTACATCATGAACTATTTAAAAGTTATAAAACCTTCAAAGAATGCAAACAGACTTTACAGAACCTAATCTGTGGAGTCTTGGGTTTGTAAGTTATCCTAAGTAACCTAAATGCATTGAATTGTGAATAGCCCTCTCTGAATAAGTGATTTATTGAAATGACTTAACCTATGTAAGTCGTGGGAAGACAGGGTGCTGGGCGAGGTGGTCGGATGGTATTGTTCTCAGACTATCCAAAGGAGAAATACAGCACTGCAAGCAATTTGCAAGCCCTTCTCAAATCTGGAGTCTGATACTGGCTAGCATCAATCTGAAAAAACAGTAAGGCCAGTCTGGGAAGTACCTAGGTCCTCTGTGTTAAATTGGCTGGAACTTTTTGTTATTTAAATGGCATCCATAACAAAGCATGAGTGAGATCAGTGGGAGCTTTGCCATTAACTTTAGTGGATCCAGGATTTCAACTCCAATCTTTGGGTTTGTCTGACCTTTTCTTTGTGAGGTCTATAGGCTCTATTAGTTATCAGCCACCACAACAGTCAAAGCTGCTGCAAGATGCAGCCCCAGGACAATCTGCTCCATCCACTGCAGTCCAGACTCCCTGCATTACAAAATGGAGGATGACCTCTGTTCTCTACAACCACATCCTTACACAACATTAGAAGCACATTCATCCGCCTGCCATACACAGAGAGAGCCTTGACTCTTCTTAGTATCAGTGCATATTAAATTTATGTCTACAAATAGTTGCATTGTTCCCAATGGTGACTGGCTAATATTGCCATGCAATGGACACTTTGCAGATCATAAGTAGCAAAGTGACCAGAGAACCAGGTTCTGCCAAGCCACTAAGTGCTCTCCCCAATCATCAGTATGTGGGGGAACCAGAAAGGTACATCTTTTTCTGAGTCAGGGCCTAAAATTGTTAATAGAAACAGGTCACTTCTATTCTTCGTTTGAACTAGAATGCTATGGAAAAGGGTTGAACATTTTTAAGATAGAAAAGATTGAATTGGGATGAAACAAATCAATGTATTGAGAACATGGGTGAACAGAAAGTCTGGAAAGAGTTTTGGTTCAGGTCAATCAAAATATTTTGTTTCAGTAATTTTGAAATACTTCATTTACATTTTGATATTTTTTTATCTTTCTTCTATAATTAACTTGAACTGTTTCAAACTGGGAAACTCAGGCCACTGACGGAAGGGAGAAAAAAGTATAATTGCCACAAGGTCTGGTGATTCAAGAGGGCCCAGGGATCCAGCTGCTGCTACTGCCACAACGGCAGCCAGAGCACCAGGCCCTTTAAATCACCACTGGAACAGTGCTGCAGTGTGCTCCGGGTGACTCTGAGGGCTGGCTGCCTCCAACCCCACTGCTTCTCCCTGAGGTCCCATTCCTTCCAGGACTTCAGAGCCAGTCCTCCATTCATCTTGCCCACGGACTCGGCAAGTCTGTAACCCACCCTGGGGAAACTAAAAATATTATTTAATATGGTAAAATGTTTCACTGAAAAATTTGGATTTATTTTCAATTTGTGTTTTGAGGTTTAAATTTGTCTAACCTTGATCTATAAAAATGTTCAAGTTTTGAAAAATTGGTATTCTCCACCTCCCTAAAGTCTAATATTTTCCTCCCACTACTAGTTTTAACTAACTAGTTAATACTGTAATTAATAAAAGTTATTAATAGAAGCCTTTCACTTCTGTAAATCTTATCATCAGTATAATTTGCAGTAATTTAGAAAAAAGTTTATTACTCTCAATTATCTTTCATTTATCTAAAATCTAATTAGTCGTTTCATTTACTTTAGTATGGTTCTCCCTCTTTTTTCTGTGAAACTTTTACTTTTTATTTTACTTTTAGCATTATGGATTACATAGCATAGCTATGACAACAGTTGTTTAAAATGAAGCATAAACAAAGCCCTAGCATAAGGGCTTCGTCTTCATTTTATTAAGTTTGTCTCTTATAGTTTATTGATACTAAACAGCTATAAAATGCAATGAAATGTCAGGAAATAGGAAGATACATTTTCACATAATATGGTTGCTTTTAACTGGAGTTATATGTGAGTACTTTCTTTTCTCTGTTTCCTAGTTGAATAAATATTTTGCTCATAAAGATTTAGTAACCCATATTTTATTCAAATCCAGACAAGTTGAGAATTAAACATATTTTTCTTGCAAAAAATGTAAGCTACTGTCATTTTGCACTCTGGATCGTGTTAAATTGCCTGTCTTTGAAGAAAAATATCTCTCATGCCATTGTGCAAAGAATATGAAAGATTCAGGAACATATGTCAACAGAAAATGTTTTTGGGATTTAAAATAATTCTCAGATGATTTTTTTTTTTTTTTTTTAGTTTTGGTCAGATTATATAAGAAAATTTGTTCTCAAGTCCTGTTTAAAAAAAACCAACCCAAACACTGAAGTATATGATTAAAGTTAAACATGGCTAAGTCTACACAACCAAATTTGTTGACAAAACTTAGGTCAATACCCAAAAGTCAACAAAATAAAAAATGCCAGAAGTTGTTCACATTTGCCCCCTGTTGACAGAACATGTACATGCGGGAGGGTACCATCATCAACAGTATGAGTGGATATATATCACACAGTGCAGTGTTGTGGGAAGGCACAGCTCATCCCTGTATATCGTGGGTATGTCTATACTATGCGTTTATTTCGAAATAAACTATTTCAGAATAATAACTCCCAAAATAGCTATTTTGAAATAGTGCATCCACACTAGACTCATAGACTCATAGACTTTAAGGACAGAAGGGACCATTTTGATCATCTAGTCTGACCCCCTGCACAATGCAGGCCACAGAATCTCACCCACCCACTCCTAGAATAATCCTCTGACCTATGTCTCAGATACTGAAGTCCTTGAAACGATGGTTCAAAGACCCCAAGATGCAGAGAATCCTCCTGCTAGTGACCCGTGCCTCATTGAAATAGCACTGAGCTATATCAAAATAACGTGTCCACACTGATTGGAGGTTGAATCAAATTTAAAGCCTCCTGGAAGCACTTCAGGCAGGGCATCAGGACAGCAGTCACTGTAGCTGTAGCTTCTGCCTGAGGCTGTCTGAGGCTTGTGCTTAAAGTGACTCCCCTCTATAGCTGTGTCTCAGTCTCTTCACCTTTGCCTACCTCCTTGAGAGCAGTAAACTCATCTCTCTGCCTGCTCTGGGTTCCCTTGCATATGCCACAGCACTCTAGTCACAGAGCCGGACCTACTGCAAAGCACTTGCTGGCTCTGAGACCTCATGCCACACCTTCTGGTGCAGTTACTGCAGGCTGCCCATGTGGCACTGCAGGAACAAGACCCACAGCTCACTGCAGGGCACCTCCTCACCTCTCTCCATGTGCTGCTCATGCAGCACGACCCTTCCTGCCCTTCTCTGCACACCGTGCACTGCTGCTTCTGGCACCAGGATACTAGTTCCAACTGGTGGGACCAGATCATCATGGAGCAATGGTGGGACGATCAGCAGTGGCTCCAGAACTTCCAAATGCAGAAAGACCCTTTCTGGAGCTGTGTGAGTGGCTCACTTCTGCCCTCCATCAATGGAACACCCACATACAATCTGCCACCCCCATCCAGAAGCAGGCTGCCATCACTATTTGGAAGCTCACCACACTGGACAGCTACCACTTTGCCAAGAACCACTTCAATGTGGGGAGATCAACCGCTGGGGCCATGCTCATGCAGGTATGACTCTCTTACAATTGTTCCAGGAGGATGGTGAACTGATGGAATGGGGTTCCCTGGGAAAGTGTGTGGGGGCGGGGGCAGGCGGGGTTGGATTCTCCCTCTCTGGAGGTTTTCCAGTCCTGCCTTCACAAAGCCCTGACAGGAATGGACAAGTTGGGGTTGCTCCTTCTGTGGGAAGTGAGTTGGGCCCAGGGAATTCCTGAGGGCAAACCTGTGATTCTCTGTTTGTATCCTTATACAGCTGGTGAGGGCCATCAACACTATCCTGCTGCACAGGGTCATCATCCAGGGTGACGCCGACCCCCTTGTCACCAGTGTTGCCACCATGGGCTTCCCCAACTGCAGGGGGAGGAGTGGCCATTGATGGCAACCACATCCCTATCTAGATCCCTGATCACTGGGTCTCTGAATATATGTACCAGAAGGGGAACTTTTCAGTCATGCTGCAGGTCCTCATGGATCACCAAGACCAGTTCTCCGACATGAACATTGGATGGTAGGGGAAGACACACGGTGCCCACATCTTCAGGAATTCCAGCCTGTTCCAGAAGATGCACGCTGTCATTTTTTCCCCTGATCATACCATCAGGGTTAGGGACATGGACATGCCAATGTGCATTGTGGGGGACGCAACCTACACGGGACACTATGGCAGGCTCAGCTAGGCCTGCATTGTGGTGGAGGGTGCCTTCAGGCAATTAAAGGGGAGGTTCCACTGTCTCCTCACTCACCTAACCTCGACAAGCAGAACATCCCCCAGGTGGAGATGGCCAGCTGTGTCCTGTGTGAGAACAAGGGGAAGATATTCCTGCCAGGGTGGAGGGCAGAGGTCGAGCAGTTGGCCAGGGCCTTTGAACACCCATGCACTGCTGCCATCCGGCAGGCTTATCACGGGTCTGTGTGCATCTGGGAGGCCCTGAGGAAGAGTTTCAGCCAAGGCCACCTGTGAGACTCTCCCCTGGGCTTCCCCACAAGGGGCCTTTGCCTTTCCTTTGTGCCTTTCCTTCCCCACTGCTCCTTTCCCTGGCCCTCCCCTTTTTCTCCCCTCCCCTGAAGATACAATAAACCACACTTTTTGTTTTGAAAGAATACACTTTTTTATTATTATTATTTGGGGTAAATGTAACTGGGGAGAGACTGGGGAAAGAACCTGAGAGGGGAAGGAACGAAGTGGAAGGAGAAGAAGTGGGGAGGAGAGGCTCAGGGGTGGAGCTGGGACTGGCACTTGCCTCAGATGGTCCCACCAGCTCATGTGTGGGGATCTTGGTGGCCATGGGGGGAGGTAAGGAGCAGAAGCCAGAGGAGCAAGAGTGGCTTTAGGTGTGGCAGCAGAAACAGGGGGGAAGAAGGAGGGCGGCTGCTGGACCACTCAATGGTGGCCATCAGGTGGTTGACAACAATGGTGAAAGCCATGAACATGCTCTGGGACTGCTGTGACAGCTCCTGCCAGGTGGTGCGATGCAGCTCCAGGTCAGCGTCCAACCTCTGGTCCTGCTGCTCCACAGACTGATGCAGGGTATGCAGGCAGGCAACGTGTTCCCTCTTGCAATCCTCAAAGGATCACCAGCCCCTGCAGGTCTTGCAGGGTCGGGGAGTTAGTGTGAGAGCTGTGGCTTGTGCCCCATTCGCAGCTGGTCCAGCTGTGAAGGACAGCAAAAAGGGCAGTCATCCCAGGAGACACTGTGCCAGAAGCCTAGCCCTCAGCTCTGAGCTGACACTGAAAGGTCTTAGTTCAGATGATGGCGATGTGCTTTCAGCAAGACCATCTGTGGCCTAGACAGTGGGCACTTTCCTGCAGGGGCACAGATGTCCCAGGGGAGCCTCACTACCCCACATCCCGGGTAGTCATGGGGAGGTGCCGGCCAGGCCAGGATCCTGCTGGCAGGAGGGGGAGATGGGCCAGCTTGGCTTCCCTCTATGCTGCATGCTTACCAGGTCTGCCACTGGTGGTATCCTACAGGGAGAGGATTTATATCCATGCCCTCTGGAGGAGAAGGCGGGAGGCTGTTGAGGGAGGTGTGTGTGAGTGGCAGACACTGCTTGCTGGGAAGGGTGCTACTGGGGTCCCCTCCTCTTCCTCTCTCCCAGCAGGCTCCCCTTGCAGGGACTCAGTGTTCTTCACCTTGCCGCACTTGCCCAGGTGTGGATGTTGCCCTGAGAGTGCAGGCATGAGCCTATGCCACATGCAGCACTGCTGTGTGTGTCCATGACCCCAACCTCCTTCGTGGAGGCATGTGATGGGAGGGTGTCCCCCCACAGGGTCCGGTGTAAAGCAGGCCTTTCCAGAAACCCTATGAGCAGGAGTGCAAGGTTCCTTTGTGGCAGCCTCATGTGGCTGTCTGCTCTAGAGTGGCGCGCCATGTGCACCCACGTACATAGGCTGCTGTGCAATGCCCAGGCCGAGAAGGTTGAGCAAGGAGCGTGGAGCCCCTCGCCACCCACTGCTCCCCCTGGTGTGTCTAGGGACAGTCATGGAGCTCACTTGATGGGTTTTCCCCCACTTCATCCAATCCCTGGGTGACATCCTGGGGGGGGGGGCACAGCTCCAGGGAAGGGGGGGAGGAGGGGCACAGCTCCAGGGAAAGGATGAACTCCAGGCTGGTGAGCATGTTATTGGTGCTGGCCTTCTCCTCCTCATCAACGGACCAGCTCTCCGGGGGGCTGATGATGGGCAGGTTCAGCCCGGAGTCCACAAAAAGAGGGGGGAAAGGGACTGAAAGCCACTCCCAGGATGCAGTGAAGCTGTTCATAATACATAGCTCCGCTCCCTGGCCTTGGTGTAGGCCTGATTTAGATCTTTTAACTTTTATGTCTGGCTTACATGTCTACATTCCTCCCTCTGGAGTGGAGATCCTGGAGGTCAGTCTCCTCTCCCCAGACCTCAATAAGATCCAGGATCTCTGCACTAGAACAAGATGGTTCCCTCCTCTTCTGCCCCTGGTCAGGGGCTTGGGAGCTGGCTGCTGGCTCACTAGCACCTGTTGAAGGCTTGCTGGAAGCATGGGGTCTGCCATAGTATCACAAATGGGTCCTGCTGCATAGCACAGGGCTGTCAGGGCTTTCCTTGTGCCACAAGCACTTTCCCCTGTGTCTGCACTTTTAAAGCCTGCGTGGAAAGGGGAACTATAGACTTTTGATGGGTGTGGACAGAACAGCCACTAGGGCAGCTGTGAGAAGCCCTGGGGAGCTTTAAAAAAATAAACACAACTGCTCTGTCTATACACACCCTATTTCTAAATATTTATTTTGAAATAGGCAATATTCCTTGTGAAATGAGGATTTATTATTCCAGAATAAGAAGCCTATTGAAATAACAGGCTTGCTGTGTGGATGATCCCCTTGTTATTTCGCAATAACAATAGTTATTTCTGAATAATGCTGCAGTGTACATGTGCCTCTTAGGATTTCATTTGAGTTCTCCAATAGCTTCCTTAGCTGCTAGGGGTGACAACATGAGTAGCTCTGAGCTGCTGAGGAATAACGAAGCAGCACAATAGACTTTCTCCCCAGACATTCCCTACAGCAAGAGTCTGCCCTCTGCTTTGTTCCTAGGGCAGGAACAACAACAGCATTTCAATGATTTGGTCTCTGTTCCCAAAAAGGAGCAGCTCATTCAGCTGTCAGATGCTTCTCAGACCTTTGAAAGGGGAGAGACATATGCCTGTAAGGCAGCAGAAATCAAAACATTGAGCAGAGTGATAAGGGCAGGAATTGTAGGATACTAGCAGTCGCCAGCTCTGTTGACAAAAACAAAAATAGCAATATCATTCTACACCTGTGGTTCTCAAACTTTTTGGCCTGTGGCCCACCTTGTTCAATGCAAACGTTTCTGTGGACCACCAGTTGCTAATGGACACTCACTGTTAATTACATAATTAAGCCCGAGCCATTTTGCTAGTACTGTAGCTAGGGAGAATGCTTTAATTAAAATTATTAAACAGATTAAATGATCTTTCTCATGTTAGTTCATCAAACTTTCATTTTAAACAAAGTAAAATATTAATTTATATCCAACAAAAACGGTTCCCATATTTTCTTTATTTATGGAAGGCTTGGGAACTGTTTTTATGTCGGGAGCCACTGACCCACAGAAAAATCATTGGAGAACCACACAACTGAGAAGCAAAAAAACTCCTTCAAAAACCCCTCACCCTCACTGGTGAGGTCCCAATAGTGTGGGACAGGGCTGCCAGTGAGTGGGATTGGGATGGGGTGAGGGTGCGAGGTCTGTGTAGGAGGTAGGGTGCAGAAGCAGGCTGGGAATAGGGTGTCTGGAT
The DNA here is from genome assembly GCA_030068395.1 of Apalone spinifera. Lineage (NCBI taxonomy): Eukaryota > Metazoa > Chordata > Testudines > Trionychidae > Apalone > Apalone spinifera. Next base: position 112,629,503 of record CM057846.1, on the reverse strand, counting down.
GGGGGGAGGGTGCAGGAGCAAGGGAGGGTGCAGAGTGTGGCTAGGAGGGAGGGTGCAGAAGCAAGGGAGGGTATAGGAGCAAGCTGGGGCTGCGGGGTCTTGGTAGGAGGACAGAGGGTGAGTGAGGCAGGATTGGGGTGTGGGGTTTTGGGTATGGGGTGGACGCTTACCTGGTTTTGTGCCCCTATTGCTCCCAAGCACTGCCCCTGACAATACTGTTGGCAGATCAATGGGAGCAATGGGGAAAGCCTCTGGACAGCACATCACTGCACTGTTGTTCGCCCAATGGGGTGGGGTGGGGAAGGAACTCATCCCCCTGCTTATGCAGTGGGGAGTCCGCACTACTACTCAAGCCTTGCAGTCATTGAGCAACCCTCTTCAGCCACTTCTCCAGCAGGTTGCCCAGCACCATGTTGATCCAGGGGATGGCTGGATCAGACACATCGGTGACAGTGGCCACAGTGCTGGGCTTTGCACAGCAGTGGCAGCAGATGTGGCCTTAGTGCAGGTTCACCGGCTTGCACAGAAGCCACCAGCACAGGGACAGCTAAGCAGCGCTGGCAGGTGGGAACAGGCAGGATCACCCAGCACCTTGCCCATCCCTTTGGGCCAGTGTGGCAGGTGCAGTCCCTTCTTGTGCAGGCTGAGCATCAGGCTCTTGGTCAGCTCCCGCAGCTCCTCAGGCCACAGGTGGGCCAACTGGGTGGCAGCACTGTGAGGCCTCGGCCATGTGGCTGGTGCAGGCCATTGCATCTCCCTAGTGCAGGCAGAGGTCCTGCTCAGGCTGTGGCAGCTTGGCTAGCTGCAAGCCATAGATCTTGGCCACCAGCTTGAAGTTGCCACAGCAAAAGGCCTTCTTGGCTACTTGCAGCACCTCAGCAGAGGACCCCACAGTTAGCTCCATGCTGCTTGCTGCTCTCGCTGGGCAGCCCTGGCCCCTATGCTATGCTGTGCCCTCCCGTGCACCCTCCGAGTGGGACGCCAGAGCTGGTGCTCCAGACTGTAGCTGCACAGAGACCATGAGGCTTGAGCCACAGTGTGGGCTCCCTGCTGTGTTGGGGAGGAGGGAGATTGTGCATGAGCTGTGGACCACCTGGGAGGTGGCCATGGACCACTAGTGATTCACAGACTGCACTTTGAGAACCGTTGTTTTACACTGTCTCTTTGTCCACAATAAAGGGATGAGAAAAGAAACAATCTTGCAGGGGTTGAAGTTATTTGTTGCCCAAACTGGGTGTTTTTTCCCAACAAAAGTTGCATTGCAATGTGCATGCTCCCAGGCTACGTCTAGACTGGCATGATTTTGCGGAAATACTTTTAACGGAAAAGTTTTTCCATTAAAAGTATTTCCGCAAAAGAGCGTCTAGATTGGCACGGACGCTTTTGCGCAAAAGCACTTTCGCAAGCTTTTGCTCAAGAAAGCCCCGATCGCCGTTTTAGCCATCAGGGCTTTTTTGCGCAAAACAAATGTCAGCTGTCTACACTGGCCCTTTTGCGCAAAGCTTTTGCGCAAAAGGGACTTTTGCCCGAACGGGAAGGGCAAAGTATTTCCGCAAGAAGCACTGATTTCATACATTAGGAAGTCAGTGCTTTTGCGGAAATTCAAGTGGCCAGTGTAGACAGCTGGCAAGTTTTTGCGCAAAAGCGGCTGCTTTTGCGCAAAAAACTGGCCAGTCTAGACACAGCCCCAGTGTTTTGGAGACAAAACTTGATAGTATAGATGAGATCCATATGTTTGTCCATCCCTGTGCAACAAAGCACCTACGTAGGTGCTTTAATTTAAGTATGTGCTAAAGTTCTATTGAGAACAACAGAATTCAAGCACAGGCTTAATTGAACTTACGCGTGAGTGTGAAGCTGAACCACAGCCTTCAGAGACATCAGAAGTAACATTCAAACAGTTAATATATAATAATAGCTCCAACTGTACAATACCTCTCTATATATATTTAAAAAATATTCCTGCAGGACGACAGAGTGACATCATCACGACACTGCATCGCCCCACCCTGCCAGCCTTGGCAGAGTCAGAAGGAGAAGTGGTAGCCATGGCTCAGGGTTCCCCTGCAGCTGTTCCTTGGGAGGTGCCCTGTGCTCCCCTCTGGCACCCCGGCTCCGCTGCAGGAGGGCCAGGGGGCAGAGGCGGCTCTTTGCTGTCTTCCAGGGCTCCTTCGGGAAGTGGCTCCAGCTCCCTGCTCTGCCTCCTGCCCCAACTCCCGACTCTCACCGGTGGCCAGCACAGCTGCAAAGCACTTAACGAGCTCTGCAGATTCCCCAACCCCACCACTTCCCATCCAGCCACCACTGGCCCTACTTCTACTTCTGGGTCTGGGGCCTCAACGCTCCACAATCCAGCAGGGAACCAC
>CM057846.1:112567665-112583780 GCA_030068395.1 Apalone spinifera | reverse complement strand
TACACAGATTTTGGGGAATCACTGCCACCATCAAGTGCTTTTTTATCCCTAAAATCCAGGGGTGAACATTTGAAATCACCCCCAGGGGTACCCCAAGCACTTTTGCCCCAAAAGAGCTTGAAAACAAAAGAAAAACAAGCTGCTGATTCTGGTATCTGACTCCTCTTTCAAAGGCATGCAGCTATACACAGAGGCTATGTCTACACTGGCAGCTTCTTGCACAAGAACATCTTGCGCAAGGGTTCTTGTGCAACAAGTCTTGTGCAAGAACACATCCACACTGCCATGTGCGAGATGTGCTTTTGCGCAAGAGCGCCCATAGCAGTGTGTACGTTCTCTTTCACAAGAAAACTCCGATGGCCATTTTAGCCATAGGGCTTTCTTGCGCAAGAAACCTCTGCTGCGCGTTCACACTGCCTCTTGCTCAACAGCTCTTGTGCAAGAGAGCTTACACTTGTAAGAAAAGAATATATAGGGACATATTTGATCAGAGAAAATGTCCATCTGTATTCTGATTGCAGGCACTGCCATGTGCTCCAGAGGAAATGAAGAGAAAATATAACCATCAAGTGATGCATTCCCTGTCATCCTCTCTTAGCTTCTGGCAAATAGAGGCTAGGAACACCATTCCTGACAATCCTTGCTAATAGCAATTGATGACTCTATCCTCCATGAATCTATCTAGTTCTTTTTTGAACCCTGTTATCATCTTGCACCTCACAAAATATGCTGGTAAACTGTTCTACAGGTTGACTGTGCATTGCATGAAGAAATACTTCTTTTTTGTTTGTTTTAAATCTGTTGCCTATTAATTTCATTTGGTGACCTCTCATCCTCATGTTATGGGAACCAGTAAACAACATTTTCTTATGTAATTTCTCCACACCAGTAATCATTTCTTTTCCAACCTGGAAAGTCCCAGCCTTTTAAATCTCTCCTTATGTAACAGTTTATACAAGCTGTTCCATACTCCTAATCATTTTTGGTGTCCCTTTCTGTACCAATTCCAATTCAAGTATCTTTTCTGAGATGGAATACAGTATTGAACATCTGGGTGTACTTCAGATTTATATAAAGGGAATGTGATATTTTCTGTCTTATTATCTAGCAGTTTCCTAATAATTCCCTATATTCTGTTAGCTTTTTTGACTGCCACTGCACACTGAGTAAATGTTTTCAAAGCTCTATCTACAGTGAATCCATGATATCTTCTTTGAGTAGTAACAGCTAGTAGACAGAATAATTTTATGTGCATATTAGGGAGTATGTTCTTCAATGTGCATTACTTTGTATTTATCAACATGGAATTTTACCTGCCATTTTATTGCCCAATCACCAGGGTTTGTGAGACCCCTTTGTAATTCTTTGCAGTGTTCTTTTGACTTAACTTGCTGGAGTAGTTTTGTATCATTTGAAAATGTCTCTACCTCAGTTTTACCCCATTTCTGGGATCATTTATGAATACATTGAGCAGATCTGGTTCCAGTACACATGCCAAGGGAACACCATTATTTATCTGTCTTCATTTTGAAAACTGATAATTTATTCCTACTCTCTGTTTCCTATCTTGCTACTCATTACCAATCCATAAGAGGACCTTCTCTCTTACTTCAACACTGCTTACTTTGCTTAAGAGTCCTTGGTGAGTACCTATTGAAGTCTTACTATTTTTCCTATAACTGATCTGTAGATTGGAGTCTTTTAAAATTCAATATTGTAGGACTTAGTTTTCCAGGACATTATAAAAAAGAAAGTTGCCCAAACACATTTAAATTCTGATTTTTTAAGGCACCTCTGAAAAAAACCCAGCCTTTCCCAATTGGGTGTACGTGTGCAACACAGAGAGAGAGAGAGAGAGAGAGAGAGAAAGAGAGAGAGAGAGAGAGAGAGAGAGAGAGAGAGAGAGAGAGAAATACCCACCCAAACATGTATATCTTGGCATATGGTATATAATATGCAATTAGTGCAGCATTGCTTACTGTTGAAATTACTAACATTTTTGCTGTGATATATTATCTGTAATAAACAAGGGGGAAATGACCATATCCGTGTTTTAAACTCCCTGCAGTTTTTCCATAAAATTTTAGTGTTGTTTTTGGCTTTGGGAATCAGTTTTATACACCTCGCTGGATTATGGTTATTAAAGATTCAGTCACAAAACTGAAAAATGCAGCACAACATATTTAGTTGGATTCCATGGCCAATAAACTCAGGAAAATAACTAGGGAGTGAATCTCAGATGTACCCTTCACTGTTTGCATGTATTATATTGTATGCCTGATCACATTATAGGAACACTCAAGCCATATATTTTGTCATGCTAGAGCAATCATAATTGGACTGACTCTCAAGGACTTTTTTCAATACCACTTTCTTTACTGTTGTCCCTTACTACCCTGAATGTTTATTGAGAATGCTTCCTTCTTCACTCCATTACATAACAGTTTCCTATGGCAAGAGTGTGGAAGCTGCTGAATGTTATTTTTGGAATAGTTGATTTTTCATCCTTAATAACAAGGAATTCTTGTCAGTAAACTCATTATAAAAGGGGCTGACTCTGCAACCATGACATATCCAGTCATACAGTTAGTCCCACTGCTTGTAATTTTGCTCTGTGAATAAGGGTGAGTGAATCAGAGCCTAAGAAGTATATTTTCTGTGGCTTCAGATGACAGCATATAGCAGCCTCACATATAAATGTAGTATGTCATTGAGCAAGTAAAGAGTGGGTTACTGCTTGTGACAGCACAATGAGAATTCAAGGAGAGAAGTATGTACGTTCAATACCTCTGAAGTTATGAAGAGAATGTTTTGATAGGTTTGTTGGATGGATTCCCTTGTGAAGGAAACTATTTGTCTTTTGCAAGGCAATTTATATTGGAAGGTCCTTGCTGTATCAGTGACTTTTGTCCAGCTTTACAGTGTAAAATGTAGCTTCACTTTATTTTGCATTCTCAGAGTTCTATCGTTGGTAGGAGTTGGTATCCAGCTACTTCATTGAATGTTTTTGATATTACATGTCACACATTTTCTTCACCGTTGCCAACATTACACCACAGTCCATCTGCTGCATTGGTTCTCAGCTCTTATAGCATTACTAGAGGATCTTCTCTCCAACATTGCAGTTTTGATTAATAGTATCAAGTTGCTGGTTAGATATCCACAGTATTATGTTTTTCCTGAGGCACTGACTCTCTGGTGCTGTATTTTGTAACCTCTATCCACCACTGTGTTGTTTCATCTTATATTTATGAATGACTGTCAGTTGTGGTTAAATGACTGCTTGCTATCTGGCATGATTCCACTAGTTTCAGATGGTGTTTCCAAGTACAGCAATGCTTTAATTTTTTTATTCAATATAAGACAAAGCAAGCCAAGGATAATCATGATTTTTATTAGAAAATAGTCCATCGAGTGTCTTCAAGATTCTGCAAAAGCTTAAAATGCCTGGCAAGGATGGCAGTATTACCATAATGTACAGCTGAGTTTTTCTTTTAGGTAAATTCAGTAATTCAGTTTGAATACAGTGTGGTTCATTTATTTTGTGAAAAATCTAACATGTTTTCCTACCATCAACAGTTTGTTTTCAAAATTAAACCCTAGGTTCAACTTCTGTTGTTGCTGACTTCCAGATAGCATCTGAAGATACTCCGCTGATATAAAATGAATCGTTTTTAGAAAGATATAACTGATACTAGAACTTTGCCTCTAAATTTCTTCTTTTACTTTCTGACACCCTTTTTCATTCAATTGTACTCATGCTGTCACACAAATAGATATAATTCTTGTCCTGTTTCTACTGCACATATTTTCTTATCCACAAACTCTTGAAACTCTCAGGTCATCCCATAACTTCAAACTGAAGGATTTTTTCTTGTGAAGCAGCTGGTACTGGCTGTTGCCCAAGATAAAATACTGGATTAAGTGGACCAGTGTCCTGATCTACTATGGCAGTTTTTATTTCCCTTTGTCAAATATAGCACACATTAAGAACCATTTCTTTTTATTTAGAAATTTGATTATGCTTTATCAATTACTGTTTTGCAGATATTGGATATCTCCTTAATGAGTTTATTTATCAGAATTACGGCTTCTGATTTTTTCTTTCCTTATTGTTAAAGAGTAAAATGACAGTCCACAACCCCCCCCCCCCCTTTTGAGAAAGTGTCTTGTTGGTTTATCTGCTATTGGTTCTTCCTGACTTTTGACAGCATTTTCATCCATGTGAAATCAGAATAGATAGTGATCTATTTAAATATATTTAAAATAGTGGTCTAAATTCTGCTCTTAGCAAAATATGAATTCACAGAGTTGCATAGAGATAATGAACAGCAGAATTTGATCCCATAGATTTTAGGAAGATGAAAATACTATGAGGAAAATTGATACTGAATACTACTTATTGTTGTTATTGTTATTATTATTAATTGTAATAATGGTAATAATAATGTCAATGCTATTTCATTCATGTGTTTATACAAGAAGAATAATCATCCTGATTTGTTTTTATTCATATATTTCTATTTCTATATATAATGTCATGTATATCTCATGCTTTGATATTACTGAATATGAATGTATGTGTAATTTTATGGAAGAAATTATCAACTATAAATAACAAATTTCTATCTCTACTACAGTCTTAATCTTGTTTTACTTGACTATTTCTCATGTGTCCTTGAAAAATGAATGATTTGTTTTAGTTTCCTATAAAAATGTTATTCTTTCCACCTTTTCCATTGTCACCAAGTCTTGAATGATTGATCTTTGTCACCAATAACTCATTCCAAATGTTTACTGATCTTGATTTATATTGTGACACATTCTCTTTTTTGTTCAACCAGTTCATCCCATTTTGGTATATTTTATGCCCTTCTACACTTCTTCTGTCTCTCACTCATTCATTTTTAATCTCTGGATTTTATTATACCTAGGCACCTTAAAATAAGGTGATTTTAATCACTTTTATGATTATTTGCCCCAAAACAAGAGTTACTGAACAAATTAATCTTACTGAACAAATTCTGATGATCCCAGATAACTGTTCTGAACACACAACTATTACTGTTCTGCAGTGCATGGGGAAAATGGGCTGGGCCCAAGCTAATGCAAAAACTGATTATCTATTTGCAACATATCACCCCAGAATGTTTAGTACATTTTTTGAATGTTGTGCTCTTGAGGTGACCTGTTTCTACTCCTTCTCCCTATCAACTGAAAGTATATCTTCCAAAACAAAGTGGACAGAAGAGACAAGTAGCGTATAATATATCTCTATAACATCTGAGACAGCAATGTATTTGTTTTTAATCATTTTATAATAGCACCTAGATAGGATACCCTTGGACTAGGCACTATGCAAACATATTTACAATCAATTCGTGAATTGCTTACAGTCTAAATATGCAAGATGGACAAAGCCTGGAATTAGAAAATAGAAGGAGCAATGGCTAGATCCATAAAGAGACTGAATGACCTGACACTTCAGATACCTAAATTCAATAATCAGGCTCCTCCAAACCCTGCTCAGCTGTCACCTAACTGTGGAGGTCTTTATATTCTCACACCATGTAAGTTTCTGCTGACGGGCATGTGCAAAGCCACCCAATTTTTCATTTCACTTTAGCCCCAGCAGAATTCCTGTGCTGGGCATTCACTCTACCTAGTTTAAGAACATCCCTGCCAGAATGAATCTTACAAAAAAGATAGCTAAAAGAAACGAGACAATGAATTTTGGGCATTGATTGGCTGCGCTCCAGAATCTCCAATAGTTCAGTGGTGAGGGCACTCCCTGCTCATATGGGAGAACTGTTTTCAAATCCACAGTCCATCAGTTTTGGAGCAGGGATTTCAATACAACTGTCTCCAGTGCTAAGTAAATAGCTTAGCTTGCAGGCTATTGGATATTTGGTGTTGCCTACTTTCAATTCCTCCTTTTGTCATTGTTCCACTTTGTATAAATACTTAAATATTCATTGAGCCAGAGGATGTGTATGAAATTGACTCCTTAGACTGGTAGTTTGGACACTAGCTGGGAGGTGGGAGAGCTGAATTAAAGTCCTTGCTCCATTATATATTTAATTAGTTTTACAAAGTGGAACAGTGCCAACAGGAGCGGTTGAGAGGTCTCACTTCCAGGATATTCAGGACCCTGATGATTAGGCCGCATCCCTGTAATATAGAGTTGAGCAAAGTTCTAAATCAGGCAGAAGAGAGATGTGTAACTAGATCTCCTATGTGATTGCCCTGACTATAATGGGATAAGATGTCTCTCTGTTCCCACTATTCGCTCCCCCCAAAATGCCTTGGCTCTGATTTCTAAGTCCAGAAGCGGGTTCCTGGCTTTACACAGATATATTCCTAACTACCACATAATGTGTGGGACTTAGGCCACACTCTTCTGCTTGGCATTCCTACTGGCTAGCATGGGTGGCTCTCTACTCAGCACACTATCTTCTGCGAATTCTAACATTCTTTATACATTGTATAGGGAGACTAGGACTGAGGATTCTTCTGGGTGGCTAGTCACCAATGAATTTGTCATTGAAACAATGACTATTGTGATGCCTAAATTTCTTTGTGGACCCAAGATCAAGATCATGCATGAGGCTGTTGGTAAAACAAGGAATAGAACACAAGTTTTTAGAGTCCATGGCAGTATCAATGTGTTTCTTTTGTACCAGTGTGTTTCTTCACGCAGAGTAATATTACCCATTCCATCGTACTCCCTTCACAATATACATTAACTGGGACTCCTGGAGAGGCTATGTGGTAAAACAGAGTCTTTCCCCACAGATCAATATGTGATTTTTTACCCAAGGTTTCTTTAGAACATATTTAGAGCAATAGCAAGCTATACAAGGTTTAGATGCCCTGATTATTTTGAATGTATAGGTTTTTTTCTTTACAGAATTCTTACGAATTCCGAAAAATCTAATCAAATCTTTAAAATGATTCCTATTCCTGCTGAGTCTTATTTTGACATTCCTGTCACTGGCTCAATGCTTTAGGCAAATACAGTTATTGTGTTTGTTACTAGGTTCTATAAATAATCATGAACTTTTTCTGACCAAAGAATGGAAATTAAAGAATAGTATTTTATTAAATAATAGAATGGTATATCTCTTTCCTGATATAACTAAAGTCACTGAGGCATGTGGCTGCAGCCATTAGGAAGTGAAAAAAGTTTGGAGAGGAAGGGAAGGACTGATCAGTAATTGTAAGTGGCACACTGAATCCTGTTTCCAAAATCCAAGAGATGTGGGCACAGAAAATATTGTCATTGTATACTAGACATTCATTTGGTGGCCTGTAGCATCAGTGGAAAGAGAGATGGCCATTGACTTCATTGGCCACTGGAGTTGGCCATTATCAGCTTATTTTTCAGATGATTGATAGATATACCTAAATCTTTGAAAATATATCTAATTCTGTGAGTACTAAAAAATGACCAATCCCAAAAGGTGCTGTGAAAGTTTGTAAAATGGGCTTACAATTTTTGCCTATTTTACCAAACTGTTATAGGGCTAATATAGTTGATTAGAAAAATCACTTTCTGATCATGCATAGAAGGCTGTCTGTTACTGCCCCCCTGTTTTGTTATTAAAACATTTGTAACAAGAAACATTTCTTCATTCACTGGAAAAGTCTTATTTTCCCAAGTATGTTTGGGTTTTTTTATTATTATTTTAACCCATCTGCGTATAAAAACATGTTTTCCTCAGAGACTCTCCTTCATCCTTTTGTCTTACAACTCAATCAGGTTTATTAAATGGGGAGTTTCAGTATTCTCACTGATTCACCTTAGATAGATGGTTTTGGTGGGGTTTTTTTGTTTGTTTGTTTTTTTGAAAGACATATAAACTTCAATCCTATGCCTGGAAGCCCTTAGAACATTAATTTGGCTGGGGAAATGGAAATTGTCGTTTCCATTGACAATTGGTTGTATTATTTTAAGAACAGTACTCTTTTCTTGTCTCAACGTATACCAAAATGTATTTGTGGGGCTATTCTAATATCGGGTCATGCTAATATTCTTATCTAGCATATGTGAACTATAAGTAACCTGGCTTGCTTGATTAAAAAGACAAATTAATTTACTAAAATTTTCCACCTAAATGATTGGAATCAGAATTGCTGTACCAATAGCATCTGTATTGTTTTACAAAATTCTGAAGCACCAGTCCAAGCTCCATCCCACAACAGACTATACAGCAATAGGAAGCTGCAGCCTAGGTTTGGGTGATACAAGGCAGTTTAGGTCTTTCCTTCTTTACAGGTATGGCTACAATACATGGAAGATCAACACTACGCAGCTGAACTTCCAGCTTTTTGATTTAGTGGGTGTAGAATAGTCCCACTAAATCAAATTCAAGGGAGCCCCCATCAGTACCGGTACTCCTGTTTCTCACAAGGAATAATAGAAGTCATTGGAAGCATTTGTTCCTGTAGACTCCCACTGTGTGGACGGCATGCAAACGCAATATAAGATAAATCAACTTGCGTACAGTATCTTATTTTGACCTTCCCATGTAGTGTCGACCAGGCCTAGGGTTTTTAGCCATTTAAAAAGATGTTGTTCGGCAGTACAGTGTAGCCATCATTCTACTGCATGCCTCCTAAGCCTCAATCAAGATTTAGGAAGACCCTGTGTGGTCACCCTCTACAGTGCAGACCCAATTTCTGTGTCTCTGAGCTAGGGAGAAGACAGAAATGGTGTTTGTGATTGTCCAGCATAAATAATTCTGTTGTATTTACTAAAGAGTCCTCTTTCTTCTTTAGTCCATAAGACACTACAAAGCAGGTTAGTTTTCCTTTGCCTAAATTGCGCAGTGAATTATAAAGGGTTGATCCAAAGCTCTTTGAAATCAGGGAGAGACTATCATTTTATTTCAGTGAGGCTGTGTCTACATGGGCGTGATCTCGCACAAAAGCGGCCACTCTTGTGCAAAAACTTGCTGCCTGTCTACACTGGCCGCGTGTTCTTGTGCAAGTAAACTGATGTTCTAATGTATAAAATCAGGGCTCCTTGCATGAGAACTCTGATGCTCCCACTCAGGAACAAGCCCTCTTGTGCAAGAGCTCTTCTAGAAGAGGCCAATATAGACAGGCAACATGAATTTCTTGCTCAAGAAAGCCCCATGGTTAAAATGGCCATCAGAGCTTTCTTGTGTAAGAGAGCATCTACAGTGGCATGGATGCTCTTGCGCAAAAGCACATCTCTTGCGCAAAAGCAAATGCCAGTGTAGATACTCTCTCTTGGAAGAGTTTTTCAGAAGAACTCTTCTGCAAAAGAGTTTTTGCATGAGAACACGCCAGTGTAGATGTAGCCTGAGAGTTTAGAGTCATGTTGGAAAAACTATGATTTTTGGATGTCCTTTTAGAATCAGTGCTTATTTGATGGTTTGTTTGATTCTACAGTGGAAACCAAGTTTTAGTAGACATTCCTTCTGGCAGACTGTACCCAGATAGCTGGAATTAACATAAGGGCGAATGATGAGGGAGCATACCTGCCATCCTTTCAATGGCTTGAGAGAACAATGCCCCCTCATAACTTCCTTCTGACTTAAGTGGAGTATTAAGAGCTCCTCTTCTAGTTTATGCTAATGTATTTACTTTATCCAATGCTCTAACTTATGTAAAAGATCATCAGAACCATGCAGCACAGTATTTTTGGAGTTCAATTTTTAAGCGCATCATGGACCGGAAAATTAGCCATGCAGTTGAAAACAAAAACAAATGAATAAACAAACCTAGCATGTTGCATTTTTTTCCTCCTCTTTTTCATTCTTTATCCCACTGAACTATGTCCCTCCTCTCTTGTGAATCTCATACTTATGTGTATTTATTAGATACCTATGGTATCACCATTTCTGGGATTTATATCTGCATTAGAAAACATGCATCTGTTTGCTTGAAAAAACGTAACCAAGGAAAAAAAAAAACAGAAGCATTTTTATAAATGAGACCAGGGAGCTTGTGTCTTTATAGTCTCTCAGCTGGAGCACTCACTTCGCTTTTTGTTGCTAGTATTCACCTTGCTTTGTTACACTGGGGAGAGGTAAAAGGAAAAAAATCCAGGTCTCTAGCTCAATATATGCTATATGCAACTTAGTGAAAAAAGAAAGGATTTTAAATAATAAAGTAAAATCAGTTCATCATTGATGTAAATAATTTGAAAACAGACTTGCTAGAGAATGGGAGTGAAAATAGATGTGCCAAAGTACTTTATGGGCACTAGTAGGTTTCGTTCAAACTTCTGGAATAGCGTAAAGTAAGTTTTCTGTAAATGAGAATCACAGTACCATGTTCATTTTCCCTTTCTCTGGTTCCTTAGCACCACGTTGGTGCAAACGGAACAGATCAATGAACATTTGGTAACCAGTACATAACTCTACTTCTTCAGAGTGCTCAGTGAAAACAATTAAGCAAGAAAGAGCATCTCTATGCCTTTTCCTTTTCCCTTGACCTGCTTAAGCTTCCAATGAAAAATTAAAGTGTCCCTACGGAGGCCAACCTCATGGTTTGAGTAAACATCCCTTTGAGGTACTATAATCAATTATTTTAAAAGTCATCAGAGAATCAATGCAGCCTAAATGTCCTTGACTACAGCCCATCTCAAGGAAAAATTGTAAAATGTCTTATAGCATACAATGAAATAATAAAAGTAAAGTACATGTACCTTACAGAATTGTTTTTAAAGCTGGTGGCAGTGGGGATCATAGGAAGACTAAGACTATAAAGAAAGTTCCATATGGATACATGCATCCATAGAGCTGGTTGAAAATTGGAATTCCCATACTATGAGAAATTCCAACATTTCAAAATTTATTTTTTTGTTCATTCAAAATGTTCTTTTATAATGAAATCAACCTATGCTTCTCTAATTTCAATTTTCTTGCACTGTATTGTATTAAAATTAAAAACCATTCTCATAATTCATTTAATTTTTAAACATAATTTTTTATTGGAATCAATACATACCTATAGAACATCTCAGTTTCTATTAAACAATATTTGATTGTAAAAACATCATGTTCTAACATTCAATCAGCACTAATATAAATGAATCCAATGAATGGATTTCTCGTGCCTCTGATTTGCCACATCTTCAGGAAGAAAACAGACAGTGATAGAAAAATGGAGGCATGACTTCAAATCATCTTTCCCATAATGATATATCATGAGCTTAGTCTTACACTTAAAGAAGAGATTCAACCACTTTACTATATGTCCTCCCCAAAATTACAGCACTTACTCTACAAGAACAGAATGAGTTTATGTGAGTTTGACAAGAAAGGAGATAAAGACTGGGGTTATCGTGGGAGCCTAAGAGAGTTACACATTTGACTGTGCAAATTTGCACTTTTAGTCATGTGTTCATCTATACGAATGATATTTTCTTTGCCCAAAACTAGGCCCTAGTCTTCCTGGCATTAATGTGTTTACTCCTGTTGATCATAATCAAGGGACTTTCAGTTGTAAGGATGACTTGAAATCTGAGCATAGAGTTGTTTGTGGGATGTTATTTTATCTCTGATACAATGGAATTTTGCCCTTTTTGAGTAGATCTCAGTTGCAGTCATCTCTTTAACAGCTTGTGGGAGAGCTAACAAGAGTCAATTGTATACTCAGTAACATTGGACTGGACAATTTCAAATACTTTATAAACATTATTTTGTACTTGAAAGGTGTAAATGTGGTGTCTAATCCAGCAAGCACTTATGCATTTGGATAACTTACTTATTTGTTCATTCCCCATAACTTTAGTGGGACTGCTTAAGCAAGCTAATTATTAGAAAATTATGTAGAATTTTCTGCAAGCTCTTGACTTACATCTAGAAGTCTGACTTGAGAAACTCTTGTATACATTCAAATGGTCTTGATAAGGTGGTAGTCAAGCTATGAGTGTATGTTTGTGCACATATGGGAATTTTGGAGGTGTTCCTATTATCTATCTTTACCAAATTTATCTCCGTATGAACAGCTAGAGCTTTTTTATGAACATTCCAGTTTACAATACAAGTGCAAAGCTTGGAAAGTTGATGAAGATTCAAAACAAATTCACTGTGCTCCCTTCTAGGAGTCACTTTGCTTTTTTCACTCAGTTTTCCCATCTTCAAATTAGATATAATAGGTAATTATATTCCCAGTCTGATATTTGAATGACATCCATTAAAGTCGATTGAGTTATTACAAGGATGACTTTACAGCAGTGCTGGACTATTCCAGGAGTGTGGTGGGAATTTGTTAGCTAGAACTACAGGAATTTTGGAATCAATAGGATCTATCTTCATCTCATTTTAGGAAGTTTTCCCAGCTCATATTGACTTCAGTAACTTGGATGATTAAGATGTATAAGGGGCTAAATGCTGTCCCTGAGCTCCCTTGCAGTGGAAATAATGTGGTACCATTGTGCAAAGTGGAATTAGATTTGGAGAGAAGTGTGCAAGGATACTCTGTGAATTTTCTCATCCAGGCCCTCCAATGGGGTGGAAGGTGCATGGGGTACCCTAAAGACAATATAAACTTTTGTACTACAATAATCTCCACAGAGGAATTTCACAGTTGCCCAACACTGGGGAGATTCTTTGCCCTCTTCTAACCCTCTGAGCATCTGGGCCAGCACTTGGTCCATCTAGGTGCTAAGTTCTGAATTTGTCCCCTGGACCACATCACCGCCAAGCCAGAGTTCTGTCTACAGGAAAAAAGATACAAGCCAGCAAATGTATTAATTATCCAATAGACACCCAGTTTACTACATTATATTCATGATAATAGGATACATGTTTCACATATCAGTCTGAATCAGGGCTGGGCAATAGCCTGTCAGTGGGCCAGATTCGGCCTGCCTAGCTCTTTTATCTGACCCTCCCAGCAGTTGCCAGCTCCGACCCCTAATGCATTTCATAACCAGTGCTTTCAACTGCTTCTCTTTAAAGGGTTCGCGCCTTCCACGTGGCTGCCAGGCAATGAGTCAGCAGCTGTGGGGAAGGCACAAGCCCTTTAAATAGAAGCAGCTGAAAGGGCTCACAGTTCCTGTCCCTGCCACTAGTGTGTTGCCCAGGAGCCTTCAGGGAGGCATGAGCCCTGTGCTTCTATTTAAAGGGTTTACTCCTGCCAGGAGGTAGCCAGGCAACACATTAGCAACTGCCCAGCAGGCGCAAGCCCTTTAAATAGAAACATTTGAAAGGTCTAACACCTCCCAGATGGCTCCAAGGCAATGCATTTGGGGGGGCCAGGAGCTGTGAGCCCTTCCCTGTGGTTGCTAAGTCGTGAGCCCTTTTAATAGAAGCAACTGAAGGGCTTGCAGCTACCAGCCCCGCTGTGTTGCTTGGGAGCTGCAGGGGAGGCGCAAACCCTTTCACTTGCTTCTATATAAAGGCCCCACCCATTCTGGGGCAGCCCACGACAACTTCAAAAATTTTTAAGTGTCCCCCCCCCTTCAAAAATTTTTATTACCTACCCCTGGTCTAAATGAAATGCTAGTTGAATAAGTGTTAGGTGTATTTTGGGTAACTCTTTATAATTTTAAAATTCAAAGTTCTGCAGTTTAAAGGACCTGCTTGGTTCTTCCAGTGTTAAACGTGTTTCCATTTTTTATCTCTGTTTATGGAATACAGACTTGTTCAGATTCCATTTGAATCTCATAGATTTAATTCTGCCTGAGGCAGTGTAGTAATTTGATAAGTAATATATTTTATTATTGGTATATTATCATTTTGTCACACAATTCTCATTTCTTTTGTTATTTCTTCCAATAATCTTTGGAAAAGAGAAAATCATCGTACCACAGGCATGCCTCTAATCACGCAGCCCACTTTGCTCAGCTATCTTTATTGTATGTAGTCCTTTACAAATTTGAATGCACCAAACAGTTCTGACAAAGTGAAAGAACATGCAAGTTTTCTTTTAGCTAAAATTTATAGAAAAACAGAAAATGTTGTGAAATTATATAGTGCTAAATTAGCATAAATGAAGAAGTAAAGTTCATGTACTTGCAACATAATTCAATAAAGGAATAAATGAGTTGTATAAGGAAAATACAATGGGTGAATTCCTGCCTCAGCTGAAATCAATGGCAAAGCAGCCAGGCCAGGATTTTGCCCAAATCTGAGTGCAGTATTAGGTATCTCTATAGAGATTGAATTTGAACAGGAGAGTTTGTGTTAATTGCATCTTATTCGGAACTAATACCCAATGGAGTATTTTATTTCTGAACGTTCTGAGGACCTCATTCCACAAGGTGTAACAGTTAACTTGAACTAAGGACTTAGTTCGAGTTAACGTTTGACTGCTGCGCGTAGCCGCGGGCAGTTAGTTCGGACTAAGGGGATTTAAAAATGGCGCCCGGACGGGAAGATGCAAATAAAGCCCGGGATATTTAAATCCCGGGCTTCATTTGCAACTTTGAATACCTACATTAGCCTCCCTAGTTCGAACTAGGGGGCTAGTGTAGACATAACCCTAGAGACTAATGAATCTAGGAATAGGTGAAATTATCCAGTGATGGTTATGATAAATCTACTTTCCTCTCAGTGGCTACGTCTAGACTCAGTCAAAAAAGAGCATCTAGATTACATAATGCGGATCAAAAAATCGATCTGTTTTTTCGAAAAAGAGCATCCAGACTGCCGGACGCTCTGTCAAAAAAAGAGAGCACCCAGAAGTACTTCTGGCAGGGCATGGGGGCAGCCTTTATTTCCAGATGCTGTTGCATGCCCTTTGCAAAGACACATGCTTAAAGGGATCCCCCTGGACATCCATTGCTCTGCTCATGCTTCTGGCTTGCCTACCTCCTAGAGGGAAAACAAAGCTGCTGAAGTTCTTGCTCTGGTTGCCCTGCTTCCTTGGACACCACAGCAGTTTATATGCAGGTTTTTTTCTGCTTTGAACCATGTTTTTGGCCATGGAGCCTGATCTGCCCCTGGGCAGGCAATGGCCCCACGCTGCCATACTACAGCTTCTGCTGCATCTGCATGACTCTATCATGAATCTCCTGCCCCATATGGACCCAGACTGCACCGAGGAGACCCTCCTCAGGGATGCAGGAGCTCTGCCTTTGCCCCCAAACTTTTTTGGGGACAGGCAGATTTGGAGGCATGAGACGAGTTCAGACTGGTGGGACTGGCTCATCAATCAGCTCTGGGACAATGACCACTGGCTCCACAACTACCGGGTGTGGAAGGCCACATTCTTGGAGCTGTGTGCCTGGCTCGCCCCTGCTCTGGAACACCAGAATACCCACCTGCAACCCACCATCCCCCTGCAGAAGTGGGTCACAATCACCCTGTGGAAGCTGGCCACCCCCAACAGCTACACTCCGTGGGACACCAGTTTGACGTGGGGAGGTCTACTGTCGGGGCCATCTTGATGGAGGTAAGTCACTGTCGGGGGACAGGCCCTGCTGAGTGAGGGGGTTAAGAAACGGGGACTGCCAGGAAGGGCAAGAGGGAGTGGGGGATGTAGTGGCACTTGGAGGCCGCTCCTCGGCCACCCCTGCACTGATGCGGGGGAGGGGGGCGTCCTGATAAGGAGAGGGGTGGTTGGGCGGGAAGGGTTCTCCTCCAAGTTCTTAGGTAACCTGTCTAACCCCCTGGTTTCTGTCTGTCTATTTGTCTCATGCTGCAGGTGGTGAGGGCCATTAATGTGGAGCTGCTGAAGAGGCTCATCTGTCTCAGGGACCTGGACAACATCATGGCTGGGTTTGCCGCCCTTGGCTTCCCGAACTGCGGAGGAGCCCTTGATGGGACACACATCACAATCCATGCACCGCCCCATCAAGCGGCCCAGTTTATAAACAGGAAGGGCTACTATTTCATGGTACTGCAGGCCCTCGTCGACCACCGGGGACAGTTTATGGACATTTGTGTTGGGTGTTCGGGACAGGCACATGATGCCCACATATTCTGTAACTCCTACCTGTACCACAGATTGCAGGCAGGAACATTTTTCCCCCAGTAGCACCTTGTGCTCAGGGACGTGACCATGCCAGTGTGCATAGTGGCTGACGCAGCCTACCCCATGATGCCATGGCTCATGAAGCCCTACACGGGCCACTTGGATGCAAGCAAGGAGCTTTTCAACACGCATCTTAGCCAGGCTCGCATCCAGGT
>CM057846.1:112557563-112567565 GCA_030068395.1 Apalone spinifera | reverse complement strand
GGGCTGGATGGGCTGGGGGGGAAGGAGGCGTTGGAGGAGCAGGGAGAGCAGGGGTCTGGCGTGCAGGAGGAGCGGTGCCTGTGACAGGGGGAGGCAAGCAAAGGACCTCTCGCATTATGGAACAGATGGAAGTGCACTGCTGGACCAGCTCATCCAGTCCCCATAGTGGCAATGGGACTAGATGCCCCCCCCCTCCACTGCCAACCCGCCCGAGTGTGGTGATCCCTCAAAGCACTCACCTGATGTTCCCTCCCCAATGTCCACGGATGCCTGGGAGGCCTCTGGGATCTGGAGGACCTGCTCCTGGGAGAGGGTCCCTGCTGCCTCCTTTTCCTCCTCCTCCTCCTCCTGGTGCAGCTCTCCCACCTCTCCTGCCTGGTCTTCCTCCCTCAGGGGTTGGTCCACAATGTGGTGGGGTAAACCGGACTCCACCACACGCAGTGGAGTCTGGGCTTCTCCACCGCCTAGGATGTGCTCCAACTCCTGGTAGTAAGAGCAGCTCTCTGGGGCTGCCCCAGAGCAGGAGTTCTGGTCCTTGGCCTTGGCATATCCCTGCTGCAACTCTTTGACCTTGGCTCTCACTTGTGCCATGGTGCGGGGGGGTTGCCCTTTGGTGGTCAGTCCCTGGCCCAGGCGCTCGTAAATGTCCGAATTCCTGTGGTGTGTCTGCAAGGCCTGCAAGGCTTCTTCCTGGGACCAGAGCTCCAGCAGGTTTTTTATTTCTGGCCCTGATCAGGACGGTGCCTGTCTTTTGGTGCCCCTGGGTGGGTCCTCTTCTCTGTCCCGAGAAGGGCCAGGGGGGCCTTGAGGCTGGGACATGGCTAGCACAGCTGGCACAGATGCTCTGGCTAGCTGCCAGACAGCAAGGCCTGTCTGGATGCCTGTGCCTTTAAGAGGCTGCGGCCAGGAACCACAGAGGTGCTTTACATGTAAAGGCTAGACTGTCCACCATGGCTTCTTCCTGGAGGCCTTTGTTTTTGACAGAACTGGCTCCCTGCATCCACACACACCTTTTTTCAACAGATCTCTATCGAAAAAGGCATTCTGCCTTGTAAAATGAGGTTTACCGCTGTCGACAAAACCACCCCGTTCTGACGATTTACTGTCAAAAGAATGCAGCGGTAGTCTAGACGCAGGTATAGTTTTTTTGGAAAAAAAAGGGCACTTTTTTCGAAAATACACTGTAGTCTAGACACACCCTGTATGTCTGGAGTGCTTCCTTATAAGCACAATTGACATTCAGATCTAGTTCTAAGGAATCACCTTTCTGGAGTTACTTGAATTACTAGAGGCTGTTCCTTAAACTCCTCTCAAGCTATCAGCAAGGCAAAGGCATCCCCAGAGTTAGCTTTCCCACTTCCTCCTCTATTTGTCTATGATCGTTCTATTTTGTAATTCTTGCTTCTTTGCCTTATCTCCTTGTCCTTTACACTTACTCTAGCACTGAGCAGGAATACATTTTGCCTTTGTTAGCTCTTATGACATTCTGTTCAATGCCCTATATGTACGAGTAAGCAGACGTGTAAGCATTTGTGAGATTGAGACCTCTCATTGTAAGCATCTGCATGTTTTTTGACTAATGAATGTATTGATGAGTAGGGACTTATTGCTTATCTTTACTATATGAAATGGGTTCAGATGGTTCAGACCACTCTCTCTTCTTAATAGCTATCTGATGGTAGGAGATAGTTCTTTAAACTTTTTTTTTTCCTGCTGTAAAATGAGGATATAGGATTAAAAATGTTGAGAACTGCTATTATAAGAGATACAGGTGTATGCCCTGATCGAGCAAGATACTTGAGTATACACCTAACTTGAAGTATATGATAGTCTAACTGGGACTATCCACATGCTTAAAGTTAGACATCTGTATAATTACTTTCTGGATCAGATCCATATTGCACATAAGTGTAATACTTCTGCTGAAGTGCCCACTGACTTCCCTGGGAGCAAGTTGCGAACCATTATGTTAATGAAGTAATAAATTGGATGAAGGTGATAGAGGATATATCCAAGCATTCAACATAGACTGTTAAAATATGACCTAGCAGAAATTTAACAGCCAGTTTTTACCTTTATAATATCAGTCTGAAAGAGATGAACATTTTGTAAAATAATTTGACCTTTTATAGATGTCAAAATGGTCTAAATATTTCCTGTCCTGGATGCCACAAATCTTTCAGACTTTGTGTTACAGAACATAAAAATGCATTGCCTTATAATAGTTTGGAAATGTCTCCTGTTTTATTGCTGACATATAAAGTTCATTGAGTATGGATAGAGCTCTGTGTCTTCATGTACAACTTTAGAAACAAGAGTTTACCTTTTAAAGAGGGTTTGTTGCTTCCATTGTAGAAAGACAAGTCATGACTGTTTGTTGTTACTTGAGTAGCCATAAGTTATCCTCTTTAAAAGACATGTTTTCAATACAGATGCTAAATTAGACACCATGTCTTCAATCACAGCTTTGTTTTTATAAAAAACTTGCTTTCAATTTTTCAAATTGCAACTATATTTATTTTTATTTCACTTTGATTTTTTAGTGTTATTCTCTGAATATCCCCCAGGCAGTAAACACTACAAATTTATGGAGCCAGGGGCTTAATTCTCTGCCTTTCTTTTTGAAGTCATTGACTTTTAGAATTCTATAGTGAGGGATAATAATCAGTTGCACTAATGGTCATTATAATATGAGTTCTTTTTAAAATTATATCCAAAACTACAGAGAGATCATTGAAAGAGGACAAATTAATATATTTGGCCTGAAATATTCCAAAATATATGACTTGATGTTGTCTCAATGCCTCAATTATGTAGAAGTTTATTCCCTTCAAAAGAGATAATCAGACAGATATTTCCAGTTAGAGTTTGAGGAAAACTCACGGAGACTATTTATTATTGAATTAACTCCTGAGATTCTGGGAGGCAGTGCATATTTAAGAGGCTGGCTTTTTAAATTAAATATATATTTAGTCCCAGAATCAGAGAAAGGTACAAGTACATACTTATCACCACTTGGAAGTGTCACACATACCACATCTGGCAGTGCAGTCATACCTATTAGCAGCCCAGACTGAATTCCACACATTTCCCCAACTTACAAGCAGGAGGTGCCTATGGCTAGACTACACCAAAGTTCCGAAAAAGGATATGCAAATTTGCGTATCTTCTTCCGATCTCACTTTCAAAAGTGGAGCTTTTGCAAGTGAAAGTAGTCGGGACGCGTTTTTTTTCGACAACCCACCTCCCCTTTTTCGAAAAGCCACATAAACCTCATTTTTTAAGGAAAATCAGCTTTTCAAAAAAGGGGAGAGGGGGGAGTTGCAGAAAAAAAGTGTTGTGACTGCTTTCACTTTCGAAAGCCCCGCTTTTGAAAGTAAGATTGGAAGAAGATATTATAATTCCTGGGGAATTTGCATATCCTCTTTTGGAACTTTGGCATAGTCTAAATGAGCCCTTAGGGTATGTCTAGACTACATTATTTTGTTGAAAAAACTGCCCTTTCTTTGAAAAAACTTCACCTGAGTCCACACTGCAATTGCATTCTTTTGAAATTAAATTGAAAGAACGCAGAAGTTTTGCTGACATTGGTAAACCTCAAATTACGAGGAAGAACGCCTTTTTCGAAAGAGCTCTTTTGAAAAAAGGCATGTGTGGATGCAGAACAAGGACATTTTTTGAAAGAAAAGGCAATCAAGAAAAGCACAGGTGCCTTGATGGTCATTCTATGAATAGCCATCAGGGCTTTCTTTCGAGAGAGCATCCATGCAGTCTGGATGCTCTCTTTTAAAAAAGCAGATCACTTTTTGATCCAGTTTTGAGGTGTGGATGCTCTCTTTCAAAAGAAGCTTGCAGTCTAGACATACCCTTAGCTGCAGACTGGAGCAGCCCTTGGCAAATTGGCTGTCCAGGATGGAAAACATTTATGGTTTCCCCCCACTCAGGAATAGAGGAGAGAAAAACATCACCAAGTGGCAGACCAGTGTCCCCGTTTCTGACACAGAGTAAAAGTACTATCTCTCTAAAACCTAGGTGATATAGAAACCTATGTTTGATTTTCAAAAGTGTCTAAGTATTTAGAAGCCTTTCAGTTGAAAGTCAATGGAATTGGGACATTTCCAATATTTTATGCAAAAAAAGTCAATACCCAAATCTTCAAAAAGATTTTAGGCTCCTAATGCCCATAGTAATTAACAGCACATAAATATCTTTGAGGATCTTGTTGCTATTCAAACAAATTTAGAAGTCATTCCAGTGTCCTCCAAGATCTTAGCTAATTCATCTTGACTCATGTTTGAATAGCAACAGCAACTTTTTCTCCTTGGTGCAGTTAGCTCAGTTGATATTTGCAGCCTTTCAAACTGTAGCAAAATACATACTGTTTGTTGTAAAATGGTGATGAAAGAAGGCAAAATGAAATTATACAAGGTTAACATTTACTTCACTCCTCTTCAGACTATGTTGAATACTGAGATGAGTTTAATCCAGACTTACGCCCCTCATATAGCTTTAAGCAACAAAAACTGTTCTTCAGCATGCTGTGTGGCATGCTGAAGGGCAGTTTTTGTTGCCCTTTAAGACACAGATTGGTACACGAATAATGAGTGGGCCGCATGAGTGTCCCTCTTTCACCTCAGTCAGCTGCAGCAGCCCACTAGGGTTCTACCTGCAGCCCAATATCCCCATGTCAGCCCACTCTCCCCCAGGTGCCTCTCATGCACAGGGCACCAGAGCCCCGCACTTACCTGCTCCTCCTTCTCCCTCTCAGCTCTTTTGGAGCATGCAAATCTCCTGATATGCACTCTGTCACTGCTCCTCCCCTTACCTCCCAGAACGGTTCCAGCCAGAAACAGCTGATTTACAGCTTTCCAGTTCTGGGACGAAGGGGAAGGAGCATAGATGGAGTACGAATCAGGCAATTCACAGCTCTCCAAAAGTGCTGGTGTAATGCTGACAGACAGAACCAAACCTCAGACCTCTGGAGCTTAGTCCATGAGCTTCTACCACTTGAACTAAAACCCAGCTAGCTCTCAGTAGAGCATACTCATTCTCTCTAGCTCTTGCTTTATGGCTACATCTATACTTCAGGGCTATTTCGGGATACCGGAGGTATCCCAAAATAGTTATTCCGCATCTTTTGAGCATGCCCACTATGTTGAAATATAATGGGCTTGCTATTCCGATGTCCCCATAAATCTCATTCCACAAGGAGTAAGGGACATTTTGGAATAGTGATTTATTTTGAAATAAGTGCTATGTAGACAGCACCAAATTCCAGAATAAGCTATTTCAAAATTGACTCGAAATAAACATGCAATTTGCATAGTTCAAATTGAATAGCTTATTTCAAGCTACGGGTGCAGACCTCAGTGGGCTAAGTGTCATTACATGAGACAGTATATCATGCTTGTAGGGGTGAGGGTTACACTGGGAGGGAGGGTGAGGCATAGGAAGCACGGAACACTGGTGCCCTAATGCATGAGAGGCATGTGGGAGAGGAAAGCATCCACGGGCTGCAGAGGAAAACCCAGTGGGCCACCAGTGCATTAAGTGCTTGATCCTGTCCCACTTGAAGTCACTGGCCAACATATTTCCTCCCTGATTTTGACTTCAGAAGTGCATGATCTCTGGCCTTAACAGAGAAGTGTGAGAGAATTATTTGAAAGTATTAGGTTGTTGTATATCCATTTTGATTTCTTAAGATAACTGGCCATTGCATCTGTACATCTAGAACATAATCCACTCCCGTGATAGGCCAAAAACAGGTGATGAATCTGTTACACCTCAAAAGCAAAATCACCAATATCCTTTGAAGGAAGAGATAGATTAAGAAGGGATGGGACAGAATAAGTTCTCTGTTTGCTGCCTTCCGCTCTTCCATGCTCAGTGGATATTTTTAGTAAGAGGTAGAGTTGGGTTCAAATAAGAGGAGAGCATAGAAACAAATTCTTTAGGAAATTATTTCTGTTGGCTTATATGTATTTTTTAAAATTTGAAATGTCCAATTTCAAAAAATGTCAACCGGCATTTTGGCTGATTGAGAAAAACAAGGAGAGCATTTTGTGGAATGTTTTTGCCAATGTTTTTCCCCTCTCAGGAAAGTTTTTATTTTATTTCTTTATTTCTTTTTTCACTTTGATGTATTGTGGCATTTTGCAACAATAACAATTAAAAAACACACCACACACTCTATATGAAACTAAAAGAAAAAAATTGTTTGGTTCTGATAACCAGTTAGTAGCTTCCAAATTAGTTCTGTGAACTACTGCGGCACAGAACCAAGAAAAGTTTTGCAGTGGTTTTGTGTGTAGCCCATTGTATAATTTCAGTTGTATACTGTTCAAATTTTTACATGAACTTGCAGTTCTACACTTAATACTTGTACAGTGCATTCAAAACAAAAAACCTTTTCCCCTTTTTCCTTAAGTGCAAAAAAAGCACTCCACTTGATAGCCTTTATTAGTTTATTCAGAATGTCTCTAGAAATGTCATTTTTTTAACAGCGGGAAAGAATTTTTTCTTCCTCTTCTTTTCTTTTAAGGGAAATTAAGACCACTGTTGTCAGCAATTCTCTCCCATCTTTAACTTCACTTCATGACTCTGTACAACCACCAATTTTTTTTCTAGCTGCTGGCAATTTTTGTAAACAAATCATTACAGTTCTGTGGTGCCTCAATCATGTTTTCCTTTTCCTAAAAGAAAAGTAATGTAGGGATCATTTGTTGGGTCATTTGCCTTTATCTGACCATCCAGAGTTCGATGTAAAGAATTTGAGTAAGTGGTTCAGATTCTGACATTTCACAAATATATATATGTATGGAAAAGGAGGGGAGGTTGCAAGCGGGGATAATTCTACTGTGTAATGACCACAGGGGCCAGAGATGGGGATCAGGACAGCTAGAACCTCATTGGGGCAGGACAGGGAAGGGATGGAGTTAAGCTTCCTGCCCATCCTATGACCAGCGCTGTCCCCTGCCTCACCTAGCCCCAGGGAGCCACCACCCAGGAAGAGCAGTGTCTGCCACAGCCAGCCCCAGGGAGATGCTACCTGTCCAATGTGGCCCTTGATGAGCTGCTGCAGAGCCAGCATGGCCCCACTAGTTCACCCGCAGCTCGCTGCCTGAGCTCTTCCTCATTCCCAAACCCTGAGCCCTACACTCACCATACACTCAGATTCCTAGCCTGAACCTCTTCTAATATAAACTGTTACTCCTACTCCCCTCTACACACACAGCCCAGAGCCTCCTAGATTGTCAAACCCTGACTCCTGCACCCTCCACAGCTTCACCACCCTGCCCTGAAGGACCTGAGCCAGGTAAAACTTTTAGTACTATATAGTCTATATACTTTATAATAGAATATAAGATATATATATATAATATATAGTACAGGGCAGTGCTTTTTTTGTACTGGGTTGCCGCACAAAAAGTTGTTAAAAAAAAAGTGCTGGGCGAAATGCGGTTGCGGACCCTTTAATTACCATGTGCCCTGACAATTCTGTCCAGTGCCATGCGAGTGTTCCCACGGCTGGCTGGGGGCTGAGCTGGGGGAAAGCAGCGAGTGCTACTGGTGCGTACCGTCACTAAAAAAGCACTGGTATAGGGTATCTATTTTAATGATTACAGAAAGTTGTTTGGAGACCGATGGAAAATAAACAGATATAAAAGAGAAATTAGGATTTTTACAATGCAAAAATAACACTGCTCTCCTTTCAAAATCTCAGTTATCTGATGAAAACTCTGGCATTAGTTGGAACACTTGTCCACATCCAGCCATATTGAGCAACAGGTTTATTTGATGTCCTGTATTTATTGTTTTAATGAATCTATCTATTATAGATAAAATTATCTGAGAACAGCCAGGAAATATTTTGTCAGTTCTGTCAGATATTGGCAATTGGTGACTGATAGACAACCACCCCTATAGAAAAAAAAAAGATGCAAATTATGTCCACCAGGATAGGATTTCTGGAACAGATATGACAGTGAGATGGAAGAATACCATGATTTTTCATGATACCATGAAACTGCTGAAAATGGTTTCAGCAGACCCAACTGCTGAAAATGGTTTTTATGGACGGTATAGAAAAAAATTACGGACCACCAAACTTCTATATGGACACATTTGTTGAGGTATTTAAGAGTTAAATAAGGGGTTTGAGTAATTGCTACCATGGCGATGAGAGTACAGCATGGGCAGGCACTGTCCCTATTCATTTGTAGATATGTTTTCCTTCTTTCATGCTTGCTTGAGATAGATAAGCATGCAGCTGTACCAACGATGCAACTCTTAATGAATGTTCTATATGGTAAACAAATTGTATCTCCCTCCTCCCTTATCTGTTCCCATTTGCTAAGACGTATATGATCAGGGTCACATCTCCTTTTCCCCTTGTAAATTGCTGATTTAAGGAATTTTGTGATGTGAGAACTGCTTGCATCAACTAAAAAACTGTAAACAGTAAACAGAGGCAGGTATAATTATATTCATCACATGCTTATGATTATGCATTATATGGGTGTTCACATTACTAAATTAGGGTATGTCTACACTGCAAAGTTAATTCAAAATAACAGTAGTTATTTCAAATTAACTTCAATAGAGTCTATATATTGAAACTGCTATTTCAAATTTAATTCAAAATAGTGGAGCGTTTATTTCGAATTTGGTAGACACTTAATTCGAAATAGGGGGCCTCCAGCCCTTCCCAGGGAGCCCTGGTGGCCACTCTGGGCACAACCAGGAAAACTCATCTGCTCCTCCCACCCCAGCTCCGGAGCCCTTAAAGGGGCAGCACACAGCCAGCCAGCACACAGCCTGCAGACCGTGCACCTGGCACAGCATGAGCCAGCAACCCGCTGCCACCCTGCCCTCCACCGCTCCCCAGGACCAGTCTGGCAGCTCCCAGGAGCCTGCAAGGGGACACAAATGGCAGGTGCCTGCCTGGTCTAGTGCAGAGATCGTGGACCTCATTGAGGTTTGGAGGGAGGCCTCCAATGCCCATGATCTCCACACTAGGAGTAGGAATGTGGCCATCTACAGCCACATGGCTGTCAGCCTGGCCACCAGAGCCCACATGTGCAGCCAGGAGCAGGTGCGGACAAAAGTTAAGGAACTGCGACAGGCCTATGCCAGGGGCTCCCAACCAGGGGCGGACCCGGACACCTGCCCACATTATGAGGCCCAGGACTGCATCCTGGGGGTTCAGACGGTCCGTGCCCCCCTAGCAGTCATTGACCCCGGGGCAGAGGGCCCTGCCCCTGACACAGGGGAAGAGGAGGAAGAAGAGAAGGATGATAGCCAGGAGCGTGCCCTGCACCCAGGACCCCCGAGCTGTACCAGAGAGCCTTGCCTCCCCCTTCCAGCTCCCTCCTCCCAGATTTCCCCCCTCCTCTCTCCCGCCCTCATTTCCTCCTGCCTCCCACCCCAGTTATGTTAAATAAAGAGAGTTTTTCGTGGCAACACGGGTGTTTTTATTGTACATCAGGAAGGGAGGTTAGGAAGGGGAAAAGGGAGGGAGGTGAGGGTGGAATGTAAGGCACAAGGCCCCAGTGGGGCACGCCAGGGAGACTTCACTCCTCCTCCACCTGGAAGCTCTCCCGCAGGGTTTCCCGGATGTGGACAGCCCCCCGAAGGGCCTCACAGATGGCAGCCGTGCATGGCTGTGCATACTAGCCAGCCAGATGGTCAGCCTCTGCCATCTGGCCTGGCAGGAAAGTCTCCCCCTTCCTCTTGCATAAATTGTGGAGCGCACAGCATGCTGCCACCACATGAGGAATATTGTGCTCGGAGAGGTCGAGGCTGGTGAGAAGGCATCTAAATTGGGCCCTCAGCTGGCCAAAGGCCCCCTCGACCATATTGCGGGCCCTGCTGAGCCTGGTATTGAAGGCCTGCCAGGAGGGGTTGAGATGTCCCATGTAGGGCTTCATCAGCCAGGCCTGTAGGGGGTAGGCCGCATCCCCTACCAGGCACACTGGCATGTCCACGTCCCCGACCCTGATG
>CM057846.1:112526133-112549629 GCA_030068395.1 Apalone spinifera | reverse complement strand
TTAATCTTCCAAATCACTGTTTAAAAGATCTTCAAGTGGCTGTCTTGTCAGAAATCAGTTCTACTAGCCAGATACACAGAGAAACATTAGAATGACAGTTCCTCTGCAAATTCAATTCACATGCTAATGGACTCAATCATGATGAAGGGTGGTTGGGGCACTATCAACTTAACACTTGTTGAAGGTGCAAACAACTCTTTGTGTAGACTCCTATGTCAGGAAGGATACTATCAATTGACTTTGATTCTTATCTGCTTCGTTTTAACTACCCAATCTTCAGATACTTACTGATTCCCTCTAGCTCCCTGTCTCCCACCCCCCTTGTTTTTTTCCTCCTCCCTCCCCCTTCTCTCCTATTTATTTTGGGTCTGCATATCGTAAACTCAAACCCCAGTCATCTGGAGAAGTGGGCTGTGCCCATGAAAGCTCATAATACCATCTACATGTTTTGTTAGTCTATAAAGTGCTACCATTTGTTATTTTTTTATCTGTCACTGCTTCGTTTACCTGGTTGTTAAGCCACAGTGGCACTTTTTTGGTTCTCTTACTGTGTTTTTTAATTTGGGGTATACATTTAAGTTGGGTCTCTATTATGGTGTCTTTGAAAAGTTTCTATGCAGCTTGCAGAGATTTTACTTTTGTCACTGTAACTTTTAATTTTTATTTAACTAACTTACTCATTTTTGTGTAGTTCCCCTTTCTGAAATTAAATGCCACAGTGCTGAACTGCTGAGAAGTTTTTCCCACCACAGGGATGTTAAATTTTATTACATTTATTCTAAGAGGTCCAATTATGTTTACTTCTTGAACCAGATCCTGCACTCCACTTTTGTGTCAGATCCAAGATATCAGTTGATCTAGTAGCAGTACTAGAAGCAACAAGAATATTTAGTGATTTGTAATACAAGTGACCATTTATCACTCAGTCCAGCTTGCCAGGGTGGAAGGTAGACTGGAGTACCTAAGGGGATATGTTGGCCAACCTGCACAGTCTGTATGGGAAAGAATTAATGGCCACAAATTAGATATCTGAAAAGGCTTTACATAAAAACCTGTGAAAGAACACTTTAATCTTCCTAGAACCTCATTAATGGAGCTCCAAGTTGCCATTTTGTTTCAGACCAATTCCACAAGCCAAATACACAGAGAAGGATTGGAACTTAAATTCATTCATAAGTTTAATTATTATGCAAATGGTCTGAACCAGGATATAGGGTTGCTCCCACACTGTGTTCCACCTTTTAATGACTTAGCCCACCAACCAAACAATGGAGGTGCTAATGGTTCTTAACAGCCTCTTGTAACTATTTGAACTATCTACTCACTCTCTTTTTTTCTTTTTCCCCTCCCTTTTTTCCTTCTCTCCCCCCTCCTTTCCTTATTTATTCTTGGCTCTGGACTTATTATACTCCAGTGATCTGAAGAAGTGGGTTTTGCCCAGGAAAGCTCATGATACCAAACATGTTTTGTTTGTCTTTAAGGTGCTACTAGACTATTTGTTGTTTTTTAAGTTTTTCACAGTAAAACTGTTACAGTGAACCCAGAGTTCAAATTAGTTATAGAACATGCCACCAATTTGGGGTGTCTGACCTGTTTTTTAACAGTATCCCCTGAGGTAGGCACTCACACTCGTAAGCCACTCTTAGCAGTATGACAGTGAGACTAAACTATCTTTTGAAACTGCTGTTGATTTTCATAACATGAACCTCAATAAAGGGTAAAATAAATTTACTGATGTAAAACCTAAAATAAAGATGGAGTCTTTCATCTCCCAATATGTTCTTAATCTTTTGAAACTTTTGCAGGTGTGTGTGTGGGGGGGAGGAGATTTGTAGGCTTCTGGAATATCTTTCTCCAGAACTCAAGTACTGAATCCAAACAAAGGGGGAGATTTTCAAAGGAACAGAGTGTTTAGGTACCCAATTGTCACTGTTTTTTCCTCACTGTCCTTCTTATAGCTGAAAATTTCACCTTAAATCTTTCTGAGTTTGAAAAGATTAGCACACCACACCATATTTACCTGGAAATCTGCCAAGTCAAGTCAGAGAGAAATAAATCTTGTTGTAGATGTTAAAATGGCTATTTCATGCTTTGAATGATACTGTGATGCTCAGTCCTTCCAAATTCTAGTTTTCTTTGCTGAGGACATACAGGACCCTCAGGCTACATCTACACTGCAGAGTTTTCGCACAAAAATGGCTGTTTTTGCACAGAAATTCATGGAGTGTCCACACTACAAGTGTGGTTTTTCATAAGAAAAAGTACAGTAGATCATCAGAAGACAGGGCTTTTTGCGCAAGAGTTATTCCTCTTTCTACAAGGAATAAGTCTTTTTGCACAAGAGCTCTTGTGCAAAAAAACGTGTGTGGATGGACAACAGGGGTTTCTTGGACAAGAAACCCCTATCAGAAAAAGCACAGGTGCTCTGATGGCCATTCTGTGAAGAGCATCCATGGCAGTATGGACGCGCTCTTCTGAAAAAGCACATCTCTTGTGCAAAAGCACATGGCAGTGTGGACATACTCTGCTCAAGTACTTTTTGCTGAAGATCTCTTCTGCAAAAAATTCTTGTGCACGAAACCTCCAGTGTAGACGTAGCCCCCGAGATACACCAGATGAGCACATAGCCAGCCCCATATGTCAGGGTTTCCCTTGTTAGACCAAGGGGGAAGGAGAAAGCTTTTTTCAGTACCATTGCCATAGTATTAGAGCACTTTATGACCTTTAGTGTATTTATCTAATGTATTTAATATGTGTAGGCTTCTTATTTCCATTGATACAAATTGAAGCTAGAAACCCACATACCTCTGAGGATCAGGACGTAAGAGATTTGCCCAGGGTCAAATAATCAGTCTATGTGAGAGCAGTAAATATAAGCAAGATTTCCAGAGCCTTATGCTATAATCTTTACTCTGCTGGACTATCTTACGCTTCATTGTTTCCTATCCCACCTTGTACACGCTTTGGGAATGAGTTTAATATTTTTTCTGCCATAAGACAATACAACTTTTCAGAAACAACCACCCTAAACCACCTATTGCAGCACACTATGTACATTGAATGTATAGATTAATGACAAATTTCTATCTATACCTATTTTTTTTACAGCTATTTTGAAAAATATAAGAACTAAAAAGTGAAGGTCCCAAACCAATGCTCATTTAAGTTAGCGTAAGTTGCAGCATCAACTTAAGTGGGCATATGATTAGACTCTAAATCTGTTATGAATTATTTTATCCTGAGAAGTGTTCAAACTAAATGGTAGGTTATAGAACAAGCTGATATTCATTTGCTTTGTGCAATTGTCAACAATGTGCATTAGGCCCTTCGGTGAAACAGTATAATTATTATTTGCTTTTAGCTGGCAAGAAAGAACTAACTATTCAAGTGTATGTCGAGAAACATTCAAATGAACAGATTTCCAGGATTGCATTTTATTCTTAGTAATAAAAAGTATGTTAATATTAGGGTTACAGGATTTGTACTTGTAGAAAATGGTCTACACAGACCGAACTGATAAAGGACGGGAGAAACTTAATTTGTGAAGTTCCATAGCAAACTTTTAAGTTTTTAAAAAAAGCTAAAGGAAATGGATTACAGGAACAAATTAGATGTACTGCATTTGAATTTTAATATAACTTTTTATATGATCTCATGAAATTTTATGAAATTAGATCAAATTGGCTTGAATAAATATGCTATTCAAGCCAATTTGATCTAATTTCATAAATTAGATCATTACATTATGTGGAATGTAAGTCTAAAAGGCTAAAAGTATATGAGCAAAGTGCAAGGAGAAACAGCAATGTTATAAGATAGGAGAGGTATGGAACAGGGTACTTCTGAAATTAGAAATAGCATGTGGGTGCACAGGAATTAGTGGTAGGAATTGCCCACTGGTGGTGATGGTGATGATGATTGATGATGAGAGAGAGAGAGAGAGAGTAAAAAACACCAGCATACTAAAGAAACTTGCAGATGATCATAAGGGGCAGATTGTAGTGAGTGGGCCAAGTTATCTAATGATTACAAGGAACAAGGATCTGCTATGAATCCATCTTTCTGGGAATGGTAGAGGGATCACTACCAGAAATCTCAGAGAGTACTGAAGATACCCACAAAATACTTACATGCTCTGGGAAAGCTGAAGAAGAAATCAGTGCCAAAATAAACTTCAGCTGTCTCCTTTGCCCCAAGCCAGCAGGCGAAGCAGTGTGAGTAGCTTGTAATAAAACCTGAAGCAATTGTTTTTTGCTTGAGGTTTTATGATTAATCTGAATTTTAATGAAAGAATCAGTTCAAAAATAAGCTTGTGCACAGGTAAAGTTTGCTTGATTTTTGAGTTGATTTCTGTCAAATAAGAAAGTCCTTCCATATAAATCCTACTCCCAAAAGTTCACACGGCACGCCAAGAACCTTCTAAACCCATGTCATGAGGCTATTTACAAAGCAATATATGAAAAGAAAAGTGGAGTTGTAGTATCCTTAAAAACTATACCTTTTAATCCACACACTACTTTCTAAAACTTGACGAACATCAGTCCTTTCTTTTTCTACAGTGTAAACATTAGGCGAGGATACATTTTATCCTTGTATGTATTGGCGATGGGGGGGGAAGGGGAGGGAAGGAGAAGAAATGAATAGTTTTACTCAATCTGAACCAGGGAAAGTTCTTACTTTTTTCTTTTTCTGTAAAAGAATCATTTGAGCAAAGCAGCTCAAATGATGGCATTTATAGTAATGGCAAAAGATGTTGTAGTTTTCAGCCAGTTCAATTATACACTGGCTCCTCTACTAAATTTAAAAAAAAATCATGCTTGTCAAAAATCAGGAGGGAGACACGCTTTGTTTCAAGAAAATCTAAATCTTTTGACAGCTTTACACTTTCTGCATTTGCAGAAGTATCCAGTGTATCTGAATGAGGAGGGGAGAATCAGGAAACTCTGCCACATTTGCAAGCCTTGATTCTTACAAATGTTGAAAGAAGAGTTTCTCTGACTACCCTCATTATGAAATGCCTGCAGGCTCTGGCTGCATAGTCTCCTTGCCTATGAAATATTTCCTCTGTGCTGAGGGCCCCTTAAAAAGAGGCAATGGCAATTAGTAAATAACAATGCATACACTGTTGATTAGTGCAGAATCAACTAAAAGGTTCTCCATACATTGAAAACTGATCATATGCATTACTTTTTTTTTTAAATGTCATTTGAAAGTCTTATGGATCTTGTTATTAATCAGATATGTGCTATGTTTTGCAAAAGTTTTCATGCACTCACTCAGAAAGAAGGGCAGAGGGGGCATAATTAATCTCTTTTGAGAAAATTAAATTTTATCAGTATTCATCAGCAGGGTCCTTTGGGTGCAAAAGTATAGTCAGCAGGTATGCAGCAAAGGGTGTGAACTAACAAAAATGAATAAAGGGAACGAGGGAGAAAAGGAGGATGTGTCCTCAAAGGACATGATTACAAGACGACAATATAGAGTACCAAATTATGCCCAGAATTACATACCAGCAAATAGCTCATTCTCTGGGTCTATACACTTGAAAGATATAGTCCCATCTTCAATAGGATTTTTTCCAGGCCCACAGTGTGATTAGTGCAGATCCCCATGTCCACCATATAATTTTAAGGTGAGTTGGGGGGTAGGGAAGAAAGAGCGAGACCCCAGGGAAGAAAAGGAAAAAAAAAACCACAGGAGAAAGAAAGGAAAGCAATGTAAAGAGGGAAGAAAAGAATGGAGATAGAGGAGAAGAAAGGAGAATAAATTGACAAAAAAGTTAGTTGTGGGTATGCTGCAAGGAGAGTTGAAAACAGAACATCCTTCCAAAAACCTGTCACTAGATTCTGCCAATACATTTAGAAGATGAAGGAAAATATCTGCCTTGAACAAAGAAACAATTGCAGAATTTTACATTCTCAGTCAATAATAAATTTTATGTCCCCTGGGTTGGGTTTTAAATAATTGTCATGATATGTATTAAAATAAGAAGACTGAAACTGATAATGAGTAATCTATGCAACCTAGATTCTCTGTTTCTGGCTTAGGCAAATGATACAGAGCTTGATCCAGCCAGGGGGTGGAGTATCAGTAGAAAATAGCTTAAAGTTAAATTATTTGTTGCTTGTTTGATATCTTTAATCCTCATTCCAATTTCATAAGCTGCTGGATATAACAAATCAATGTTAATGTCTTTTTATAGAATTGATATTTTCTATTAACATATATAACACAATAAATCTTTGAAAAGAATCTTTATCTCTTCTGACACATTTTTCTCCTTTAATGTATAGTCTTACAAATGAAAGGCAGAAGAAATATAATCCTGTAAAAAAGACGACTTTCCTATTACTCATGTAAACTAGCAGAGTTAATATTGCTAGCCATACCACTAAATTAGGGTACTGCTCCCCCATTGACAGAACTGTATTTTTAAGTTAAAATAATCGCTGCTGAGACAAGCAATAATTACTAGTGATAAACAGAGAAGCAAGATCCTTCTGGAGCACCTGGTGGAGTTGAATAATGGAAGTACTGTTTTGCAGAGATTCTGGTCCTACCTGTTGGAATTATTTCAGAAGGTGGAGCTAGGGGGCTGCTGCTCAGCCCCATGGCAATTATGCTCTGGGGTCCTGCAAGGTGACATCTTGTCCCCTATGCTGTTTAACATCGACATGAAACCACTGGGAGAGGTCAGAAGGAGATTTGGAGGATGGTGCCATCAATATGAAGATGATAGAACCCAATTCTATTTCTCTGTAACATCAAATCCAGGTAGGGTGGTGATCAATCTGAACCAGTGTCTGAAGGCAGTGATGAACTGAATGAGGTTGAATAGGTTGAAGCTGAATCCAGATAAGACCGAGGTCCTGTAAATCAGGAGGCCATCTGTCCAGGAATGTGGTCGTTATCTGTTCTGGATGGGGTTACTTTCCCCCTGAAAGAACAGGTACACAGCCTGGGAGTCCTCCTGGACTCTTTTTTAACCTTTGAAAATCAGATCTCTTTGGTGAGTAGGAGTGCTTTTGGGAAGCTTTGGCTGATCCACCATCAGTGTCTCTTTCAAAATAAGAATGACCTGGCTATGTTGATTCATGCTTTTGTCACATCCTGATCAGATTATTGTAATCTGCTCTTGTGTATGATCTTGTCACAGCCTGATCAGATTATTCTAACTATTATAACTAACACTCGTTATACGGAGCACATTATGCCAGTGATCCAGCAGGTGCACTGGCTTCTGGTTTGTTTACGGGCACAAATCAAGGTCTTGGTTATGACTTATAAACCGCTAAATGGGGTGGAACCAGGATATTTGAAGGATTGTCTTCCCCCATACAAACCCACCGGAGGATTGAGGTTGGCTGGGGAGGCTATGCTCTGTGTTCCACCACTTATGGAGAAGAGATTGACATCTACGTGAAGGAGGGCCTTCTCAGCCTTTGTCCCAGGCTATGGAATTCTCTACCCCGGGACATTCGCTTGCTGCCAACAATGGCATGGTTTCAGCGCCAGGCCAAAGCCACCCTTTTTACCCATGTTTTTATTGGTGTTTAGGTATGTGTTTTGAGGTGTTTTAACAGGTTTTATGTCCCCACCCCCTGCTTGGGGTTCAGTATTTTATATATAAATATATATGTTGTCTTTTAAAAACATTGTAAGCGGCCTCAAATATTTTAAATAGAGAAGCCGGGCAAAAATAGTTTACATAAAATTAAATAAATAAATAAGATTTTTAACATAGAGTCTAGTATCTGAAATACTGAATGTTTCAAACTCTTGTCATATTTAAATGGAACCTGCTTATTTTTATTGATTTAATGAAATGTATAATTGTTGGGGGGTTATAAGAATGAAGAGTCTGCTGGGTCAGAACTTTGGTATGAGAAAGGGCAAATGTTAAATCTACATACTACAAGAAGTGTCTTCATATGTATAGGAGCTTCAGGGGGTAGCCGAGTTAGTACAGCTTTCTGAGTGGTATCCTTCCTGTCTTAGCAATCTAT
This sequence comes from Apalone spinifera, assembly GCA_030068395.1. Classification (NCBI taxonomy): domain Eukaryota; kingdom Metazoa; phylum Chordata; order Testudines; family Trionychidae; genus Apalone; species Apalone spinifera. The sequence goes on along the minus strand of CM057846.1, from coordinate 112,541,623 downwards.
CTATGACTTTGATCTTTATCTGCTTATGTTTAGCACCCATTCTCCAGAAAAAACAGGAAGGGGGGTGGGAGACAGAGCATCATTCTCCCCACCCCCCTTTCCCTTCTCCTATTTATTTCTAGTTTTCAAATCCCCTACTCATAACTCCAGTCATCTGAAGAAGTGGGCTGAGCCCACGAAAGCTCATGATATCATCTACATGCTTTGTTAGTCTATAAAGTGCTACCAGACCATTTGTTGATTTTTTCATATTAATAAATATTGTACTCTCCTGACAACATTGTGTGAAAACGAATCCTGGTCCATTATATCCATTAGACACTCTGTGTCATTTTTCAAAAGGACAAGGCTGTTAGCCAAGCTATTGTGGCTGAAATTCAACTAAGGTACTTATATTTTCAAGCGAAAAGAGACTGATGTCAATAGCAGCATCAGAATGTTTGACTATTGAGGCCACAACCCAATAGTCCAGTGGTTTGCAGTGGAGTATGATCTGTTTGGCAGTCCATGATTTTAAATTTGGCTGTTAAGTGTGGGTATTGATGTAGTGTGAGCTGATTAAAGTGTATCCCAGATCCCAAGCTACATGCTGAAAAAAACTCCACTTCCCTCTGTTTAAGCACAAACCCTTTGGTGTTCTTCCACAAATTTCAGGAATCAGGAACACATCCCAGAACAAATATTGCAGTCTTCAGTGAAAATCCCTTTCTTCTGAGCAGAGCCTCTACCTCAGTAGGTACCAGGAACAATTCAAGGGAGATGGGCAATGGAAAGGTACATAAACACCCAAGCAATAGTACAATGTATCCAGACTCTGATGCCTGAATGTATAGGACTGTGGTCTTTAAAACAAAAGCTCAAAGAGCCTCCAAATCCTTGTGCTGCTCACTGATGCATAAACTCACTGCATATTTGGAGAGTGGACTCCTGGGCATTGCTATGTTGCCTGGAATCAATCTTTGTGGTCACTCTGATGGTTAATAGAACTCCGCAGCTGGGTATCAGCTGCTGCTGTATCCATTCTTCTGGACTGATACTTGGGCCAATCTCTTAGTGCAGTGGTCCTCAGACTGTAATCTGTGGACCACTAGTGATCTGTGGCCACCTTTCAGGTGTTTCACGGCTTGAGCTCAGTCCCCTTTTCCCCGCTCCCTCCCGCTCCCTGTAGCAGTAAGCCTCACTGGTGTGCCAGCCTGATGCCCCACCCCCATGAGGTTGAAGCACCAGTGCTGGCTTCTCTCAGGATTGGGGGGAGTCCCAAGCCTCTCCATTGGATCCAGCTAGTGGGGAAGAAGCAAAACTAGAAGCTGAGACTCTGCACCCTCAGCCCACTCCTGCACCCTCCCCCTGGGCAGTGACCCCAGCCCCTGCCTGCTCCTGCAGCCTCCCTTCCACCAACACTCCACACCCTCAACCCCTCCTGCACCCCACCTCCTGCCCAGATCCTGCATCCCCATCTCAATTCTACTCACTTGGGAACCTTTCATGTTTGGTCCCACCTCAGAGCCTGGGGGAGGGCCACAAAATCCACTAAACCCAGAACCCCAGAAGAGTAAATCCAGCCCATGAGACGCCCTGAACCTCAGTCTTCCCTGTCCCTCCTTCTTGTCCCAGAGGGCTGCAGCACCAGAAGAGTGAGGTGAATTGGCAGTAGGCCATCTCATTCGCTCTAGATCAATTCCTGCTCTGGAGTGGCATTCCTCTCCTCGAGTGGGGAGGCAGCCTGGCCAGGAGTAATATTTCCTTCTCCAGTACTTCAGGGCCAGCTCCCTTTCTGCTCATTCCTTCATCAGTCAGTGCTGCTGGGGATACAGCTGATTCTTCCTCACTGTGGTTGTCAATTCCTGGTTAAGAAGTACCAAGAACAATATGGTTTTTTCTTATCACATAATAAAGCAGTGCTGAAGTTGGCTCTATTATTTGCACATTGCCAGGTTCTTTGTTACAATCCTGTTATATGGAAAAGTGCTAGTGGGAAATAGTACTGTGATAGGGATAGTTGCTATGTACTAGGAAAATAACATGGACTATAAATGGAAAAGACAGGTATGTGCAAGAGGGGAGAAAGGCTGTGGGCCTGTGCTAGTGTTTTTTGGCCAGCACTGGCAGTAATGCTTTCATTTTCCGCACTCTATTGCCTGGCATATTAACACGGAGGGTGGTCCCCCTTCAGTGTGAAAATTCATCAAGAGCTAAAAAAGGCCAGACTCTTGTTCACCAGCTCTACTACACAGTGCACTCAAGCAGCTTCTTGCTGTCAAACTGAGGTCTCTGCTTCACTTTATTATGAGCATCGAACAGTTTTTATACCTTGGAGACCTGACATTTTAAGACAACGATTCAATTATTTTTAGTGCAAATGACTCTTTTCTCTGGCTGCTCATAATAAGTATGCTAAGTTCTTGCAAAAAGCCCTCTCAACTCCACACTGTAGCCTGAATATTACAAATATATATGTATATAACTGCATATAACTTTACTCACTTGAGTAATCCCATATACATACATGGAAGTGCTTGTGTGTAAAGTGAATCCAATAATACCCTAAGAGATCCATATTTTGTTCTCATAACCAATGTTATGTGCAGATTTTTCCATCCATGTACAGAACAGCCTGTTTTTCTGTGCACCACGGCAAATGCAAATGTCCACCACCAGTAGAAACAAGAAACTTGCTGTGGAGGCTATGTTAATCAGCTGGGCAGCATTTGAATCTCTACTGAGTGGCCGCACAAGCACACTGCTTACAGGAAACACTGCTCCCAACCTACATTGCAATAATAGACCCAGTAGAAAAGTGGAAATATGTAGATCCAAGCAAAGAAACCTTACTCCTAATAATCCTTAACAGTATGGCATGATTTTCCACAAATGCTTTTAATGGAAACGTTTTTCCGTTAAAAGCATTTATGGAAAAGAGCGTCTAGACTGGCACTGACGCTTTTGCGCAAAACCACTTTTTGCGGAAAAGCGTCCGTGCCAATCTAGCCGCGGTTTTGTGCAAAAAAACCCCGATCACCATTTTTGCCTTCGGGGATTTTTTGCGCAAAACAGTCCTCCCCTGTCTACAGTGGTCCTCTTGTGCAAATACATTTGCGCAAGAGGGCTTTTTCCCGAACAGGAGCAGCATAGTATTTGTGCAAGAACACTGACAATCTTACATTAGATCATCAGTGTTCTTGCGCAAATTCAGGCGGCCAGTGTAGACAGCTGGCAAGTTTTTCCGCAAAAGCAAGTACTTTTGCGGAAAAACTTGCCAGTCTGGACACAGTCTATTAGTTTGGTAGTACTAAAATGCTAACTAATGGGAATACTTCTTTTACCTGTGATAGGAAAGATCCCCCATTGCATGGCCAGCTGATCAGACAGAGATCAGAGGGCATCACCAATGCAAAACATGCCTTCAGGACTACTACCCTGAATAGTGAGGCCTTCCCACAGTAGGTTTTCATCACTTGCAATGTGCACAGCAGGCTGAAGCATATATCCTCAGCAGTCTAAGGGGCCAGTAATCATCCTGAACAAAGACTGTTTTTTTCCCCACACTGTACATATATTGACAATTTAAGATGGGGCTGTTAGCCTCCAGTGATGTAGGCCTTGGCTATACTAAAGTCTAAAGAGTTCAGATGTTCATAGGAGTAACTCCTTTAGCTTTATTTTCCTAAGTATAAGAACATAAGAACATAAGAATGGCCGTACTGGGTCAGAACAAAGGTCCATCTAGCCTAGTAGCCTGTCTGCTGACAGTGGCCAGCGCCAGGTGCCCCTGGAGGGGGTGGACCGAAGACAATGATTAAGTGATTTGTCTCATGCCATCCATCTCCAGCCTCTGACAAACAGAGGCCAGGGACACCATTCCTACCCCCGGCTAATAGCCTTTTATGACCTAACCTCCATGAATTTATCTAGCTTCTCTTTAAACTCTGTTATAGTCCTAGCCTTCACAACCTCCTCTGGCAAGGAGTTCCACAGGTTGACTATGCGCTGTGTGAAAAAGAACTTTCGCTTATTAGTTTTAAATCTGCTACCCATTAATTCCATTTGGTGTCGTCTAGTCCTTATATTATGGGAACTAATGAATAACTTTTCTTTATTCACCCTCTCCACACCACTGATGATTTAATATACCTCTATCATATCCCCCCTCAGTCTCCTCTTTTCCAAACTGAAAAGTCCCAGTCACTTTAGCCTCTCCTCATATGGGACCTGTTCCAAACCCCTGATCATTTTAGTTGCCCTTTTCTGAACCCTTTCCAAGGCCAAAATATCTTTTTTGAGGTGAAGAGACCACATCTGTAAGCAGTACTCAAGATGTGGTTGTACCATAGTTTTATACAGGGGCAGTAAGATATTCTGGGTCTTATTTTCTATCCCTTTCTATCCCTATCTGTGTTCAAGAACTTTTTTGTGACCTGTCATCACGTTTTAGTGCACCAACTGATTGTGTCTTTCTTGTAACAGGCCCAGGTATGTGGGAATCCCAACCCATTGACATTCATACCTCCTCTTGACATTTTAAACATATTTTAATATGGTGTTTCTCAAAGTGTTTTGTGGGCCCATTTGGGGAAAGCTGCTAGCGGGACCATACCACTTTGTTTACCCAAAGATTCTGTAGCCACAGAACCTTGCAGCTCCCATTGGCTCTAGTTTGCTGTTAACAGCCAAGGGGACCTCTGGGAAATGGCCTAGCACGGGTGCTCTTCCTATGGCTTCTTTTGGCTGGAAATGGCAAGCAGAGCCAATGGGAACCACGAGGCTCTGTGGCTAAAGACCTTTTAAGTAAACAAAGCAGCATGAGCCCACTAGAAGTTTTCCCATAGCGGGCCCATCGAACACTTTGAGAAACACTGTTTTAATATATAGGAAGGTATTTTTATTGGAAAGCATGAGGATATTTTTAGTGTAACCACTCTTGGCCCCATATTTATTACATTTACCACATATTTATTTTTGTGACAGGCCTGATTTGTTCTCTTTGTTTTAAGGGGGTATTTTTATTGTGCTGTAGTGTTGTTATTATATGAGGCAGTGCTTTGGCAGGGGAAACTCTTTTAATAATATTGGACATATTTATAAAATTAGCAAATTAGATTTTTAAAAAATCTGACACTAGCCTGCACCTGTGCACATGTATCAAAAGAAAAGAGGGTAAACGGACCAAGCAAAGAGGAGTGTACAATCGCTGAGACTTCCAATGGGAACTCTGCCATGATGTAGTTGAGTTACATTGGAATAGCCCAGCTCAAGAGTTAACAGGAAGTAGAGTGGGAGGTAAGTACCACTCTACTTCCTCTGGTTTAAGCAGAAGGGCAAACCTCCTCTGCTCCTGCATTGTGTAAACACTGCTTTATCACAATGCTCCTCTTCCTTGGCAGATGAAGTGAGAGCTCTTCATCCTGTTTCAATCTACAGTAACCTCTGGCAACACCTCATTCCAATGAGTAAAAATGCCATGTCCTCGATATACATAACCAGAAAAAAGATGAAGGCTAAACCAATCCCCAGATGTTGCCCATGCTGAGTTGTAAAGCATGTGCCACAGCATAGTCAGCAGACCACTGGAATGGCACCCTGCCTTGCAACTGCAAGATGTCCAGGTCCAAGTATGTTCAGGTAGTCTCTGCTGCCCTGAGATGCAGATCTGGATGGATTTGGTCCTGATTCAGCAACTGAGCAAATAAGCAAGCAATAAACAAACAAACAAACAAACAAACAAACAAATAAAAGAAAATTCACACATCAATACAATGTGAATTTGCTTGGACAGAAATAAAAATATTGATTTTCCAGTACATTTTAATTCAGCAGCTATAGTGAAAACACACATTAAGAATATTATGATTCTCTACAAATATCCAGTGGAACAAAAAACAGGTTTACACAAAATAGGGTGATTGTGCTCTTAAGTTATTGCTTTTGAAAATGGGGAGAAAATGTAAAAAGAGCTACAATAGAGAAAAAAAGCATGCTGGCAGCTGAAAAAGGCCAACATTTTGTTGGCTTTACTTATGGTAATAGTTCCATTATAATGAGACTGACTGTATGAATAATGTAACCAAGAATTGGCCCCACACCTTTGCTTTCTGCAGCACTTCCACCAAAATTAATATGATACTGACTAGCCAACAAAATGCGGAAGCCTGAGTAAAATTAATTATGTTTAGAATGCTCTTCCTTTCAAAATGGAAAACAAATGGCCCAAATGAAATGTGCAAAAAAATCAATAAACCAGCAAACTGTAAATGATGTGGAAATAACTTCTTTATGTTTTCCTGTTTTCTTAGTTTATAGTTACCACTAGAACATAAACTAAACGTCTTGGAAAAGTAGATCCAAATTTATGGACTGTTCTGTTGAGCTGGCTTTTCCTCACTGAATTTTTCTTTCTTCTCTTTATAAAACATGACAAGTGTGGGTTGTTTTTTTTAAGACTAGGGTAGCAGAAAAGTGTTTGTTAACTTTTGTTGTTGTTACTGCTTCATATATTATGTGTGTGGTACTTGATTCTCATATTGTTAACACAAGTTTTAAACCAATGAAGTTACATTGATTTACATAAAGGGTTGGGTTTTTTCAATTAGTTTGGTCTGAGATAAGAATCATGCACTAAATTGGAAGGATGTTTTCTTTTTTAAGTACATATAGAAGGGCATTAAAATATGTGAAGCAGTGTGACAGTTCAAATGGTACCCAGGATATTGTGTATAACCTTGTTACCATTTGTTTCTAGCAAAATAGAATATTCCTTGTGGTAACTGGGTGTCAGCTCTCTGGTGCTGCCATCCCTTCAGCTGCTCAGGACTGGTCTATTCTACAAACTTAGGTCAACAGAAGACCAGCAGATATAACATAGTACAAAGAAGGTGAACAATTGTTCTGGCTCTGACCTACACATATGCCCACTGCTGCAATGAGCTGCATGTGATTGTTGGTGGCAACTGCCCTACTACCCCAAACACAGTTTGGACACCTCTCAAAGTCCCAGATCACCTCAGAAAACATTGAGGAGGACATTCTGGAGGAGGGTGAGCTGGGGATTCATTTTTCTTGAGAGCCAGGAGCTATTTTTGACCTGAAGGAGTTCAGCTGATCATAGAATAGCATAATGGTCATGTGTGATGGTGGGGAAGGCACCTCTGGTGAGTATACAATTCCTATCAAATTACAGGGGTTGCATGCTTTTATATTTTATTTTTAATATGAAAAAATGGCGATATGCTATAGGAATTTGCTTCCCCGTGGCTACTGCAGCTGGTCCAGAATCATTCAGGAAACTTTTATGCAATTTATTTCAGAAAGCCTGCCTTCTTTGTTTCCTGATGGTAGAACACTTTTCCATGTGACTCCAGTATTAACTCCGCTGGCATCCTTGTGGTACCCAGTGGAGCAGCATAAGGACCAGGTTTGTACCCAGGCACTTGCAGCCTCTGCTCACTTGTCACCTCTGATACCCTCAGGAAACTGATGTTACCTAGGAGAGACGATGGAAGTTTTCATTAAACTGCTTTCCACACAGAGCTTGTGATCCCCACAGATGGGGATTTCCAAGTCCCAGAGCTATGGTTTCCCAAGCATGCTGGTGGCTTGGGTGCCAGGGGTTGGCATTGACCTCAGAATGTGCATGCCCAGAGCATCTGCTATCAGCAGCATTAATGGAAGGGGGGTGGGTATTCTTGTGTCCTCTTGTAGCCACAACATGCTCCCTCCTCAAACCACCTCAGACAAAGACTGCACTTTGGGAGGCTTAATGTGGGTCTCTGATCTCAAGGCAATATCCATGTTGTTAGGAGGAAGGGGCATTGTCCATCTGCCCGCCTGTGCTCACCATGGCTAGAAGAGCAAACTGATTCATCAAATAGCTAGGGATTCTTAATTATGTTCTAGCTTCTACTTAAATGTAATAAGGGGAGGGTTTTTTAAAATAGCATCTTGCACTGGCCTCATGGTATGTATCAACAATGGTTGCCATTTGCTTTGCGTGCCATACAGATGAAAGCTTGGTCTTCAGTGAAAACCTCTATAGTAGCAGAGCTGCTATAGCAGATTAGAAGGGGGGAAAGGGAATGTGTGATGGCACGTTTAACAAGATAGTGAATGCCAACAGGACAGCTGATATGGAATCTAGATGATTTTGCTGTCTGAACAAAAAAATGGACATGGACATGGAGAGCATCCCAGGGGCATGAGGGTGCCACTCAATGTAAAATGCTACAGATTATGAAAGATATGTTGAGGTATGAAGAAAAATAGCTTGAGGCTAGGTTCCCTCTGTAACCCCTGTACAGTGGACCGCAAACAACAACCTGCTCCCCATCCTTCTTCTTCAAATGTTTCAGGAGGTACGTGCGTGTGTGTGAAGGAAGGTGCATTATTCCTTCCACTCAACAATGGGGGTGGAAAAAGAAAAGTCTTTTAATACTCAAGACTTCTTTCACATGCAAGCTGTCTTGCTTTTTCCCTCTCTCCATTTCATCGCACCACTTGGGTAAATTTCAATTATTTTCCTCTTTTTTTAGATTGTGCAACAAAAGTCAATGCTTCAGAAATGAAGTAGTCTTTATTTATGCCAAGCAGGAGGGCATTTTGGGGAAGGGGAACCAAGAAGTTCAGGAAACTGATGTAATGGATTGGATGGAATAGGAAAGCACAATTCACATTACTGTGGCTCATTAATGAAATGGGTTTTCAAAGTCTCCTGGATATGCAGAGCTCCTTGCTGGGCTCTTCTTATTGCCCTGGTGTCTGGCTGTTAAAATTATCTGCCAGCCTAGCTGCCTCCATGCCTACCCTTGTAGAAATTTCTCTGCTTTTACTTTATGGATATTATGGTGCACACAGCAGGCAGCAATAAAAATGGGGATGTTGCTTTCACTGAGATCTAACCTAGTAAGCAAACTGCACAAGTTTAAACTGCACCCTTTAAATGTGCAAAACCATATTCCACCACTATTCTGCACTTGCGTAGCTTATTAGTGAACTGTTCTTTACTGCTGTCCAGGTAGCTGATGTATGGCTTCTTGAGCCAGGGAACCAAACGGTAGACTGAGTCTCTCAGAAACACTATTAGCATTTCAAAATCATCTTTTTTTTTTTCAAATCCAGAAAGAAAATCCCTGATTGTAGCTTTCTGAATGTACCTGTGTTCTTAAAGATGCAAACATCATCTTTACTATCAGAGGGGTAGCCGCGTTAGTCTGAATCTGCAAAAGCAGCGAGGAGTCCTATGGCACCTTATAGACTAACCGAAGTGTTGGAGCATAAGCTTTCGTGGGCAAAGACCCACTTCGTCAGATGCATCTGATGAAGTGGGTCTTTGCCCACAAAAGCTTATGCTCCAACACTTCGGTTAGTCTATAAGGTGCCACAGGACTCCTCGCCACCATCTTTACTGACCACCCCACATTGGTGAAACACCCCTTGTGATCTACCAGCACATGCAATACATTGAAAAAGTGTCCCTCTTGGTTTATGTACTCTTCCATGAGGCAGTCTGGTGAAAATATAAGGATATGTGTGCCCTACCACAACTTGAAAATCCTATTGCAGCAAAACCATCCACTATGTCTTGGGTATTGCGCAGAGTCACTAACCCTCTTAGCAGAAGTCTATTAATCACCCTTCACACTTAGGGTACATCTACACAGCAGCAAGATTTCAGAATAACTGACATTATTTTGATATAACAAAATGCAGGTCTACACAGCAAGTCATTATTTTGAAATACTGTCAAGCTGGAGGACTTCTTTCTCTGATTCCTGTAACCCTCATTTTACAAGGAGTAAGGGAAATCAGCGTGGAGGGTGCCAGAGCTGGAGCCAGGGCCATAGTGTGGCTGCTCCTGGGGAAGGAGTTTCTGTGGAAAGGACTGACCAACAAAGAATAGTCTACGTGTTGAGATGCAATTATAGAAAGGAGACATCAACACCTTCTGCATAGGGACAAAATATATACTTACTGTGATTCCATGGTAAACTGAGAAGTTTCTTCAAAGATAACTTTGGTCCATATTGACAGAAGTGCTCACTATTGGTCTCAGTATCGATTCATAGGGAAAGTGCAATCTACCATATCACTAATATGAGGCCATGACAGTGCTGGCCTATCAAATGCAATAATCAGGAAAGTTTTAACCCTCATCTTCCAAAATGAAATACTAAAATAGGCAAGTTTATATGAAACTCTTATATATTTTAGAAATGTGCATCTGTCTATCTATCCATCCATCTGTGAGTCCATTTGTTCAAGAACTCCTCCTAAATGGTAAGAGCTAAGTCCACCAAATTTGGTATGCAGCCTCCTCCTATAAGGATTTGGTTGTGGCAGGACAATAGGATGTGCCTGGAATTCAATTGTTTCTCATAAAATGGAAAAATGGGGGTCTGGTAGGATGGAAAATTATACTACAGAATGACCACAGGGGGCAGCAAGGGGCCAGAGATGAGGAGCAGGATAGTAATAACCTCATTGGGCCAGCAGGGGCCAGGGGTGGAGAAAGGGACCTGTACTACTATATATTTCAGAGAGTTTGATTATTTGTGTATCTGTTTGTCTGTCTGTCCTCCAGCTGGGAGACATGCACCCCTCTCCCGGCCATGCTCGCTGCAGCTGCAGTAGCCATAGACCAATGCTTCTCACCTGGCCCTAAACTACTTTGGTGAGAAAGGGGTGTGGTTGTCCTCTCTCCCCAGGACAGCATGCACACGGCACCCCTCATCCCTAACCCAACCACCTGAACAATGATTTAAATTAAGGAAAACAAAATGTATTTGTGTTAAGGACTCGAGCAATGCCAGGTAAATCTCCTAGTAATAGTATAAAGTAAATAGGTATTCCCTTGAGCTGCTCGGTCCCCTAAGTAATTTCTTAGTATGCTTGTGCCTAGCATCAGCTCTGATACTAGACTTTGCAGTACCCTGCCATTTTTTTGGAGATTTCTATCTTACTGCTGAACAGGACTCTATTTAGCTGATGACACATGAGGAGGTCAGAACCTGGTATAACAGAACTATGTAATCAGTTAGCCATTTGGATAGGTCTGTGTTCCTAAAGCACTCATTGAGGAAACACTGAAGAATGAAGGAACCGGATGATTAAATTTAATTGGGTTAGAATAGGGCAGCTGATAAACTAATGAATTAGAATGTCCAAGGTGACATTCTTGGAAACAGCAGCTAAGGAAACTTTGAAGGCCAAGAATGAGGACAATTGTAGTATTCTTGAACAGAGCTGAGTATATTATTCACAGTGAGTGACCATCTAATAAATTTAGTCTCTTTTCTAATTATGGAACATCAAATCTTAAATTTGTTCAGTTTTTATATTTTTAATAGATTTATCTGCTAAATTTTTAAACTCTGTGGGTTTGTTCACAGTGATCTGGCTGGGATCCTGAAGTTCAGAGCCTCAGCTGGAGAAAATACTGAAGTTAATAAAGCTGTACCCAAATATATTAGGTGATTGTTTCAACTATTCTGATAAGTTCTGATTGGTCCCAAAGCTCACAAGTTTTATTTGGTTTTTGTTTTTTTATTTTATTTGGTCCCTGATTAGAGGAACGTGAATGCATTTCTGTTAAGAATACTCATGATTGTGAATTTAAAATTTGGACTTGGTAAGTATTTGTAATTTGGGTCTGATTTTTGTTCATCACTCATGACAGGAAATCTCAATTTCATAAATATTTGAGGTACAGAAATACAAAACAGAATATAAGCATAGCCATAGTGAATTCAGTTTCAAATTTGAACAAGTATTCTCAGTAACTTTGTTTCATGATTTATGCAGCTCTATTTCTGCTGATACAAATGTACTAGAATGAAACGATGCAGGACTTTGAAAGACTCAATAACTGTTTTAGAAAGATTGGGGCTACTGGAAAAATGCAGGTAAGTTTGATTTATTCAGGGGACATTATATGTGGGACTGAAATTTAAGTGTAAATTATGGTCGGCTCTTTGTGAAAGCTATATGGGTGAAATAGAAGTTAATAGGAGCTCTGCCATTGATTTTACTGGGGCTAAGATTTTACACTATGCTTCAATAGTGATAACTCATTTGGAGTCAGATCCAAAACTTATGAAGTCTCTCCACTGACTTCAATGAGTTCTGGATCAGGTTCATGCTGCACATCCAGGCCTGTTCTAGCATATTGATAACTTCAATGTAACACTGGTGCCAGTACAGCTAGGCTTTTTGCATATTTAATACTGGAATGAAAGTCTTTGTTACTACACCATCCCACACAACTGTTCAATTACATCTAACTTAAACTATAGGAAGCTTTAGGCAAGGCTGGAAAAGAACATTAAAGTTTAGATACATACTCTGAAATATGACCAGTGCATCAATTATACTTTCACTGGGATTTTTTATTATTTTACAGTGTTTTTACTTTATAAAGATGAAGTTTGTTCATTTGCACAGAATCAGCTTAAGGCCTTTACAGCACTTACATCTCACATGAGTCCTGTGAACTTATTCTGCAACCTATAGAGCAAATCCTCTCTAGTAAACTCTCACACTGTCTGCCTGTGCATGTGTGTATTTGTACACACTGCTGAACTAAGTTACTGCATCTTCTTGTTACTCTACAAAAAAGAGGGGCTTCTAACTTGAAGAAAATACATAGCAACATTTATTTTTCTTTTCTTTTTTCCATCACACACAACTCTGCCAACGTACATTTCTTTCTCTCATTACTTGAAATGAATATAGTATAGGGCTAAGTGTTTCCTCAGTCTTGTATCATAAAATGACTTAAAGTTTAATAAATAGTGTTATTTTCTATAGATGCCTTGTGCAGAATATTCTGCATCAACATAAAATTCTTCTAATATCCTTTGTTTCGATTAATTCTCAAAGATAAAATAAACAATCTTTGAGATGCTGAAGGGAAAAATTAATTTAGTTTAATTTCTGGTGACACCAATACTGCATATCTTTCTGTAGCTGTATAGCATTATCACCATTCACTCTTCTGTCTATTCTTGCATAGAGAATTGAAACATCATTTGAGTTTCCTCTGAGGATGGATTAACAAGATCTGCTGTGACATGACTTGATTAATTAATGAGACTGGAGCATTCTTTGCTGCTTATGTGCTGTTCTTGAACTTCTGAGATGGGGAAATAATTCTAACCTTCAATATTTTAGAAGCCAACTGGGTAAAGCATAACTCCTATAATGACCTTCACTAATAATAAAACCAAAAATCCATTATAGACTATACCTTAATAATTGTCTACATTCAAGGTATATTCAAAAATGAAAGTGTACATGGTTAAAGTGTAGAGGACAAAGAAAAAACTTTGGGATTTATAATATAATTGGGATTTTTTTTTTTTAAGAAAAGGAGGTAGGAAGAGGAAGCACTGCATCCTTCTTCAGATGGAAGAATATTTTTGAGTGCTATGGCCCCAGAAATTGGACCTTGCAATATATACAGGCTACATCTAGAGTACAGGGTTTTTCTGGGATACCGGAGGTATCCCGGAAAAACTCTGCCACTTCCAGGGAATGCATCTGCTCTTCCACTTTTTTTTGCGGAATAGCAGACGCACTGTTTCAGAAGCCTTGTCTTCCTCCTCCCGCAAGGAAGAAGGGCTCTTCCGAAAGAGGAGATTTTTTTCCAAAATTTGGTCCTGCGTACATGGGTCAAATTTCAGAAAAGCCTCTTCTGACAAAACTATCAGAAAAAGCTACGCAGAGCACAATTTGCGTACCTTTTTCCGATAAAACATTGTAGTCTAGACGTAGCCACACACGCCCAACATGTGTCTGGAGTGGTCATTCAAAAGATGACAGCTAGTAGATCTCAGCAAGGCAGGAGCTATGCTACGTATGAAACCCTACCCCCAAAAGTAATTGCCTATGAAAGATTGAGTACTAAGTGTGCACAGTGTGTGATGACCTATGTCTAACATCCAAGTGTGAGACAAACAGCTGCATGCTGCCTACCCCGTCAAAAGAGTGCGCCTGATAATCTATAGTCAACTAGGTTTCCAACACGCTGTGGTGTTATTAAGTATGAATGGCATTCTGACTTGGAACTGCTAATTCATAAGCAGAATGTTAGCTACGCCCCATTGAATCTTCAGCCAAACTCATAGACTGAACAGCTGAACTTGCATTTCATCTCATATTAAACAGGATTTCTCTTGCAACATCACATCATGAGTATTGTGAAACTAATCTGCCTCGTGACAGCCTAATTCAGGGCTCAGGGAATACTGTATAAAAAGTATTCACTAATGTCAATTAACAAAATGCTGACAGTAACTTAGGGCTTACCTTCACTATGCAGAAGATCGACACTGCTGTAGTCAATCTTTCAGTTCAATTTAGTGGGTCTAGTAAAGACCCACTGAACTGAACTCTGAGGGCTCCCCCAACAATGCCAGTGCTCCTGCTGCTTGTGAAAGGTAAGGGAAGCCGACAAACACCTTTGTGCCCATCAATCTCCCACTGTGGAAATCATGCATAAATTCAAATTAAGGTACATCGACTCCAGCTGGAGTTGCATATCTTAATTTGACCTTCCCTGTAGTGCAGACCTGGCCTTTGAGTCTGTATTTGTTTCTTCCATGCTAAGAAACAGCTCTAGTCATGATGTACATATGTTTTATCTACAAAGTGAAATAAAGATGTTAAACATGTGTATGAATGCTTTGATGATCTGAAGCCATAAGAGTGTGTCCATGACAATGGTATAATCTCCCTGACATCTATCCCTTGTCCAAACAGTAAAATAATAATACCACCCTATCTCTGAGAAAGAACTTTTCTTCAATAGTTCTCAAAGCACTTAACAAATTAATCTCACTTTACAATCTCACTGGAGAAACTGAGACACAAAGCACTGCAGTGACTTGTCCAAGATCACCCACTAAGCTAGTGGCATAGCTGAAAATAAATGGCAGGGCTCCTGGGTGCCAGTCCAGTGAGCTCTCAGGTAGGCAACATTGCTTCATCTAGATTCAAAATCTGCTCAGTTCTATTAGTCAAAACTGCAGCTCTGTCTAGGCAGGCATCAAATTCTGAACTGATTCAGAAGGAGCATCAGCTACATAAATACTGCACTGATCAACTTCAGTGGCTCCAGCATCATATCAGAGAACAAGCTAGTCAGCCTAGCAAGGACTTCCTTCCTCATGGCTACAGACAAAGCCATCCTTACCCATATGCAGAAAACACAGCGGTGTGGGACACCTAAAAATTGGGGAACCACTGGGTCTTAACATCCACTCACCTGTGACTTCCTAAACGGCTGTGTCTAGACTGGCAAGTTTTTCCGCAAAAACAGCTGTCTACACTGGCCACTTGAATTTGCACAAGAACACTGACGATCTAATGTAAGATTGTCAGTGTTCTTGTGCAAATACTATGATGCTCCCGCTCAGGGATAAGCCCTCTCATGCAAATGTATTTGCGGAAGAGGGCCAGTGTAGACAGGGGAGGACTGTTTTGCACAAAAAAGCCCTGATGG
>CM057846.1:112498120-112526033 GCA_030068395.1 Apalone spinifera | reverse complement strand
CCCCCCCCCTCCACCCGCCCTCCAGCCCTGGGCTGCTGTTGAGCATAGGTGCACCAGTTTACTAGTACAGCATAGGGTCCCATAAATCCTAATGACAGCCCTGCTACACCAGCCACAATCTTATCTTCACCCCTCTGTAGTAATCCCAGGAATCCCAACATATGACTTTGGCAGTCCCTGAGTCATGGGCTACTATATACAGAAAAATGCATCTCTAGAGACTAGTTTGGTTTACTTGTGTGTTAGCATTGTTAGAATAGATATTAGCATTGTAAGAATGTGTTAGTGTTTACCCTTTATGGAATGTTTGTAGGATGGCTCATATATTTATCTTATCTGTGATATCTATGTCCCGTATTATAAAGCAATGTTTAAATGTTTGCTCTGTAGCTATAGAAGTGTTTGCTAGGACTGTAAATTCTCCATAGTCACAAGAGAAGCATGCCCAAGTGTGAAAATGCTAGTTGTCTGCAAGAGAGATGTTATGTCCTCCACAGTAAAAGGTCTACAGATATGAAACAAGCCATTGTGGACAAAAGACTTCATTGACTGCTATCCTCACATCCTGAAAAGGGTAAGTGCACAAGCCTGTATCCCATCACTGTTTGAATATAAGAGAAAGGGAATAAAAAATGCCTGTTAAAGAGAAATTGGTATATTTATGATATCTGGACTCTGATGGGAACGATTCCTAAACGTAAGCAACAGATCTTCAAGCTGTGTGGCTTGGGTTATCTCTAAAGGACATAACATTTTGCTTCTTATACATACATCTATTACTTTTTGAAATTCAGATTATACTATATTTGTATATGCATGTTTACCTTCTTTAACCTTGTAAATAACTCTTTCCACCACCTAGTTAATATTTTATTACAAAATTGGCTACAAGTGTCTTTTGTTTGAAAATTTTAATACAGTTGACCTGGGGTAAATACCCTGCCCTTTGGGACTGGAAATAACCTGAATATTGATGTGATTTTTTTTTTTCATGTAAGTGGCTATGTAACACAAAGTCCAACTTGACTGGATGGCAAGATAGACTGGAGGGCTATAGGAACTGTCTGTGATTCCAATGGTACTTTAGAAGTTAGCAGTTGCTATTGAGTTGGTCATTCTAATTAGAGAATACACATTCAGTTTAGGATTTTTGCCCTGCTTCTTGACAATCTACCTTGAGGTTGGAACTCATCGCCATGAGCAACTCCTACAATCATGACACCAGCCAGAGTCCCTCTGCACCCCATTGCAGAAATATCTCTCAAAATGGAATTTAGAGCTTGATGAAAAGTGTGTGTGAAGGGAGGGGGGAAGGGACTGAAAAAATGTGTAAAACATTGTTTGATTTTTCATGACATTTTATCACCATTTCCATTCAATTTTTTTCATTTACCATTTCTATTTTCAAATTATGAAATATTTGAAATAATTTTGTCATCTTATCTGGTGTGGTTTTTGTTTTAATCTTAAAAAACGTTAAACATTTTAGTATTTTGGAAACAATGAATTACAAACAATACATATTCTGGTAACATTTCAAAAATTATTTATTTATTTGTACAGAAAAGAGATGTGGGTAAAATGCATTTTTCAATTTAAAAAATCATTTGAAAAATGTGTAATGACTCTGTTGGAAACATAACACACAGATCTATATCACAAAACCTCCAATGCAAGTGCAATCAGATGAAAAATATGTAGCTACAGCACCTCCATAACATTGCCTGGTCTGAGGCTAAGCAGAAACTCTGTCTAGAGACTGTGGTATCAACAACAGTCATTCTGAAGTATCCAATTAGGTCTCACTTATATACATGAAGAATCAGCTTGTAATGGTACCAAACAGCAAGACACAATTAATCAGAGCCAGATAATTTATCAGTTATCATATGTTCAAGACTTGTTACAAAATGACACTAATGGAACTAAGTAAACATCTCAGTCTTGGTTTATGCTTACTACACCAACATTTTCATTTTAGTTTTCAGTATTGCCTATATCAATTTTCCACTCAGATATCAGAAAGGAAGGAAATAGTTTGAGAAGAATCCATAGACTGAATTATGTTTGCAGTTTTGTACAATAAATAAGTTAAAAATCAAATTATCTTCAAGGATAATTGATGGATAAAATAAGGTTTAATTGATAGAACAAAATATTTGCTATAAATAGCTCACCCATTTCCAATTTTAACCCAAATCTGATTCACTGAGCAAGCCAGCCTTTTATGAATTGTCTCTCAGTATGAGAAAAAAAGAAAAAAGAAAATGTAAAGCACAAAAAGTATCATCCCCATGACCATGGTCCATTCCAATCCAATTAGCCTGTAGTAATGAGGTGTCAGCATCTCCTGTTTAAAACTCAAAATGTCAGGAGACTGTTCTTTGCAGCCTGAAGTAACACTGAAAATCTTACATTTTCACTTAAACATCAGAGATTATTTGGGAAAATATAATGAGAACATCCAATATAACACAACAGGTGGCATGTATTGAGAAATTGGTATCATATTTCAGCAAATTTTGTAGTGCCAAAATTTTAAATGCAAATTAAAAGGAAATCTAATAAACAGAGAAAACCTTTTTTTGACACCTTGATGACATTGAAACCATTATTAAATACATCAGATAACAATAAATGAGGGTGTTTTTTTTTAAATTATGTTTCCTTCATTTACTCAAGTGTACATTTACTTAGTTATCGTACATAGATTGCCAACATACTGACTATACATATATGTATGTGTATGTGCATGTATACTAAATTGTAAACATGACATTGTCAGAGTTAAGAAAATAACATAAGAACATAACATGACATTGACAGAGTTGAAAATTTGCAGTATTCCAAATCATGTATCTAGAAGAACAGTGATCAGTATTATTGTTGACAACATATACAACAAAGCAGTCACCAAGAGACTTATGTTTTCTACGCTCAGATCATTTGAAAAATTAATGAGATTAACATGCTAGATGAAAACCAGTTCTGCCTTCACAGATGCCATGTACTATTAGAACAAGAGAGATGTAAGTTCCTTAGCTAATATCATTAGACTGCTTACCTATACATGTTAATGAAATTAGATCTGGGAGCATCCAACAAATACTAACTCAGTAGTTTAGCTAGTCAATAATTTATGTGGGTGACAGAGAACAAATATAAAACATAAGACATATTAAGTGATCTATGCAGAATGAACTGGTATTTTCTGGTGACCACCATTACGGTGGTACTAGCTGGAATTAAGTCTCTCTGGCAGATTCAGTATCAATAGATAAGCTACATGTTGAATAAGCACTTTGGGGATGAATGTTTAACATGCTCTTAACATCTGCAGGTGGGCCCCTCATGGCACTGAGAGGAAGTTTAAATATCCTCTGCCCATATGTCTCATCTGAAAACAGAAGATTTCAATCATCTTGTCTGTCAGCCACATACTTCTAAGGCCCAATCCTGAAACCCATGTTCATGGGAGTATTTATTTTCTCACACAAATAGACCCTTTGAAGTCAACGGAACAACTCACCTGAAAAATGGCTGCTTAGTAGAGGAGGAGCTGATAACACCACCTATTGTTAAAGTTGCCCATCATTGTCCATTATAAACCCCCTTTTTTTTTTCATTTTTATACATTTGGCAGACTGTACATTTCAAGCCATTTTTTATACATTTGGCAGACATTTCAAACCATATAAAATGAATTATTTTATGCTGAATGTCTGCATCAGGCTGATTTTTTTCTTTTAATTCAAACTATTCTGCCATTTTGGTGAAGGGTCGAAGGAGCTTTGTTTTGCCTCTCTCTCTACTTTGGATCATAGATGCAACTTTTGATAGTGTGGTGCTCATTGTATCAGGAATGTATCATTTTGTGGAAAAAATAGTAGGTCATTAAAAGACTGTATATTGATGAATTCACATCAGAGAGAAAATGGAAATTTTCACAGATCACCTTAATTATGGCATTTCCTAACTTCTGAATGTTTGAAGTTGAAATGTTAATTATGTTTTTTAAATGTGCTTTGTTAGTGTAATATGAATAAGTCTTATAGGATTGGGCTGTATGATGCATTTGATGCCCCACACTGGTATCTAAGGGTATGTCTACACTAGCCACCCTAGTTCGAACTAGGGTGGCTAATGTAGTCATTCGAACTTGCAAATGAAGCCTGGGATTAAAATATTCTGCAGGAGGAGTAACGGTACTCCGAATTAGGGGCTTTAGTTCGAACTACCTAGCCCGTGCTGCATGTAGCCGCAGGCAGGGAGTTCGAGCTACCGGGCATTTAAAAATGGCGGTGCCCGGGAACATGCAAATAAAGCCCGGGATATTTTAATCCCGGGTTTCATTTGCAAGTTCGAATGACTACATTAGCCACCCTAGTTCGAACTAGGGGGGTAGTGTAGACATACCCTAAGGGGTTTAAAGAGCCATGGGAATGGGGTGATTCTGAAGGCCAATCACAGAGGGCATGAGGCAACCAGTCAGAGCTGGGTTGGGCCCTATAAAAATGGCTACAGAGCAGAAGGAGATAAGTACCTGCTGCCCTCAAAGATATGGTTTCCCAGGACAAAGCAGTGCTGGGGAAAAGCAGGAGGAGCTGGGGAGATCTGGCCTGGCAAACTCCCAGGCTGAGGGTTTGCAATGAAGGCCTGAGGAGATATTAGGGCTATGAAGTGGCAGCCAGGGTAGGAATAAGCAGTAGGTTCAAACCCCCTTGCTAATGATGAAGTAGCCATTTCAGAATGACCCTGAAGGAAGGGGCTAGACAAAGAATGGCAATGAGCCACTAAGGTAACGTGGACCAAAGGGTAATGGGATTCTCCAAGGGGGAGGACCCCAGGCATGGGCACCACCAGGTGGGAAGTATCCTGAGGAAAGAGGCACCAGGGCCCAAGCAGAACACAGGGCCTGAAGAGACAGAGACAAAAGGACAGGTAACAGCAGGCAAGACATCAGCCAACAGAAGCTGCTTCAAGTCTGCAGAAGAGCTGTTTCCCAGAGTGACCAACAGGAAGCACTAATTGTTAAACTCATCTCAGTGCAAAAGAGAAAAAGCCTATATACACCTGAATGCCATTTAAGCTCTGTTTTGAAGTGGTATGTTCCTCGGCAAAGCAGTGAATTTCACCATTACTGAGTACTATTATACAGCTCATTGCCATCATGAAACAATAACCAGGAACAGTAAATTATCCATTTATAATGCTGAATTTTGGAGTCCCCTTACATGGAGGACATGCTGAGGGACATTTCTTTACTGCTGCAGCAAAGTACAAGATTCCTTTCCCACATCAATATTAGACACTGTAAAAGTTAGCTTGATGTATTAACTCTCAGGTCTATCTCATCCCATTCTCAGAACATGTATCTTCATCATGGCATAATTAAGTCAATCTTATCCAAAAAGGAGGGTAGAGAAATGCAAAATGATGACAATGAAACATGCAAAGACATTTGTGCAGCTACCATTACCAGATCAGTAAGAAATAGTATGAAAGGAGGAAAAAGGAAGAGCAATAAAGAGCCTTTGTATTCAGTTCTGCCTGAGGAATTATCATGCATATCCTGATCACAGTGATTGAAAGTGCTTAGGCATGAGCTCAACTCACACTAGCAAAGCTGAAAGGTCATGCTATACTCTCAGTCATCAGAAGAGGAAGTAATTTAGATTTGCGGTACTAAGTCTGTATTTGACCTGTGACCTCAGGGCTTGTCTAGAGAGTGAATTAAGCTACAGTAGAGGTGTGTACATTTAAATGAGTACTAGAGAGTAGTGCACTATGGCTACATCTACACTTCACAGTTATTTCAGAATAAGCTAATCTGGAAGAAATACTCTGAAATAGCTTATTTTGAAATAGTGCATCTACACTGCAGGGAAGCATTGAAATTATTCTGAGGTAGGCTCCCCTAATGTGGACATGCTACCTCGATTTAGAGCCCCAGGAAGCACTGGGAAGTAATTATTTTGAATGGCCTGAGGGAGGAGCTATTTCAAAATAGCAGCAGTGGAGCATCCATACTACTGCTATTCTGAAATAGCGATTTCGGAAGAGTCGTTATTGCTTGTGAAATAAGGTTTACAAAAGCCAAAATAAGCTGCGCATTATTTCAAAATTATTTAGAAATAGTGGGCTAGCTGTGTAGATGCTCGATTAGTTATTTCAGAATAACAGCTGTGATTCCGAAATAATGCTGCTGTGTAGACGTACCCTAATTGGCCTGGATAGATGCTGCTGTTCATTCACCACATGTTGCTAATATCTCCAGGTATACATGATATACAAATATATATATTAAAAACTAAAATTGTATTGATTGACAATGAAACTCAAGAATGAACTCAATAAGTAGCACTAAGCTTCTAGAATTTAACTTTATACTGGAACAAACCCAAAGCTCCTTACTCAGTTTGCGATTTTATCTGAGTATAGATGGGAGGCTGAGAGGGTGTTGTTAGTTGCATACATGACACCATCCCTCATTCTTCTTTCTTCAGACCTGTGTTCTTCCTTCCCCACTCTCCTTCCAAGAGCTCCTTTTGAGGTCCAGGTACTTCAGAGCAAAAAGAAGGAACAGGGCATAGAGCTTGGATTTGCATGGTATCTGAGGAGGTTACGGTTTTGTTACAGATGTGACAAATCAGGTCTGCATTATCTTTTTTTCTGTGGATTTTTTTCCATGCTTAGTGAAATTCCTTTGAAAGGGACATGCAGCTCCAGGGGCAAAAGGAATCCCAGAGCCAGTATGGAGATAGGGGCTTCCTTGTACATGTGTCTGTGCCTCAAACAGTTCTGCGGAAATCCACACTAATTTTAGGAGATTGGAGAGTTTCAAACACACACAAACTGCACCCCTGTCCATTCAATGAGAAGTCAAACTTCACTCCCTCTCTCTCCTCTGAGTAATTCAAGAAGACTCTGGGAAGAGGAATGTCACAGTTTTCCTAACAAAAGCGCCCTTCCACAGCTATTTCCAAAGGAGGGAATGTTTCCTGGCCCTCGATTATGATCAGTTTTTACACAAATCAAGCTTCCATTACAACCACTGACAAACTTTCCAGAGACATGACTGAGTGTAGTCCTCTGGATTTGGCACAATGAGTAGCCAATTGCTCAGATGGATGTTTTCATTAGTATAAATAAAGACCAAAATTTTCACCAGACTTTGCTCATTTTGGGTGTCACAATCTGATATTTATTTAATGGCTGATTTTCAGCGTTACTGAGCACTCACAGATCCAACTATGCTGAAAATCAGGTTCAAGGTGTCTGAGGTTTAGCACTCCAAATCCTAACTACATGACTGTCATCCCTATCTACTTCTATTAATATCATTCATATATGCATGTTGAAAAAATCATTCCCTTGGTCAATTTTATTGACAATGGAATAACAATTGTGCAGGCATAACTAAGGGGTGAATTCAATGTGGATATAGTAATTATTATACCAGTTGAACTTCTCTCACCCAGGACTCCCTGGTCCTGCAACAGATGTTACTAGATCAGAGAGCTCTGACCACAGAGGTTGAGAGTGGAAGTCAGTCTAGTGGGCAGCAGTCTGCAGGATCAGTAATCTGGAGGCAGGGAGCCCGAGAGCAACTGCCACCATGTGTGGACTGAAGCCCGGGAAACCCAGGAGCACCTGCCATCCCAAGCACAGGCCCAAGGAACCCTGGGAGCAGCTGCCACCTCATGCAGAGCTGGGAACAGGGAACAGCAGAGCCCCCGCAAGCAAGCTGGGAGCAGCAGAGCCAGGCAAGGGGGCCAGAGGAGGCCAGGCCTCTGGGTTCTCCCAAAGCAGAAGCCAGAAGGGGAGCCCTCAGAGAGCCTGAATGCCTGACCTCCCCTGGTCTGGCAAATTCCTTTATTCGGGACCACTCTGGTCCTGTGGGTGCTGGACCAGGGAGATTCAACCTGTATAAAGTAATTTCTTTAACCTTTAAGAAAAGAAAAATACAATGGTTGCCTTGTTTTTTGTCACTGGCAGACATCATTTTCAGTTTTTCAGAGCTACTGAGGTTTTTTAGCCAGAAGTATATGAAAGGTAAATTAGATGTTTAAGTTATTGTCCTTTACTTAGGTGTACTTGATTTCATTTAAAATAATGTTGGGGAAAGTGGGTGTGGGAAAAAGCAACACGTGGGAGATGACTACATATATAAGTAACTGCAAACTGTTCCTCAGAAAAAAGTACATTAATTACGGGGATACTTTTCATAAGTATTTCATTTTAAGGCAGAAGAGCACAAATCACAGGTTAATGGGGTAAGTATACAAACATGGTATAAAACTTACCAGCATACTCTGCACCCAGAGGTTTTTTTAGTACAGCCAGAGGGGAGCATCCTGATTCTGGAGGGTGTTGGGTGAGAGTCAGGAGTATTGATGCTGGTCCCAGTTCTGCCACTTCTCCCTTTGTGTACAGCCTTAGACAAGTCATTTAAACTCTCTCTGCTTCTGTTTCCTTTCCCACTTTGTGTGTGTGTGTGTGAGAGAGAGAAAGAGAGAGAGAGAGAGAGAGAGAGAGTCTATTTAGATTGTTAACTATGTTTCACAGGGACTGACTGTATAATGCTTAGCATAACAGTACTCCCATCAGAGCTGAGTGCCTTTAGGCACTACTGGAATATAAATAATATTATATCTACTGCTATGACCCAAGTGGCTGAGACCCCAGCTGGTAACTGATGTAGCTTAGGGGCAGTGTAGTCATGCCTCCTTTACTCTGACTATGCCCCCTACATTCACAACAAGGCGGGTGGAATGGGAGAGTCTACGTTATTCCTTCATTATGTGGGTGACCGAGGAAAAATGGTGGGAAGTAAAATAATTGATTTTTGCTAAGAGTAAAACTTAAAGTCTCAAGAATGTTAACAGAGAAACAAAAATGTGATGCAACAATAAACAGTCAACTAACTAGTCTATCAATAAAGAATATCAATAAAGGTCCATCTGCTGAACTGAGTGAGGAGGGAACATATAGCAAATGAGTGGAGCAGGGAAGGAGAAAGAAAGATGTAGAGGATGACTGGAAGAAAAGAATCTGCAGTAAGTTCAGACAACCATTTCTGAATGTGCCCAAACTGATTGCCCATCATGAATAGCTTGCTCGTGTGTTCTCATCTATGTAGAATGTGTAGCAATCCCAAGTGCAGTCACAGAGCAGTGGCATATTACTATAAATGCTAAGAAAGATCTGCAGGCAGTGATATAGTATTGTTGAAACTGGCAGAATTCTGTACAAACATTAGAGAAAAATAAAAAAGTAATATATAAACATGTGAACAGTAACTCAGTCATCTACATCATCATGTTAGCACATCAAATGCAAATCTGTTGGAAAAAGTACAGGGAAGGGTAACAAAAGTGATTAAGTTTATGGAACAGTTTCCATATGAGACAAAATTAGTGAGATGAAGACTTTTTAGCTTGGAAAAGAGACAACTTAGGGAGCTGTAATGGAGGTTTAAAATCATGAAAGATGTGGAGAAAGTAAATAAGAAAGTGTTATTGACTCATTATCATAACACAAGAACTAAGGGTCACAAAATCAAATTAATAGACTGCAGGTTAAAACAAACAAGAGGAAGTATTTTTTCACACAACGAACAGTCCGCCTGTGGAACTTCTTGCCAGAGGATGTTGTGAAGGCCAAGACACTAACAAGACTGACTCGCTCTCTGCCCTCCTCCACCCCCCCCCCCAAAAAAAAAACCCAGCTACATACATCAAGGATAAGTACATCAATGGATATTAGCCAGAGCAAGTAGAGACCATGTGCGTAGTCTCTGTTTGATAGAAGATGAGAATGGGAAACAGGCAGAATCAGCAAGTTCTCTCAGCTTGTGGTGTCTGTGTTCCAGGAATATTCTGAGCCTGGGACCAGACTCCAACAATGCTTGGGCTGAGTCTCTGACAACCCTCCCCCCTCCCTGCCACCCCAACTGCTGCCCCCCACAGCATGTTTGCCTGCCTTGGTCAGCTGGCAGCTGCCCTGCTGCTCTCCCTCCACAGCTGCTGCTACCAGCTACCAGTTTTAGGCTAAATAGTTGGGTGGAAGCTCAGAAAAGTGAGCGAGTGACTGCAGCAACTGAGACTCAGGTGACTGCTCAGTTTGATTTGGGCTTTTTCTTGTCCTTCCTCTCCTCTGATTTTTTGTAATTAGTTCCACTTTCTGTGGCTGTAGCCAGGGCACTCTGACCCACCCCTCCTTGCTTTCTCCTTCCCATATGCACTTTAGGGGGAGAAAAACTTGTTCTGTTTTCCTGTCTCCTTGCTGCAAACAACTTTATGGCTTTGGTTTCTCCACCTTCCCCCACCCCCCGATTGAGCCAGATTCTTTCCCCAGTGATGTCCTTGTGTGCAATGAAGCCTCCTGCCTGCTGACCCATGCTCAGGACTGCCCAGCAGGATTTCTCACTACACCATCCACATGAGAGCAGCTCCTTTCAGGGCTTCTCCAGAAATGCAGAGTGAAATCTCCCATGCTTCCCCCCTCTGCCTCACGGCCCATAATGAGTCTCTGGAGTTGAGGATGAGGAAAAGTTTGTTGATTGTTGGCATCCCTCTGGACTCTTGTTGCTGATAGTTTTTTGAATTAGGATTTCTTGCTGTGAGGAAAAGTAACCCCCTGAATTTCAAAAGGGCATGTGTGAAGTCACCATGGTACAGAGTGAGTGCTGCCACGGAGGAGGGGGGGAAGGGATGGGCAGCCCCTTCTCTGGAGATCAGGGGCATCCTCCTCTTTGACCCCAGCCTGAGGAGAGTCTGTCTGCATGCTAACCTCCATAATCTTTCAGCAGAGTAAAGCAAAGTCTTTATGCCACTGGAGGATGGCTGCCATTTAGCCACACACAGTAAAGTTCTCTTAGATATGTTCTCCACCGGATAATGGTGGCAGCCACAGTGAGAGCAAGTGTCTGGTCCTTTCTCTCACATATCTCTTCCACATGCCCATAACCATGCCATTTTATTTTCAAAGAGTCTCATAGCTTTATCTACATTGGCAATTTTCCTCAATTCCAGCCACACAGTGCATACTGAAGCACCAAACAGCCATAGCAGCAGCATGCATTGTAGACACACCTTCTTTACAAACCTTGGCTCAAGTCATTCTATGTCCCCTCACTGTAGCCTGCCCCCACTACAGCCATTGTCTTGAGGAACTAGAATCTGAGTCACAGCACTGATGCCAGCTCTGTACTGATGGGGGATATCCTCAGTGCTTCGGATATTGTCATGGGGGCAGCTTCTACTCCTTTTAATACCCATTAACACTGTAAAGGGACGTCACTGAAAGTGAGACCTCGACCCTCTCATTCTACATTAAAGACATTTAAACAAGAGGACTAATACTCCTAATCCTACAATCTTCACTCATGCAAGGAGCTAAGAGTCTGCTCACATGAGAAATGGATACTTGCTTGTACAGTGGTTGAGGATCATGTCCTAATTCAGATCAAGAAAATGACCCTAACTCTGTGGACTTTCCCTTTGCAGTGTGATCCTTTCTAAGACCACAATCCTGTCAGACCTTATATACATGCTTAACTTGATGCAAATGAACAATGCAATCGGGGCACCCACAGTGTGTAAAATTAATTATATGTATAAAATGTTGCAGAATTGCCACCTCAGGGAAAAACCATTGTGAAAGTGAGCATTAGTCACTGTGGCTGGTATGTAAAAAAAAAGAAAAAAAGAAAAAAAATCAACTTGGAAATGTTTAACACCACCACGATGGACTCTGTGGCTTCCCGCCCCCCAAACACACACATTTTGGATACGTCTAAACTACATGGCTCCGTTGACAGAGCCATGTAAATTAGTTTACTCAAATAAGGGAAATGAAGCGGAGATTTAAATAATCACCACTTCATTTAAATCAAAATGGCCACCACGCTGTGCCACTCAGCTGTTTGTCGGCACAGCGCGGCAGTCTAGACGGGGATCTGCCGACCCCAGAACCCTTCATTGGCAGATCCTGTAAGCCTCATTTCACGAAATAAGCTATTTTGAAATTAGATATTTTGAAATAACGCTGTAGTGTAGACATACCTTTTGTGTCTTCAGGGGATAGCCAAGTTAGTCTGTACAGGATAAACTTAAAAAAACAACAAATTTCTCAATATATTGTATACACCAAGCCCTAAGATACAACTGGATTTGCTCCAGTCCCACAGACAGAAACAAACACTTACAGGATCTATAAAGAGCATTCCTAAAACTGAAATACCCACCCAGAGAAGGGAAAAAAAACAGATCGACAGAGCCAAAAAGAGTACCCAAACATAAACGACTTCAAGACAGGTGCAGAAGAGAAAACAACAGAATTCCATTTGCCCTCACTTACAGTCCACAACTTAAACCCTTTCAATGCATTATCAACAATCTACAATTTATCCTGGAAAATGACCGTTCACTCTCACGGGCTTGGGGGGAAGGCCAAGCCTCACCTACAGACAACCCCCTAACCTCAAACAAATTATTTCCAGTTACCAGGCAACACATAATCATCATCTGTCATAATCATCCAGGAACCTAGCCCTTCAATCAGCCCCAGTGCCAACTCTGTCCACACATCTATACAAGTGATTTCATCACTGGACCCAACCACATCAGCCACCAAATCAGAGGCTCATTTAACTGCACATCCACTAATGAGATCTATGCCGTCAAATGCCAGCAATGCCCTAATGCAATGTATATTGGCCAAATTGAGCAGTCTCTGCGGGAAAGAATTTATGGACACAAATCAGATATCCGAAAGGGCAAAACACAACACCCTGTTGGAGAACACTTTAATCTTCCTGGACACTCATTAACGGATCTCCAAGTCACCATTTTGTTTCAGACCAATTCCACAAGCCAAATATACAGAGAAGGGTTGGAACTTAACTTCATTCACAAGTTTAATTCTTATGCAAATGGAATGAACCAGGATATCGGATGGCTTGCACATTATCTTCTACTTGTTAATGACTTAACCAACCAACTAACCAATGAAGGTGCTACCGATTCTTATCAGCCACTTGTAACTATTTAGTCTTTAAGGAGCTATTAGACTATTTGTTGGTTTTTTTAGGCTTTCCTGTTACAGACTAACTCAGCTACCCCCTGAAGCGTATCTACTCACTGTCTTTTTTCTTTTCTTTCCCTTTCTTCTCCTCCCCTCCCCCTTCCTTCCCTTATTTATTCTTGGCTCTGGACTTCCAACACTCCTGTTATCTTGTTACCTGTCATTAACAGATTCAGAGGGACTATCAAAGATAGCTCTCCGGAACAGCTACTAAAAGCTGTGCTATTCCACTTTAAGGGATGGTATGTCAGATGCGGACACTCCTTACAGTATCTAATCACCTGCATGTCTGTTCTCAAGGAAAATTGGACGCGTAAATGAAAACGTAACACATTAAATATAGTTAAAGCAAAAGACTATATTTTACAGTAATTTAACAAACTATCCCTTGAGGGAACATTGAGGGGCAATACCCCAATGCTCCTATAACTATACTTACAGAGTCTGTGGCGCAAGGGGCGATGGAAGAGTTGCTAGCAACCTCAAGCCCTTGGCTAATTGAAAGCTGTAGGCGAGGAACAGCTAGGCGTCCCTTGGTGGGTGATCCTGACACTTAGTAACCTCAAGCCCTTGGCTAATTGTAAGCTGTAAGCGAGGAACAGCTAAGGAGATCCCTCGAAGAGCAGGTGGAGTGTGATGGCAGTCGGTTCGTCTTCCACGAAGTCTCTGGCCCTCGACTTCTCTTCTCTGCACTTCGGAGCGGCAGGATCAGGCGATGGATGACTCTGAGACTACACTAAACTAACTAGCCTAAAACAAAACCCTGTCTAGATCGTGACGCGCCCGCCAGACAAACACGATGACGGACGAAATTCTTCACACTGACGCAGCCTGCCAGACAGACACGATGACGGTCTCTAACCTATTCTAATCACTAAGCTAAACTAACTAACTAAACCTAAACCTAAATAAACTAACTATGAAGAGTAAAGTAAAACCATGAGCCTTCCGCTCAGGCTTACTCTTAAAGCTTTACAGGACCACTCTCATACGAGAACCTAGGACAAAGATAGACCTCACTCACTCTCCTAGAATCCTAGACCGACGCTACAAATAACCCGATGAGCTTACTACCCCAACGCCACCAACGCAACAGAGCAACTGCTGCGGGGCAGAGACTTTTATAACCCTGGCTCATGAATATTCATTATGCCTAAGGTTTAAAATGATTGGACAATGAATGATGCCATTCTGGCATAATTCAAAATGATTGGATGGCATCTCAAAACACTAAATTACAAAACCCTTCAAAGATTTTATGGAGGATGCTATTTTACATATTTTAAAATCTATTGGTTGGCAATAATAACACATTTAATGGGATGCACGTGTCACCAGATTTGAATCTTAACAGGTATACCTGATGAGCGTTTGGTACATGACATAAACAAAATTACTGATGGAAGACTGTAGAATGGAACCCAATTTTAAAATGGAGTTTGGGAAGCCATTTTGAGATATCTTCTATTGGACATAAGTAGTGGTCAATTGACATATTTGACATATCAGTGTAATACATATACAAACATTTCATAGTATTTTACAGCTCTGTTTACAAACAATTACATTGTACGCTCATTTTCAGGATGGTTACAATCATATACAAGTGCAGTGGTTACATTTACAAGATTGATACATGCACATTTATGATTCTGCTATAATCTGAAGAAGTGGGTTGTGCCCTCAAAATCTCATGATTCCATCTACATGTTTTGTTAGTCTTTAAGGTGCTACTAGACTATTTGTTGTTTTTTTTCTATATTACAAGACTGCTTTAATTTGTTTCATGCCGTTTCTTTAAAAAAAAGAAAAGAAAGAAACAGCTTGTACTGCATCCCTACAAAACATCTGGTGGTTCTAAAACTTAGGTGCATTAGTAATTCAGGCCATTATTTTTAATATTGCTTTTTAGATGTGACCATTAATATCCTGTGAATAAAATAAATGAAGTTTCTTGTTTTCCAGCTCTGTTCTTAATTCTGTTTTTCAAATTAAATAACTTCACATGTGTGGTCAAACTATTCTTACACAAATACTGAATATTGCCTGAGACATAGTATATCATTATAAATGGGAAAACACAAAGGTAACTGTAAGTTAAAAAACATTACTAAATAAGAAGAATGGTTCAACATTCTTTTAAAGACCCATGAATTTTAATCTGTACAGTCCATATAAGTAAAGAGAAATTATAAAACTGATAAATTCATGCAGTCTTTTCAGGGATAAAAAGGAACCATGTAGATGGTCATACATCTTCTTATATTGCTGGCAAACTCGTTAATGTACAGTGATATCCATTATATAGAACATCATAAAGATGAAAGCTATTAAATGAGAAAACGGTCCCAAATTCTATCACATTAAAGCAACTATGATTTATTATTCAAATTGATATAAGTAAGATGAAGGGTAAATCGTGCTCATGATACATAGTGAGGAAAGTTCTAAGGCTTACTTAAGTATAAGCCAGCACTCTGCCAACTTGTTTCAGTGATAGAGTGGCCATGACATCCAAAAGATTGTCACAGTATTAGCACATTAACCGACTATGGCAAACTGTACATTGCACATGATAAAAAACAAAATAGTGGAGGATGAAATTATGGGCAAATGGGGCTGCAAAAATGACAACAACATGACAATGCTATATGCTATGTTTCAACCTTTAAATACAGTAAAAAATTGTCCTTTAAAACAACTCATAAGGGTCTTTGATGTATAGGATACCACATGATGTGCTTTGCCCCCTGCCATAACTTCTGCATGTCTATCCCCTGCTGTGAGCTCCCAACACCTAGCATGAATCCTTCACCCCAATCCCTGCCCTGAGCCCCCCAACTCCTGCCTTGACTCCTGCATTCCCCATCCCCACCCTGAGTCCTATAATTAAATAAAGCATATTCATTTTTCCTTTTAATTAAAAAAATACTATAGTTCATAATCCAAGCAACGCCAGGGACATCTAGTTCAATAATAAAAAAGTGTTAGTCATAGATGACTTCAGTCTTCACTGGGCAGATTAAGAAGAAAAATATTACTTAAACCTGTGACTGGAGGCACTTATTAATTCAGATAAAATCACTCTTCTTTCCCTGAACATCCTATAAACCCAAATTCATACTTCTTGCAGTTCATAAAAGTTCAGTTAACTTCCTTCCTTTATTTACTTGCATCTCAATCCTATCTGGCATGTTGAGACTCTGCTTGGACCAGAAATGGAAATTCTGACATACCATGAGAAAGGATTTTCAGAATTTATTTTCAGGTCGGTGCAAAAAAAAAGGGAATCCTAGAAATCCCATAAGAAAGTCCATATATTTAAGATTTTCAGCCCAGATTTGAGGTATAAGAGAAACAGATAATATGAATGAACTATGAACTGCTGGCTGCATATATCTAAACTGAAAGAGTGAAATCCTACACTTATTAAAATCAATGGAAATTTTGCCATTGACTTTAGTCAGGTTATAATTTCATCTCTATCCATTTGAGGTTTGTATTTCACTGCCCAATTAAAATTAAAAAAAAATAATGAAATTGAGACTTAAAGACAGAAGAAATATCTAAATGTAGAAGACCTTCACAAGAAAACTCCAGGAGGTAACTGAGTTAGTCTGTACAGGATAAACTTAAAAAACAACAAATGTTCTGGAAGCACTTTATAGACTAACAAAACATATAGATGGTATCATGAGTTGTTGTGGGCACAGCCCACAAACTCTGGTCATCTGAAGAAGTGGGCTGTGCCCACAAAAACTCATGAAACCATCTACATGTTTTGTTCGTCTATAAAGTGCTACCAGATCATTTCTTCTTTTTTAACTTCACAGGAAAGACGGGGGGGAACTACTTCTGACAAGAAATAAGGTGAACTAAAAATGTTTTTTCCACATTTCTGAACCAAACCAGAATATTATAGCTAGCTAGCTAGCTAGCTAAACTACACAAAGTAAAGGATTCTTCAATTCTTCAGCTAATGGGGTAATGTTTAGAAATGAAAAAGTTATCTCATGTTCCTTTTATTTTAAATGCTCCATATAGCAAACAGGCCAATTAATTTCATTCTTACATACACAATGCCAATGTAGCTTAAATCATGTTTTCAGACCATCCACATAACAGGAGGTCAATGCTCCTGTCAACTTCCCTTACTCCTTGTGAGGAGCAGCACTACCAGAACTGACAAGAGCATCCTTTAAATTCACATTAGTGGGTCTTCACTAGACATCTAGATATAGATATAGATATCTCATATTGAATGTTTTTAATTGTCTACACATGGTCTACAAGTGGATTTCATTTTTCAGTTCGGTGCAGCAGATTTTTTAAAATAATTTCAATGGGTAAAATCCATGCTTATATGTAATCTTTTTTAGATTTGTATGTATTAGATTTAAAGTTTAAGTTTCATAATACTATGGAAGGGGTCAGACAATAAGGAGGTCTGACTATTACGTAATAATAGTAGGCATTAAATTTGAAGTTAATTTTTATTAACTTCAAAGTTCTCAAGCAGCATTTTCAGACTTCTCCTATCTGTAAGTTTCACTCATTGTTCTATGGAAATATTTTTGGTTGGTGTGAGAAATCAATGTTTACTGACATTTACAGATAAAAATCTAATCCTTCCAAGCCCAAGCCTATTTATATTGTAAGGCGTATGGTGAGAGAATGTTAAGATTGTATGTAAGATTGTACAACTAATAGTTTCCAAACTTTTACCACTAAAATTGGGCATGTAAATTCCTATCTAAATATCAGATGTTGAGCATTAGCTCTGAGCGTTGATTTCAGTGTTTTGAGGATGTCTCTTCTGACACTGAATAATCATTTGAGTAGCCTAATGAAACTTCATTGGGGATTGCAGGTATTCAGCAGCTCTCAAGATATGGACTGAATTACCGGCATTGTTGGTTGTTCGTAGAAAGGTCCAATGGTATTAAAAGAATAATACCACTGTATTTATTTTTCATTTTTTAAATTTTCGATGTAAATCACTGAGTTTTTGTTCCATATTCCTAAAGATACGAACGTTGGGATAGAACCCAAGAGTGGAAAATGCCAATCTGAAAAAAATAAGTGATAGCCTTAGAAGGGCCACAAAATACAGTGGATTAAAATGGAAACTATTTTACAATCATAGCTACAACCTAGAATCAGATTCTGTCTCTCTACAAGAAATACTTCTGCCAAACTTAAAATTTTTTGGTGCTCCAAACAGGTGCAGAAATCTATGGATAATATTTCACAGTTATGCATGCTTACCCAAATTGGATTTTTTAAAGATTTGCTCATTACCAGGACATTTAACTTGAAGAGAGAATGCACAATGGTATTAACAGAATCAAATAGGATCGTAGGACTGGAGCAGACTTTAGTAGGTCATCTAATCCAGTTCCTTGCACTAAGGCATAACTAAGTAATAGCTAGACCATTCCTAACAAGTGCTTGTTAAACCTACTTTTAAAAATCTCCAAGAACAGAGATTCTTTAATCTCCCTAGCCAATTTGTTCTGGTGCTTAACTAACTTGATGGTTAAGAAGTTCTTAGTGACTTCCAAAGTTCTGAAAATATACACTCAGGCTACGTCTACACTGCCATGATTTTCCGGAAATGCTTAAAACGGAACAATTTTCCGTTATCAGTATTTCCGGAAAAAGCGCGTCTACATTGGCAGGATGCTTTTCTGGAAAAGCACTTTTTCCGGAGAAGCCTCCATGCCAATGTAGAGGCGCTTTTCCACAAAAAAGCCCCAATCGTCATTTTCGCAATCGGGGATTTTTTGCGGAAAACACTACTGTACTGTCTACACTGGCCCTTCTTTGGAACAGTTTTCTAGAAAAAGGACTTTTGCCTGAACGGGAGCAGCATAGTATTTCCGGAAAAGCGGCTGATTTCTTACAGTAGATCTTCAGTGCTTTTCCGGAAATTCAAGGGGCCAGTGTAGACAGCTGGCAAGTTATTCTGGAAAAGCGGCTGATTTTCTGGAATAAGTGGCCAGTGTCAACACAGCATCAATGTGCAGCAGCATCAAGAAAATCCAAAAGAATGTTGGGAATCATGAGGAAAGGACAGAAAAGAAATATTGCTCTAAATAGATTGAAGAGACACCCATATCTTGCATACCCACATAAAAAGATATATTGGAATTGGGAAAGGTACAGAAAAGGCCAACAAAAATTAGGCATACAGGACAGCTTCCATATATGGAGAGATTAATAATGTTAGGACACTCATCTTTGAAAAGAGATGACTAATGGGGATATAGATATCTATAAAATCATGACTAGTATGGGGAAAATAAAAAAAAGGAAGTAATAATAATACAAGAACTATTGATCACCAGATTAAATTAATAGTCTATTTAAAATAAACTAAAGGAAATATTTATTACAATGCATTATCAACCTGTACAACTCCTTATCAAAGGATGTTATAAAGACCAAGATGATAACAGAATTTATGAAAAAATTAGATAAATTAATGGATGATAGGTCCATCAATGGCTATTAGTTAGGAAAGGCAGGGATGTAAAACTATTCTCTGAAGTGTCCCTAGCACCTGTTTGCCTGAAGTTGGGAATAGGCAACAGAGATGCACCTCTGGTGGTTACATTTCTGTTCATTGCCTTTGAAGCATCTGAAATTGGCCACTGTCAGAAGACAGGACACTGGGCTGGATGGATCGTTTACTCAGTATAACGGTTCTTATATGAAACCTAACCCTTCTTTGCTGCAGAGCAAGACCATTATTTCTTGTCCTGTCATCAGAAGTTAATGTAAATAATTTTCACCATCCTCACTGCAACAATCTTTTACATGTTTGAAAATGTTTATCATGTCCTTTTTGTCTTTTCTGCTCCAGGACTAACAAACTCACTTTTCTTTTCCAATCTTTCCTCATAAGTCATGTTTTCTAGACCTTTAGTCTCTTTTGTTTCTCTTCTCTGGAATCTCTGGAATCTCAGTTTGTCCAAATCTTTCCTGCAGAGTGGTGCTGAGAATTGGAAACATCATTCTACAGTCACAATGTTAGATGTCCAATCATTACTAAACTTTTTAGTGAAGACTGAAACAAAAAAGGTATTTATAACTTCTGCCATGTCCACATGTTCAATTATCGTTCCCTCCCCCCACCATTGAGTAATGGACTTATCCGGTCTTTGGTGTTCTTCTTGCTTCTGATATAGTTGTAGAACATTTTATTGTTACTTTTTGTGTCTCTAGCTAGGATAATCTCATTTTGTGCCTTGGCCTTTCTAATTTTTTCCCCAGATGTTTATGTTTTCTTAAAATGTATTTACTTTTCATAATTTGACCCGGTTTTCATTTCTTGTAGTGCTCCTTTCTGAGTTTCAGATCAATGAAGTCCTCCTGGTCAAGTCAACATGGCCTCTTCATATCTTTCCTACGCAGTGGGATAGTTTGCTTTTCTGCCCTTAATAGTATCTATCTGAAAAAATGTCAACTTTCTGACACTCCTCCTCCTCCTTGCTGCCCATGGGATCTTATTAACCAGTTTCCCAGGTTTACTACAGTCTGCCATTTGAAATCCATTATCTTAATTATGCTGTTCCTCCTCATACCATTGCTTAGAATCATGAACTCTTAATTTCATGATTACTTTTCTGCCAAGAAGCCTTCCACTTTCAAATTTTCAACCAGTTCCTCCCTTTTTGTCAAAATTAAATCTAGAAGACTCTTCCCCTTTATTATATTATCTACCTTCAGGGGAAAAAAAGATTGTCTCCAATCTATTCCAAGAAATTGTTGGATAATCCGTGCCCTGCTGTGTTATTTTCCCAGTTGACATTTGGGTAGCCAAAGATCCTCATCAACACCAAGCTTGGATTTTGTTAGCAAGTTGTTTGTTAGTTATTTTCTGTAATAGACACGAATTCAGCAACATACTTAAGAACATGTTTAATGTTGAGCACATTAGTAGTCCTGTTTAATGGGACTAGTCATGTGTTTAAAATTATACAAGTACCTTGTTGTATTAGGGCCATAAATTGAAGTGGGGAAACACACAAAATAACCCAAAACTTTGAACTGGCATTGTTTAAGCAGTTCAGTGTTACCCAATAAGCATTAACTGTATTTTTATGCCAATGGTGAAGCACTTATACAGATAATTAAAGTAGAGCTTCAATTTTCATTACGCTCTTAAGTATCCTGCCTTCTCAAACCAGATTAGATTTAATAGAGCTATTTACATTCACTTTTGATTGATTTGGAGATTTGGCTGGCAAACAAATTGTCAGTATTAAAGATATTGACTGATTTAACCTGTATTTCCTTTTTTATTGACCTATTGAAATATTGTCAACACAATACCAAGCTCTTTAGCTAAAATCTAACCTAGAATTGGCAGGTTTATTACCATACTAGTCATAGAATCACTACTTAAACACAGATTTTAAGGGGTTTTTAATTTATATATGTATTGGTAGACTTAATTTTTTAATCACTATGCTCGCCAACCCCCTTCTCTCTGGCTGCTGCGCTTGCCAACTCCCCTCTCTCTGGCCCAGGGGTGGGCAAATTTTAGAAGGAGTTCACTTCACAAACTTTTGAAGTGGCCTTGAGCCACCACAGAAGGGGTGGGGCCTTGGGTGGAAAGGCTGGGGCCAAGACACTCCCTATGCTCCCCCACCTACAGACCCTGATTAGCCGGGCGAGGGGGAGTGGATGAAATCTATGCCCCCCATTCCCTGGTGCCTAGAGAGACCTAAATGATATTATCTATAATTTATCAATCTTTTTGTTGGTGGACACCTTTCAACATGCTAGATCCTTTTTTATATATTTTCAGTTGAGCTACTAAATCTGAGACATTTCAGAGAAATCAATAACCCTCTTAAATTAGAAACAGTATTTTTATTGTAATTATTCTGTGTAGGAACAGAAATAAATTGAAAATAAGGCCCCAGTTCTTAATTCTATTACATCTGTGTGAGTTTTGCCTTTAATATTAGTGGGATAAAGATCAGGTTATTGCAATATTTTCTCCAACCCCTCCAACGCACTCCACCACTATCATTGCTAATCCTGTATAAAGGAATGAAGCTACACAGTTGAATGTGATACCATCATAGTACAGAGCTAAAGATGATGAACTTGCTGTTGTAATCTGAAGAAAGAATGGTGTGTGTGGTGAGAAAGTCTACAGATATTTTATGAATTCACATTTGCTTTGCCCAGTTCCTTTTGTGTTTCATTTCCATGAAGTCTAATATATTCAAATTTTACTAGCATAAATGTGTAGTAAAATGAGAATTTTAAAAGCATAGATTTAAAAGGTCCATAGACTCATTCTTTCCAGTGAAGCTATGATAGTTCATACAGCTGTAGATCTGCCCCAGAGTTTTGAAGTCACCAGCAAACGTATTTATCCTTGTAAGCTCATTCAGTCACAGAACAAAACCAATTTCATGTAACTTATCTAGTGAATTTCAATCAGCCAGCATATCTTAGATACTTGCAATCCATGAAGCAAAAGATTCCAAAAGATAATTGTTGAATATAGAATACATTAGAGGAAATTGTGATGTGCTTGCAATGTTGCAAACAGGAAAAGACTTAATTATGTAATAAATAATTTTCTACAAAATATTATATCTTCTGTATTAACTACAATTTCCTTTAAAAGTGTTCTTTTGTTAATTCACTTCTGTATAATTCCTTGTCTCGTAGCAATGGACTCTAAGGTAATTTTTTCTCATATGGCCTGAAAGAATAGCCAGATATTTCACACAAATACAATAAATAGAATGTATTTAAAGAGAATTTTACCATTCAGGTTTTTTTTTAAGAACTAGAAATCATTACATTAAAATATATTCCTTCGTGTCCATCTTATTCCATCTGGAGCTTCGTGTCATCTAACCTGTGGCAAGCTCCACACAGTGGGTCTGAAGCCTTAAGCCCGGTGCCTTGAACACCAGGGCTGGAGCCATGAACACCAAATCGCCCCACTGAAGGGACAGGGTTGTCCAGCTGTTAAAAGTCCAGTTGGCTCTGCACAGCTCCCAGAAGCAAGCAGTGTCCCTGTGTCCCCTAGGCACAAGGGTGATAAGAGAAGCTCCACATGCTACTCCTGCCCTCCCAGTACTATCTCTCCTACTGCTATTGGCCATGACTCCCAGCCAGTGAGAACTGTGGGGGTGGTTGTGCTCCCCATTCTCTCTTCCTCACACACACATAAGAAAATAAGAATGGCCACACTAAGTCAGACCATAGGGCCATCCAGCCCAGTATCCTGTCTGCCGACAGTGGCCAATACCAGATGCCCCAGAGGGAGGGATCACAACAGAGAATCCTCACGTGATCCCTCCCCTGTCACCCACCTCCAGAGAAACAGAGGCTAGGGACACCATTCCTACCTATTCTGGCTAATAGCCATTGATGGACCCAACCTCCATCTTTTTTGAACCCTGCTAAAGTTCTAACCTTTACCACATCCTCTGGCAAGGAGCTATGCAGGTTGACCGTGCGCTGAGTGAAGAAAAACTTCCTTTTGTTTCTTTTAAACCTGCTGCCTATTAATTTCATTTGGTGACCCCCTAGTTCTTATATACATACATAAATACTGGCCAATACAATTGAGCCAATAGCATTGGGAAAGTAATCTGTCAATGATATAGACAAATAGCAAATTGTTTCCTTCCAAAGCAAAGAAAAAGTGAGGTCCAAAATATGGATTGTGACTGAAAGTCACCCAGTTTGCTGTGCAGACCAGCCACAAAACCAGCTACTGACAGGTGTTAGACCTCTTTCTCAGAGCAGATTATGGGATGATCTAGACCTAAATATATTGTTTTGCCATATATTACTCCAAATAATCACAGATTGGAAGACAGATATGTATGTGTGTGTGTGTGTGTGTGTGTGTGTGTGTGTGTGTGTGTATTATAATAGGCATATACATGTGATTGCATAATTATTCTCTCTCTTTGGTAAGACAGGATGATTTGCTACTTCGTTAGTTCAAACCTTAAGTGTGTACATCTCTAACTTGCCTGCAGAATACAATAAAAGAAAGCTTCAGAAATTATGTATATTGTCTGAAACATCTGCAAAGCTTAATTAAAATAAATCCATCATGCTACTTCACTTTTAAAAAGGTGATTACAATTTGATATAATTATATCACTTAGAAATTGTAACTGATTAAGCCCTTTCAGAAATAAATTATAGAAAATCTAGTCTAGTTCTAATAAATTCAGGGAAAACGCTGCTAATGAATCATTAGTAAGCAGTTCTCAGATCCAGTGTTCTGTGTTCTCTAAAATCATGACACACCCATCACCCATCAACACTAAAAATCTGTGCGTAGGACTGTATACTGAGTATCGATTTATTTCCCATATTATCATAGTATCTGAATTCCTCACAAAAAACCTATAAATAGGCATGTAATAGTCCCTCCACCCCATTTTATGGGAGAAGAGTCAAGACAAAGAGAGTGTTTATAGGATCAATGCAAATTTGTTAATGTCAATGGAAAGCCTCCATTTCAATACAGTTTAGCGCAAGCTAAGGTATTGGTGTAACAGAAAATGTTTTTGTTTTTTCCAGAAACTGGAGCCAGGTCTCCTAATGCCAGTCCAATGTCTTCAGAATAATTCCTTTTAAGGAATATATGTAGTCTGGTCATATACATGTAGCATTGTTGGTGAGTATCTTGAATATCTTTTGCTGCAATAACTGTACCTTTTTAATATTTAGTGACTTTCCATAAATGACCAAGGGATGCATTGAAACAGGTCCCTTTCTCAATTATGCTAACATCTAGAAAGAAATGTTACTGTGATTTTGCATTCAGGCAGTCTTATAAAAGACAATATAATCACAAGTCAACAAGGGAAAAAATGTAGCTCAAGACAAAGTGTATGCAATGGTGTTGAGAAGTGAACAAGAGATTTATATCAATGACCAAGGCCTCTGCAATGGTAAGGAATTAATTTAGAGATACTCAGATGATCCCAGCAAGTGACATTAGTGGTGCTCCGTCACCAACCTCTAACTGACAGGGGTTAGGCATTAACTTTCCCACTGATCAGTGCTTTCCTTAACTACTCACTATTAAAGAATATTGAAGGAATTAAAATATCTGAGTTCTGCAAACCAGAGAGGGCACACAAAGGGATTTTAAAAAGTAAGACCCCAATATTATGAGCCACTGTGTATGAAGCCTAGCCATAATTTATGCATCGACCATGAAGGTCTCAGTTTGGATGATGGCAATGGGCTTTGAGCAAGGCCATATCTTGCCTAGACTGTGGGCACTTTCCTGAAGGGGCATGGACATCCCAGGGGAGCATCATAACACCCACGTCCCAAGGACAAGCAGACAAGAGAATATGCCAGCCAGACCAGGAGCGTGCAGGTGGGAGAGGGGGACAGGGAAACTCGGCTTCTTTCCATATCCCTCACACACCAGGTCCAGCACTGGAAGCTTCCCACTGAGAGACAACTTACATCCCTGCTCCCTGGAGGGGCAGGATGTGTGTGTTCGGAGAGGTGTGTATGAGCAGCAGAGGCTTCTTGCTGTAGAGACTGCTACTGAGTTCCTCCGTTCTTCCTCCCTCTGGAAGTTCCCATGCAGGGGATCAGTCTCTTTCCCATCACTGCTCTTGACTGGGAGCAGATGCTGCCTGAGTGAAGACATGACCCTGTGCCATGTACAGCATTCCTGTGTGGTTTCTTGACCCCAGTCTCTTTAGTGGAGGAATCCAATGCATCAGGGAAGGAATCCAATGCATCAGGGAAGGGCAGACAAATAAGCAGTGGCAAATTTTTAAAGTGCTTCTACACAAATGCTAGGAGTCAGACTACTAAGATGGGTGAACTAGAGTCCCTCGTATTAAAGGAGGAGGTTGACATAATACGCATCACTGAAACCTGGTGGAATGAGGAAAATCTGTGGGATACAATCATACCGGGATATAAAATATATCGGAAGGATAGAGCAGGCCGGGTGGGTAGCGGAGTGGCACTATATGTGAAAGATAATGTAGAATCAAACGAAATAAAAATATTAAATGAATCAACATGTTCAATAGAATCGCTATGGATAGTAATTCCATGCTCCAATAATAAGAGATTAGCAGTAGGGATATATTCGACCACCAGACTAGGACAGCAATACTGACATTGAAATGCTGAGGGAGATTAGAGAGGCTACCAAAATAAAGAACTCTATAATAATGGGGGATTTTAATAATCCCCATATTGACATGTCACCTCAGGAAGAGAAGCAGAGATAAAATTTCTCACTGGCTTAAATGACTGCTTCTTGGAGAAGCTGCTACAGGAACCCACAAGGGGAGAGGCAATTCTCGATTTAGTCCTGAGTGGAGCACAGGATCAGGTTCAGGAGATAAACGTTACAGGACTGCTTGGGAATAGTGACCATAAAATAATAACATTCAACATTCCTGTGGTGGAAAGAACGCCTCAGCAGTCCCGCACTCTGGCATTTAATTTCAAAAAGGGGAATTAGGATAAAATGAGCAGGTTAGTTAAACAGAAATTAAAAGACACAGTGACTAGAGCCAAATCTCTGCAAGCTGCATGGAAACTTTTTAAAGACACCATAATAGAGGCCCAACTTAAATGTATACCCCAAATTAAAAAACATAGCAAGAGACCTAAAAAAGAGTCACCCTGGCTTAACCACCATATAAAAGAAGCAGTGAGGGTCAAAAAGGTATCTTTTAAGAAGTGGAGGTCCAATCCTAGTAAGATACATAGAAAGGACCATAAACACTGTCAAATCAAGTGTAAAAATGTAATAAAAAAAGCAAAAAAAGATTTTGAGGAATAGCTAGCCAAAAACTCTCAAAGAAATAACAAAATGTTATTTTAAGTACATTATAAGCAGGAAGCCTGCTAAAAAACCTGTGGGTCCTCTAGACAATCGAGATATAAAAAGAACAATCAAGGACGATAAAGCCATTGCAGATAAAGTAAATGATTTCTTTGCTTCAGTCTTCATGGCTGAGGATGTTAGGGAAATTCCCAAATCTGCACCATCTTTTGTGGGTGATGAATCTGAGGAACTGTCCCGAATTGAAGTGTCATTAGAGGAGGTTTTGGTACAAATAGAAAAACTTAATGTTAACAAATCTCCGGGACTGGATGGCATTCATCCAAGGGTTCTAAAAGAACTCAAATAGGAAATTGCTGAACTATTATCTGTGGTTTGTAACCTATCCTTTAAATCGGCTTCTGTACTTAATGACTGGAAGGTAGCCAACGTGACACCGATGTTTAAAAAGGGCTATAGAGGCGATCCTGGCAATTACAGACCGGTAAGTCTAACTTCAGTACCGGGCAAATTAGTCAAAACAATAGTAAAGAATAAAATTGTGAGGCATGTAGAAGAACATAATTTGTTGGACAAAAGTCAGCATGGTTTCTGTAAAGCGGCGGCCAAAAATAGGATGCTAGGAATTATTAAGAAAGGGATAGAAAATAAGACCCAGAATATCTTACTGCCCCTGTATAAAACTATGGTACGCCCACATCTTGAGTACTGCTTACAGATGTGGTCTCTTCACCTCAAAAAAGATATTTTGGCCTCAGAAAAAGGCAACTAAAATTATTAGGGGTTTGGAACAGGTCCCATATCAAGGGAAGTTAAAGCAACTGGGACTTTTCAGTTTAGAAAAGAGGACACTGAGGGGGGATATGATAGAGGTATATAAAATCAGGAGTGGAGAGGTTGGATAAGGAAAAGTTATTTATTAGTTCCCATAACAGAAGAACTAGAGTACACCAAATGAAATTAATGGGTAGCAGGTTTAAAACTAAT
>CM057846.1:112485044-112498020 GCA_030068395.1 Apalone spinifera | reverse complement strand
GGGCTAGATGGACCTTTGGTCTGACCCAATATGGCTGTTCTTATGTTCTTATGTTATATTCTTATGTAATGGAGGCTTGTTGTGAGAAGGTGTCTTACCATGCAGTCCAGAGTAAGGCAGGCTTCCTCAGGAACCTTGTGAGAAGGAGCAAGGGGTTCCTGTGTGAGGGTATTATGGAGCTGAGTGGTCTGGACTGGTGCTCCATGTGCACCCATGTGCACTGGCTGTTGTGCAACCTACAGGAAGAGAAGACCAAGCGAGGATCACCCAGCCCCTCACAGCCTGATGCCTGCCCGCACATGTATACAGGGAAAGTTCTGGAACTCACCTGAAATGTCTTCCTAGGATTGTCCAATCCCTGGGAGACATCCCGGAAGTAGAGGAGGAGGGTAGTCGGCTCCACGCTGAGGACCAGCTCCTGGCTGGCAGGCATGGAAGCTTGGTTGGCCTGATCTTCCTCCTCCTCATCTACCTCCATAACCCCACCCTTGTGGTGGCTGATGATGGGTATGTCCTGTTCAGAGTCAATGACAACTTGGGGCAGTGACTGGGCCCTTCCCTGAATGGCATCCAGCTTTGCACAGAAGCAGCCTGTGTGTGGTGCTGCCCCAAAGCATGAACTTTGCTCCCTGCCCTATGTGTAGGACTGCCACAGTTCTTTAATTTTCATCTGGACCTGGTCCTGGCTCCTGGCGTGCCCTTTCTCTGCCAGGCTAGTGGCCATCCAGCCATAGATGTCAGCATTCTGCCTCTTGGTACAGAGATCCTGGATGTTGGTCTTTTTCCCTCAGACCTCAGTGAGAACCACAATCTCTGCACCAGTCCAGGCTGGTGCCCTCTTTCGCCTCTGGCCAGGGGCTTCCAACAGTGCTGAGGGAGTGCTGAATGTAAAGGGGGTGGGGGGTGCAGAGGGAGTGCTGGGGTCTACAAAGCCTTCACTGGAGGCTGCTGTGTGGCATGGGGCTAGCAGGGCTCATCTGGTGCCACAAGCCCTTTCCCTTCTGCTTGCAGCTTTCAAGTCTGCAGAAGAAGGGGAACAGTGGAGTTGTCAAGGGTGTGGCCAGAGTGGCCACAAGGGCAGCTGTGAGCGGACTCTGGAAGCCAAGTATTTCAACATAGAAGCAGCTGAGCATCCAAACTAACACTATTTCTAAATAACAATTTTGAAATATGCATTACTTCTCATGTAGAGCAGGAGTTATTATTTCAAAATAACTAGCCCATTATTTTGAAATAACGGGCTTTGTAGTGCGGATGCTTGCCTTGTTATTTCAAAAT
Source organism: Apalone spinifera (assembly GCA_030068395.1). Taxonomy (NCBI): domain Eukaryota; kingdom Metazoa; phylum Chordata; order Testudines; family Trionychidae; genus Apalone; species Apalone spinifera. The sequence goes on along the minus strand of CM057846.1, from coordinate 112,496,742 downwards.
AAGGGGAGTTATTTTGAAGAAACTCCCTAGTGTAGACCAGGGTTGAGAGATATGGTCCAAATGAATAATATAGGCAATGCTAAAAATGAATCTTCACATTCATTTTTGAGATACACTAGCATCTCAAAAGTGTATTTTCATTATGCTCCCAAACTTAACCTTCATATATGCTTCATGGACAATAAAAGCAACTGCTAAAATATTAGGTAATTCAGTATTAATGTATTTGACTATCAAGGATAATAAAGCACATATGGAAGTCAGGCTGTCTTTGTGTGACTGGAAACACACTTAAGAAAAATAATCATAAATACTTGTTTGTGTTTTAAGATCCTGACAGCCATTAAAGAGACCAATTCTGTACTGCAAGCAAAACTCCAACTGACAGCTGGCATTGTTTCCTGACAAAGAATGTCAGGTTGTAGCCTAAAATCAATCAGATGACTTTTGAACTGTATTCCAGAGTGCCAAAAATGTTGTTAATTTCCTGGAATAATATTGTAGAGCCGAAGCAAGGAAAAGTTATTCTTTCCGAGTTTGCAATTTACTTATAGCTGACCTGAAAAGTATTATTTTTAGCCTTGTGAAAGCATCAGTGCTCTTTGCTCTTTCTTTCATTTTTCGGATGTACATATATTTTTTTTAAATGTCCTTTCAGTTTTCTTGGATGTCTTAGTGCATACCAGTGCAACATTAATTTAAGACTTGAAAATAAAGACTTGAAAATAAAAACTTCAGTAAGCAGCACACTGGAGATTTGATCTCTGATAAATAAGCTTGTGTCCATATACTTAAAAACCATGAGCTCATACCACTATTTCCTTCCCAAAAGTCTCTTGGCAGGAATGCAATTAAAAAAACTCAATCAGTAGTTTGCTGTCTGATTTCTAAAGATGGACGCTGAGCTGCCAGTATATGAAGAATAGTATAGTAAACATACAGACGCACTGGTTAATTCCACTCCTCTTTCTGCTCCCTACATGAGCCTGATTTATTTAAAGCATTAGAATGAGTGGCTATCTCCAGACTGCATCCCTCTGATGGCAGAGGGGTGTAGTTTAGACACATCAAAGGGTTTGTGGGGTGGATAGGTTGTTCATCTGGCTTTTGGCAAACTAAAGCATGTTACGCACTGTTTCAAAATGACACTTAATTAGTAATCTCAGGTACTGTGTAAGTTATGGTAGGCAGGGCCGGCACGAGCCCTTCTGGCAACCTGGGCCCAGGCATGCGGTACCGCCCTCGGGTGCATGGCGCATGCGCGGGTCCGCCCCCGGGGTGCACGGCACATCTGCAGGCTGGCCACGGCCACTGGCGAGCAGTCCAGGGCCTGCCCCCGGGGTTGCACGGCACATGCGCTGCCCAGCCTGGCCTGGCCAGCGCTGCTGGCGCGCGCACCTGGCGTGCAGGGCCCCACGGCTGTGGGGAGAAAGGTGCTGCTGGCCGGCACCGAAGGGCCGGGACTGCAGGAGGCGGGCGCGCGGCACCTGATGGCAGCTGTAAGGGATGCCACCCACCCCTTACAGCTGCCATTAGGTGCCCCCCATCGGTTGGCACCCTGGGCAGCTACCCGGCTCGCCCATGCCTTCATCCAGCCCTGATGGTAAGGTCCATATATCTGGCTGGTCCACTGTGCTGACTGACTGGAATTTCCAAACAGCCTATTGCTGCAAAATATGTTCAGGGAAGACAGTTGAAATACACAAGACTGAGTTTTTGGGGTCTGACTTCTTAGAAGCATACCATGCCTACAAATTGCCTGAAAGTCAATGGAACTTAACTTTGTTCAGTGTCTTTGAAAATGGGCAAACATTCTTTTATGTTTTCTCCTAGCTATGGATTTAGACAATTAATGACCACAGCTATATAAATTTTAGCCTGATATATCATTGTCTTAAGCCAATTGCATTTTCTTTATATTTATGCACACAATACAGTTTTTAGCTATGATCATGAAACAGTTAGACACATATGTAATTAATTATATGAATAGCCCCATTGAAATAAATAAAATTACTGAATTCTGAGAAGCTAGGCATATCCCTGTCTGCAGTACTGGGACCTTTGATTTCATAATATATCTTGTAGATAGTAGCTCTGAGATCTAATTCTAGTCAGAGACAGCCAGCCAGCAACAAACTTTATTAATATATGCTCAGCTTCCTAAAGGAACTATATCAGGATATGTCTATACTACAGCATTATTTTGAAATATCTTATTTCAAAATAACTATTTCGAAATAGCTTATTTCAAAATAAAGCGTCTAGACACAAAATGCATTTTGAAATAGCATTTTGCTATTTTGAAATAGCGCGTCCACACTGATAGGATGCTGAATCACATTTAAGGCCGGCCAGAACTGATTCTGGCAGGGCATCAGGTCAGGAGTTACCTTGTGTGGCTGCTGCCTGAAGATATCTGAGACCTGTGCCTCCTTACCAGGGCTTGTGAGGAGGTCCTTATTGCTGTCACATTTAGTTTCTGTCTGAGGGAAGGGGGGAGGAAGGGAGAGGGCAGGAGGAGAATCTCACCACAAACAGAATCAGAAGTTTAGTTTCCTTTTATGGTGCTCTATACTTTCTTCTTGGCATAAAGGTGTTGGAATGTTGCCTCTGTGTGTGATTCATTTCAGCCACCCACTTTTAAAAAAATATCGTTTTGTCCTTTTCATCAAACAATTCCAATGTTCAGAGTCTTGTTACAGAAAGAGTTTCTTCATCTGAGATATCAAAATCAAAGTGTACCTATTTGACCTGAATTATTTTTACTCTATCCTGATTTTTTTGTTAAACAAACCTGATTTCAAAACTAAATCTCTTAACTGTTTTTAAACAAGAAAAAAAGGAACATATACCAGTTAAATATAGATCACAAGGACAGTGTCAGTTTAAAATGGTCTATCTGAAGAGAGATATTTTTTTAGGGAAGTTGTTTGGGGGAAGAAAGCAGAAGAACAAGACAACACAAGGACCTGCTGAAGAAACTAGGCCTGCTAGGTTACCATCAAGGAATTGAGATCCTGTAGGTAAGATAGACGTGCATGCAGATTGCTGGGCTTTTTTTTTCCCAATTTCTTTTTCTTTAACTCTCTGGCTATGTCTAGACTACATCCCTCTGTTGGCAGAGGGATGTAAATGAAGCACTTTGAAAGTGCAAATGAAGCCAGGATTTAAATATCCCGCACTTCATTTGCATAATCATGTAATGGTGCTCTTTCGAAAAAGTTCTATTTCGAAATTGAAACTGCAGTCTAGATGCAGTTCTTTCGAAAACAGAAGCCTTTTTTGAAAGATCCTACAAACCTTAAAAATCAAGGTTCACAAGATCTTTCAAAAAAGCTTCCCATTTTTGAAAGAACTGCATCTAGACTGCGGTTTCAATTTCGAAATAGCACTTTTTCAAAAGAGCACCATTACGTGATTATGGAAATGAAGCGCGGGATATTTAAATACCGTCTTCATTAGCACTTTCAAAGTGCTTCATTCACATCCATCTGCCCACAGAGGGATGTAGTCTAGACACACCGTCTGTTCTTGCTGTTTAAGTAAATACTACTGTGGGTTGAAGAAGGCTCACTAGTCAATATAAGTACCACTACGTACTCCTGAAGAAAAGGACTGAGACGTTGAACTCAGTGGGACCTGGTGAGCAAGCACACTTGATTCCCAAGGTAAAGTAGCCCAGGGCCCAGTCTAAGTGTAGGAGAACTGAGGAATTTTTTCCTAGGATAAATACAGGAATAATGGCTGACATGGGAGAGGCACTCAGAATGGGGACACAGCTGCAGCTAACCCTGTAACTGCAGAAGCCATTTAATTAGGACACTCTTTTACATTTATTTCCAGCAGCATAACTAAGAGTTGGAATCTATCTGAATAAAGACATTCTCCTACGGTGTTTTACAGCAGGGTTTTATAGGCTGCGTCTAGACTGGCATGATTTTCCACAAATGCTTTTAACGGAAAAGTTTTTCCATTAAAAGCATTTGCGGAAAAGAGCGTCTAGACTGGCACGGACGCTTTTGTGCAAAAGCACTTTTTGCCATTTTTGCCATCAGGGCTTTTTTGAGCAAAACACTTTTTAGCTGTCTACACTGGCCCTCTTGCGCAAATACATTTGCGCAAGAGGGATTTTGCCCGAATGGGAGCATCATTGTCTTTGCGCAAGAAGCACTGATTTTGTACATTACAAAGTCAGTGCTCTTGCGTAAATTCAAGTGGCCAGTGTAGACAGCTGGCAAGTTTTTGCGCAAAAGCAAGTACTTTTGCTCAAAAACGTGCCAGTCTAGACGCAGCCTATGGAGTATAACTTTTCTATTTGTGAGTATCAGACAAGTTTATTCATGAAAAATATTGGCTTATTGTCATGACTTTAATTTAATAATACTAATAAACAACTTGCTAGCTATTGTTTAATTTTACATTACTTTATTCTTGGGAGAAAAAACCTACCCTTTATGCAGTGTTTGTATGGTGTCTTCCACAAGACAGTGCTGACCTGCTTGAGTCCACTAGGCACTACTAAAATATAAGTGGTAATTAACAGTGGTAACCTTTAATTCTTTCATGCCAGCTGTCTTTCTTCTGCCATCAAAAAACTTTTGATTATAGATATAAAGAATTTGAGATCAGTTAGATGAGAGTTATCAATTTAAAGCTTCTTGCTGGATGCCATTATGCATTGATTCTTTTTCTTTTCCATTTCCAGCTATCTTGAAATAAAAGGCACTCCTGCCAAGTTACTATACACATTCCAAGTGTATTTTTAGATACAAGTGCTGCAAAGGTACACATAACAGCAAACATATTTTTTTTAGACATTGCCATTCTGGATTAGATCAATGATCTAACTAGTACAGTGACTTGTCTTTGACAGTGACCAGTACAAGTTATCTCAGAGAAAGATTAAAGAAACTTTGTGCTAGGCAGCTGTGAGATAATCTATTTCTACATTGAGTCTCCTCTTAAACACTAGCCATTAGAGATGGTCTTAAACCTTGAAGCATTAAATACAATATATAGCATATCACAATCCATAATATAAAGTTCTAAACATAACGCAAATTGTTTGTTTGGTGATTTAATGACACTTTTCAAGTACTTTTACTGTCTCTTTCTCAATGGCCCCAATTCATTAAATCATCCCTTTTCCAAGGGATTTAAGGACAAACTGAAGTGCTTTCCTGAATCAGTGCCATAGGCCTTAATCTTGCTGCCACTAGAGGCAATGGCAAAGTGTCATTAACTCCAAGAGTGTGTCTAGACTACAGGGATGTTTCGAAAAAAGTGGCCTTTTAAAAAAAAATCTTTACCTGAGTCTAGACTGCTGCCGCGTTCTGTTGACGGTAAATTGAAAGAACGAGGCAGTTTTGTTGACTGCAGAAAACCTCGTTTTATGAGGAATAATGCATTTTTTCAAAAGTGCTCTTTCGAATAAAGGCACTATGTAATGCAAACTGTGCTTTTTTGAAAGAGAGCATCCAGACAGCCTGGGTGCTCTCTTTTGAAAAAGCGGCTTGCTTTTTCGAAAGTACTGGTTGTAGTCTAGATGCTCTTTTTCGAAAGAGGTTTTTTCGAAAGTATCTTTTGAAAAAGCCTCTTTCGAAAGAGGCTTTCAGACTAGATGTAGCCCAAGAGAAGTAGGATGAAGTCCTAACTCTTGACCACATTCAAAGAAAGGGAAAGAAAAAGCCAACACCTGAGTCTTTATGTTTGAGCTGATTATAGTTGGAACACTGTTTTCTTCGGTTCCTGTTTGTAGACAAAACCTGGCTGACAGAGAAAGGGTCCATCACAGCAGACAGTCAAAGGCAGCAGAGGGTCCATCATATCATTGGCAAGGGTAAAGGGAGCAAAGTTGTCCAGGCACAGAGATGGAAGTGTGAGGCATGCTCTTCACGAGTCACAACAGTTGTATTAATGTGCCTTGATAGGCAGCAATAAGAAAAATGTTGGATGAGAAAGTCACAATTCTTTCTGGAGACTATGACAGGCTTTTATTCCATCATGCATTCACCTTCTCAGTGAATAGGGCTGTTTCTGAAGTTTAATGTGTGGACCCTCTGTTGGCTGATTTTGCCACACAGAACAAAATAAGAAGACTCAAATTCAAGGGAGGGCGGCTTATATATCTTAATATGCTACAATATTGTTTTCAGAAAGTTTTTCTGGGTGATAGAATGTCAGGTTCAAACTATACAGAGGGGACTATTTACAAACCTGAAACATCAGTTTCAAACCAGTAGGACATAATTCAAATTTTAGTTTCAAAGCAATTCACTGTTTCTTTAAGTACAGGAAGAAGTATCAATTCTTGAAGGTTCTTTCCCTTTCAGAAACTCTGGGCCAAAATCTCTCCTCAGATACATATATTTTAAACCACTATGGTCATAATATCTGACCTGCCTAATGCAGGCTATAGAATCTCCTCCAGTGATTTCTGCGTAAGTATGCATTGGGAGTGTCTAGACTACATGGCTCCATTGATGGAGCCATGTAAAGTAGTTTACTCGGCATAGTAAGTGAAGCGGGGATTTAAGTAATCCCTGCATCATTAAAATAAAAATAGCCACCGCGCTGTGCCAACAATCAGCTGATCTGACACAGCACAGCAGTCTAGACGTGGTGCTGTCAACAAGGGAAGCCTTTGTCGACTGCTCCGGTAAATCTCGTATACCAGAGGTATACCGGAGCGGTTGACAAAGGCTTCCCTTGTTGACTGCGCCACGTCTAGACTGCCACGCTGTGCCGGATCAGCTGATTGGTGGCAAAGCACGGCAGCCATTTTTATTTTAATGGCACGGGGATAACTTAAATCCCCGCTTCATTTACTATGCCGAGTAAACTACTTTACATGGCTCCGTCGATGAAGCCATGTAGTCTAGATGCACCCGTTATGTCCAATAACTTACGTGCAACTCTCACTTCAGTAGAAGAATCTGGCACATTTAATTTAGGTCCTTCAAGGACCTCACAATTATGAAACAGTTTAATTTTTTTTTAATGAAGCCCCTCTGCCCCAAGCAAAATGTAGAAAACGGAACTATATACTTGTTTTAAGAAGCAATATTTGAAATAGCGCAATGTTGAATAAAACAATAGTATACATGAAAGAATTGACAGTTGTCCCCAATAAAATGCTAACTACAGTAAAACTCCAATAGTCCAGCATCCAATAGTCCGGCACTCCTGATAGTCCGGCATCAAAATGGCAAGAGCCTAGTGAGTGAGCTTCATCAAAAAAATGAGTCACAAGGTAACAGCGGCAGCAGCTGAACTGAGCAAAAAGGGTAAAAAAGGCTTAAAAAACCTAACACATTACAGTATACTGCATACAGTATATACAATAAAAAGGGTTAAGAACACTTTATATACAGTATATAATGTATACAGTATATATATAACCTGCTTATAGTACCTCCTGATAATCCGGCATACTTGATAATCCGGCACCACCTTAGTCCCATAGGTTCCAGATTATTGGAAGTCTACTGTACTATATATCTTTATCAGAATTTATTTATTTATTAGTTAGAGACAGGAAATGGAGACTAATCACTAAAGGTTAAAAGGCAAACTAAGAAGAAAGAAGATTATCTTGCCTTTTGAAGTTCCTGGCTCTTCAAATTGTTTTAAAGTTACTGGATCTAATTAGTATAATTCATAGTTCATATAATCCTTCGTAAATCTTCAAAACGTGCCTCTCTCCTTGTTATATTCCCCACCTTTGAGAAAATTTAGGTTGTACTAATAAAAAGAAACTCCTGTTTACAGGAAAGGGGACTTTACAAAACGCAGGGGCAAGTATCATAAAACAGCTTGAGATATGAAAAGGATGGTAACATTTGAAACAAAAAAACAAAGAAACAAATAAATAAAGTTATTGATAAAATGTAATAGGAAGCCCGTTGCAGAAAAAATCACAAGAAAGTAACTGCCAGTTGTGCATTGTTGCATGCATAACCAAAAGTCTCCAAAACCAGAATAACTTTGCAATACGACCATTTTAAAATTCTATATGAGATCCATCTGTTTCTCTCATTAATTTATATCATGCTTCTTTTTTTTCTAAACTGTTTAAAAGGTGCTATTATAAAGATTGACTCAAAATACCTATATATACATTTTTGGACATTTATAAAATAGCATTCATTATTTAGTACAATGATCATTCTGAACAAGACCTGACCATATTCGTTTTGTTTTATGCTGTGAATGGATTATGAAGTGTCTTGCTTTCAGATATGTTGATATGGTACTTTAAAAAATCATTACTAATGCTAAAGGTGGGAATTAGAGAGGGTGAGAGCACAAATGAGAAGAAAAAGAGAATCTGTGATTCTGAAATATGCTGTGGTGATGGGCTGTGGTGATATCAAAGAGTAACAAACCAGGACACAGATTTTTAATCATTAAATATTAATTTTCCCTAATCAAGGTTCATAGAGCCTTTAAACCTGAGCATCTCCCCCTTAAAAATTGTATCTTACGTGAGTTCAAACCTACATGGAAAGATTCAACACTTCATAATGAAATCCATCCAGTGAGCTACACCATATTTCACAAATAAACATAAAATGTTTACTCTTATCATTTATTTCCCTGACTGGCAGAATATGTGTAAACAGAATGATTCCAGTTTAATGATTTATTATATATTTATATGAGGATGATCAAGAATAAAGCTCCACTTAATTAGATGGTTGGAGCTTGGGGGGCCTCCCACATACTTGATTTCCCCACAGCAAGCCATTTAAATCCCGTGAATCCTCAAAGCTCAGTAAGCCTGGTGGGCTTTGACAAATGTCAGTGTCCCATAGAGCCTAAAATGAATGCAGGTTGGATGCAGATTTTTCCCAAAAGCAAGTACACAGTAGCATTCCATTTACATTTCTAATTTATTTCTCTAAGTTCAAAGACTTGAAAAAAAGCAACTATGGCATTCATTGCCAAATACAGGTAAATGCAGAGAGCAGCTGTTAACCACAATATAAGATTCCTGAGGTGCTTTTAAATAGCTGCATGTAAGGGGATGAAGAACAATCACAAATATAAGAACTGTCAGCCAAATTCTGTTCTCATGAAATTTTTCCAGATGTCTGATTTCAGTTCTACTTATGTAAACTTAAAGTAGTTACTTGGATTTACACTAGCATTTTTGGGGATAACATTTTCCCCTATATTATTAGTACTGTGAATACACGCAGCACTTTCCAGCAGACAGAGTATGTTCAACAAATAAGAATACCTGTGTTCCAAACAGAGTACAGTTGAATGACACATATAAGTACTGTTCACTAAATAGAGTTATGTGGGTGAACATTATGGGGCAGAATGGCCCAAGCTCTTTCATGCAGGTGAGAATGAAGGGCCATAAGAATGTTCCCATAGTTACACCTATGAAGTGCAATGGAGGCAAAATTTCATTTCCTGTGTAGAGGGACTGCTCCCTTCCTACATTTCCAAGGGTATATTTCACCTCTAAAAGGGAGAGAGAGGTGGAGGAGATGGTGCCCCTCCCTTTCTTCCCTTTTTCTCCTCCTCATTTGCCTCCACCAGCCTCCACATTGTTGCTTTTTGAGGTTCAGTCCCTACCTCAGTTTGCCCTGGGTCACTGTGGCTTCATAGAACCTGATGGCAGCCCTAATTTAGAAGCTATTCCAAACAGAAAAGGGGGGTTGTAGCGCATCTGGTGAAGATACTGTAAGCCAGCAGAAGAGAGCCTTCCCATTGGCTTATTTACTCCTGCCTCTGTGAGAAGTGGTAACTATATTGACAGGAGAAGCTCTCCTGGTTACATGGCACTATCTACACAGGTGCTTGGGTCAGTATTACTAACAATTATTCATGCCCCTGAATGATATAAATTACATCAAAGTAATTTTTTATGTAGAAATAACCTAAATAATGAATAAATTAATGTGTAACATAAGCTAATCAAGCACTAGAGATTAACATGACCTGAAGTCAGTAGAGTGGAAGAGCTAGTGATCAATTTGGAGTCAGTGTCATACCATTGATTTCAGCAGAGTATCTTCAGTTTTCCATGTGTGCAACTAAGATTTAAAAAATGATCCGAATAAAGCAGAAAGGAGGGAAGGTTTTTTTCTCTCTTAAACGGGGAGATTTAGCTAAAATATTGGTAGTTGGAGGAATAGGGAAGGAAAAGGCCTTCCATTTTTTTCGGCCCAACATTCTAAATGTACATTGAGGACTCACTCCTGTAAGTTTTACTTATAGACTTAAGCTCTCTGGGTAGAGGCTGTCTTTCTGTTCTATATTTGTACCCCTTAGCACAATGGGTTCCTGATCTATACCTAGGCTTGCTATGTGCTATGATGATACAAAGAATAAATAAATACTAATAATAAATTATCTTCATTCTCATAAGTATTCCCATTTATTTCAGTGAGAGTGCTTGAATGATCAGGGATGACTCAAATAAGTAAGGCACGCTGGATTAGACTCCAAGACAAATTTACAGTTAACCAGGCATGAGCATAAGGGGAAGGAACTGTGGAATGCGCACACCTCCCTAAAAGCAGGACCGAGGAAAAAAGCCATAAGATAGCCCTGTAAGAGAAGTGAAGAGGATTTTTAAAGGAAATTTTATCTTTTGAAAAGTCCTCCATCTGTTTAATTTAACTTATTCTGCAGGATATTTTCCAGGGTTTGTGCTTTTTTTAGTTGTTATTTGAAGCCTAATTTCCTCATTTTATCTCTTGAATTTTCACAGCCTGCTTATAATGCAACTAGGAAAGCTTTCTGTGTGAAACTGCATAATGTAATCTATGATTGTTAGCATCTTTTCTAATTCACGTTGTTGATTTTCTTCACTAGAATCTTCTCTCTATGTACAATCTGATTAATTCATCAGAAATTTCTCTCATTCTTTCGGACTTAAGATTGTGGAACATTTCTTTGGTAGGTGTCAATTTCTCAGCACTTTCACAGATTTGTGTTGGCTTTCTGTGAAGTTTAAGCCAGATGGAATTTACATTGATTCTGGCCCTTGGAGATCAGGAATTATTCTGCTCATTTTAATACCATGTATAAGATCCTTAACACAAGAGCTTACTTTAACTGTCACTAGCCTGATTTGCTAATAGAATTTTCCAGCCTTTTCCCTCCAGTTAATGGGAAATGCCACCTTTAGAACACATACATTAAGGATTACTAAGGGGCTGCACCCACTGCTTCCTACGCTCGCCAACCCCTCCTCTTGCTGGCCACTTTTTCAGCCAGAGAGCCTGTTAATCTTGTACTGAGCCTAACTATGCTCTCCATGGTCCTAAGTAACTCCCACCATTCTCCACTCCCACACACCACACTTCTGTATGGGCCCCTCTATCCAAATGTTCTTGGCCCATCCTACCTGCTTGTGACCTTCAATCACCAGCCAATTCCCCCTGCCTGCATCCTTCCCGCTCCTGCCCCACCCACCAATAAAATAGTCCATGGACCACAGCCCACCCCCCTCCTTCCATCCCTAATACCACCCCTCCATTCTTACACCCCAATTCCCCTGCCTCCATTCCTATTCCCACAACCCTCCCTAACCCCATTCCTCATCTCCCTCCTTCCATCTCTACCTCCACCCATCCTTCCAAACCCTTCCCCCTCTTCACCCCACACTGTCTATCCCTACCCCCCACCCCCTTCATCCATATTCCTACAGCCACATCATTCCCTAACCCCT
>CM057846.1:112471318-112484944 GCA_030068395.1 Apalone spinifera | reverse complement strand
CAAAACATGAGCCAGTAAGCCACTGGCAGCCAGCCCTCCACCACTCCCCAGGAAGAGTCTGCTAGCTCCCAGGAGCTTGCCAGGGGCTGGAGAAGGCAGGCACCTTCCTGGTCCAGAGTGGAGATCATGGACCTTATTCAGGTTTGGGGGGATGCCCCCAGCATCCATGATCTCCATACTAGATGGAGGAACGCAGCCATCTATGGCAGGATAGCTGCCAGCCTGGCCACCAAAGGCCACATGCAAACCCAGGAGCAGGTTAGCATGAAAGTCAAGTTGGTCCGGTGGGACCCCAAACCCTGAGCCCTGAGCTTCCCCTCCCCCTTCCTTCCCTTGCTTCCCCATTCCAGCTCCCTCCTCCCAGGTTTTCCCCTCCCCTCTCCCACCCTCTCTCTTCCCCTCTCCCACCTCCTTTTCCCAATCTCCCCAGAGGTTTATCCCTTCCCGCCCCCCCCCCAGTTTTGTTCAATAAACCCAGTTTGTATTTTTGAACATATGTGTCTTTTATTTGACATCAGGAAGGGGGACTAGGGAGGGGTAAGAGGAAGGATGTGAGGGAGGAATGGGGCATGAGCCCCCCTGTGGGGAGGACCAAGGAGGTTCTGAGAGCTCCTCGGGGTGGACACTTTCCTGCAGGGCCTCCTGGATCCTGACAGCCCCCCCCCGATGGACCCCTCGGATGGCAGCCTGCAGCAAGTGCAGCCAGGCTGATGGCAATGACTCCCATGAGGCACACTGGTGTGCCCAGAAGCAGCTCTGGCTCTATGTGGCCGAGTGCTGTGGTGTCCCGAGTGTGGGCACTCAGGGCACTCCAAGACAGGACTGCTTTGCTGTCCCTCATCGAGGTAGACAAGCAAGTAGGGGACCCTGAGAACTGTCTGTCCGAGGTGGGGGTAGGGTTCCTTTAAGCACAGAGCTCAGTTAGCCTCAGGCAGCAGCCCCACACACTAAGTCCTAACCTGATGCCCTGCCAGCACTGGTTCCAGCCAATCTTAACTTTGGTTCAGAGTCCACTCAGTGTGGACGTGCTATTTTGAAATAGTTTTTTTGTATAGATGCATTATTTCGAATTAGCATAATTCGAATTAACTATTTCGAATTAAGTTAACTCGAATTAACGCTGTAGTGTAGACATACCCTAAGATATTTGGAAATAACTATCTCAAAATTAGATATTTCAAAATAACGCTGTAGTGTAGACATACCCAGAGTGATGTGATGATGTCAGTCTGTCGTCCCGCAGGAAAACCATTTTTTTATATAGAGTGAGATTTGAGGGAATATAGAGAATAACACTATCAAAATCATGAAGACTTGAACATAGATATGAAAAAACAGTTGGTGTAAATCAACAGAGCTCCATCAAAGTTCATGCAGAGCTCCATCAAAGTTCATTTACACCAACTCAGGATCTAATGATAAGAAGAAAGTAGGAGGGGGCAGGCAAGAGGAGAGGAAGAATTTCTTACATGAGCAATCAATAGACATCACATTATCTTTCCATTGACACATTGTAGAAACACTTCTACATGGCAGAAACAATTTGAAAGAATTTCAGAAAGTCTTATGTCTATAATACTTTGTTATGTAAAATAATAACCTATTACCCAGTGGCGCAGGTCCTCGTGGTGAAATTGTCAAAGCTCCACTGACTGCAACTAAACTACATTTTATACCAGGCAAGGATCTGGCCCAGTGTAAATAGGTTTCTCAAACTAGTTCAGATTAATTAAAATTGGCTTGACAATGCTGTGATCTTTCTTTCTTTCTTTCTTTCTTTCTTTCTTTGGTTGGTCAAACAACCATCAACAGCCATTGTCCAGCTAGGGAGTTACATTTCAGTAACTCACTTGCACAAAGCCACAACAAGGGAATTGCTGAATGATGACTGAGCAATACCAATCAGATAAGCCTGGGTTTCTGTTCTCCTAACACATGAACTAAGGATATAAAATAGGGAACAGTGGCTGCATGTTTGTCCTGTTCTCCTTTCCTACCCCTGCTGAAGGCAACAAGAACACTAGTGCAGAGGAGACTGGTTGCAGGCCAACAGAGAAAGCCTGCATATGAAAGGCTTTAATCAAGCCCCGTATTCTAGGATGAATAAAAGTGATTAGTCTAGATACTGCCCAGTCTAATTAAGTTAAAACTTTAGACTGTGTGCTTATTTTTTATTTTCTTTTGGTAACTTCTCTGATTTTTGCCTATCACATATAATCATATACAAACTATATTTTGTAAACAAAAAACTTATTTTAATGTTTATCCTCATCAGTGAATGTAATTGAAGTGCTTGGTAAATCTCCTTAGGTTACAAAGGCTGGTGTATCCTCTTTCCGTAAATGAGAAGATGAACAAATTAGTAAACTTGGATTGCTCAATAAAGGTCATAAGCAGTGCAAGAATGAATGTACCAAGTGGTACAAGGCTGGGAGCTAGGGGAATTTGGTTGGTGCCTTTGTGTGATTTGTGAGTGGCTCTGGGAGCATTTATGTTATCTAGCTGAGGCTATGGCTAGATTGCAGAGTTTTTCCAGGATACCAAATGCTGCATCTAAGGAATGTGTCCGCTTTTTTGGAACAGTTTCTGAAAACCGGGCGCGTTCTTTTGGTCCCTGTATTCCTCATTTTATGAGGAATAAAAGCTCTTCCGAAAGAGGAGGTTTTTCCCACATTTGGCCCTGTGTAGACAGGCCAAATGTTGGAAAAGCTTCTTCTTAAAAAACAAGTGGAAAAAGGTACACAAATTATGTATCTTTTTCTGAAAAACAAATGCAGTGTAGACATATCCTGAGGGTTGGGCTCTACATATAGTTGTACTGAGCGGTAACAGCACTTAGTGGGGCTGCTGCTTGCTATTGTAAGGGTACGTCTACGCTGCAACAGTATTTCAAAATAATGAGCGCTATTCCAAAATGTCTTATTCCGTGTCTACACCAGTAGGCAGTTACTTCAAAATACTGTCAAAATACTGTCAAGCTGGAGGACTTCTTGCTCCAACTCCTGTAACCCTCATTGTACAAGGAATAAGGGAAGTTGGAGGAAGAGTGCTCTATTTCAAAATAAGTGCTGTGAAGATGCTCCCTATTTTGAAATAAGCTATTTCAAAATAAGATACGCAATTGACATAGCTCAATTTGTATAGCTTATTTCGAGTTAAGACCTGCAGTGTAGATGCACGCTAAGGCATTGTGAGAGACAAACTCAGATTAGTGAGTTAAAGAGACACAGATGTTCCGCAATTCCAGGTAGTACCTTGGGATTACCATCTCAATATGGCTGTGTCTAGACTGGCCCCCTTTGCCGGAAAAAGCATGCAAAGGAGGCCAGTCGCAATTGCAAATGAAGTGGGGATTTACATTTTCCCCGCTCCATTTGCATGAACATGGCTGCTGCTTTTTTCTGTCTTAGAGCTTTGACGGAAAAAAGCGCCAGTCTAGACAGGGCTCTTGCGGAAAATAAAGTCTTTTCTGCAAGATCTCTTATTCCCCGCTTCATTTGCAATTGCGACTGGCCTCCTTTGCATGCCTTTTCTGGCAAAGGGGGCCAGTCTAGACACAGCCTATGACTTTATAGGAAGCACCATAGCAGAGACAGTATTACTTTTTAAAAAAACAACTTATGGATATCTTGAATGAAATGTTACATCTGCTGATGTCAATGGGAGTTTTGCCATTAGTTTTCAGTGGTGTCATCCCTTGATCTTTTTATTCAAACTGTGTGACCCTAACACTGCATTAACACAGTGTTTCTCAAAGTGGTTTGGGGACCCTCTCTGAGAAAGCTGCTACTGGGATGCTCCAGTTTGTTTACTTACCAGTTCTGCGGCCACGGAGCCTAACAGCTCCCTTTGGCTGTGGTTTGCCATTTGTAGCCAAGAGGAGCTGCTGGAGGCAGTGGCCAAGTCATGCTGCATCCTGTGGCTCCCTTGGGCTGCAAACAACAAACTGCAATGGGAGCTGTGAGGCTCCTTGGCTGCAGACCCAGTAAGTAAACAAACCAAAGTGGCCTGCTAGCAGCTTTCTCAGGCTATGTCTAGACTGCAGAGCTTTTCGCTCTGCCACATCCAAGGAATGCATCTGCATTTTTGAATAGTTTCCGAAAAAGCGGACGTATTCTTTTGGCATTCCTTTATTCCTCTCAGTCATAGGAAGAAGGGATGTTCCAAAAGAGGAGTTTTTTCCAAAATGTGTCCTGTGTAGATGGGCCAAAATCTTGGAAAAGCCTCTTTCAGAAAAAAAAGAGGGAAAAGATACACAAATTGCAGTTTGCAATTTGCGTATCTTTTTCCAACTTTTCCCTGCAGTGTAGAAATAGCCTCAGAGTAGGTTTGTGGACCATTCTGAGAAACGCTGCATTAACACACTGACACATATTGTGCATGTGCCCAAATGGGTATGCATACATGGACACTTTGCTAAAAGCAACAAAAATAAGATACTTATGATGGCCTAATTTTTAAAATAATCTATTTGACTGAGAAATCTAAAAAAGGTACATAATAAAAAATAGATGAAGGGTCGGGTATTTGAATAAAAATGTAAATCTCTGAAGGACATAAACTAAGATATATAAGCCTGGATTGTCTCTTGTTTCTGATAATGCAGATTATATGAGTGATACATTTGACTTTGAATTTAAATACTCTAAGGCTTAATCAAAAGATGTCTTTCTTCATAAGAGACTTGTCCCTCAAGATATGTTGCAAAAGAAACTTTGTAAATGATACTTCATTTGATTTGGACAGGACATTTATTCTCTTGGATTTTACTCCACTAGAAAGAAAGTGATGAATTATACAGAATATATGCATACTTGCTAACTGTGTTATTAATGCCTACATGGGATAGTCCATCATCTCTGCTCTTCAAAAGGAGATAGAAGTGAGTAGTGGGCCTGAAAGCATAATTCTGATTTGCATAGTCAGTTCAACCAGGTAATGTGCTTTTTCCCCTCCTGCATCTGTCAATAAAGCTATAATTTGCATTGGGCAGCACATGAAGCATAAAATAAATATCTTCCAAACTATTGTAGCCCTTTGTTAATTAAAATTAGATACATGCACATGAATGTAGAAGTGGAAGTTAAATCCTAGGGAGGAAAATAGAAAGGAGCATAAACTCTGGCAAAAAGAATATGAAGAACATCTAGTTAAAGATTCAAAAAACAATAGCTAAAAAAAACACCCCACAATTTAATAAAATCATTAACAAGAAGCCAATAAAACAATGAGCAGGACCCAGGACAATCAAAATGATAAAGGAGCACCCAAGGACAATAAGGCCATTGCAGAGTTAAATTAATTCTTTCATTGGTATGCACACTGAAGATGTGAGAGTTTCCCAAACGTAGGTCATTCTTTTTAGGAGACAAACCTGAGGAACTGTGCCAGACTTAATTGTCATTAGGGGAGGTTTTGAACACAGTAATAAATTAAAAGTGATAAGTCACCAGGATGAAGGTATTTACCCAAGAATTCTTAAGGAACTCAAATGTGAGACAACAGAATTGAACCTCTGTAATTTGACACTCTCTGGTCCGGCAACACAAGTGGTCCAGTATGATTTTAGTTAGCTGGTTGTCCACTTATCGTGGGTGTGGCCAAGTTTCCCACAGTCCCATAAAGTTTGTTTATAGCCACCAGTGTTGTGTATCAGTGTTCTGTGTTGTTATTTAGCTCTAATTTACCCCTAAATGTCTTTTAAGAGCTCAGTAAGCCATGGAAGTGTTGGTAATGCAGATAGACAATATTAACCTCCAAAGGTTCAGCAAATTCTCTGATTCAGCACTGATCAGGTCCTGAGAGTACCATACTAGAGAGGTTCAATCTATACTATGATTTGTAACCTAAGATCCCTGTAAGCTGTGCAGTCAGGAGGTTGCATGGCTGCCTAACAAGTCCTCAGAGGGACTGAGGGTGTGCATGCAGGCTGCCACCTCTGTCTGCTAGCCCCAGCAAAGATCTGCTGTGACAGTGCTGTGCCAGGCTGACAGGGAAAAGGCGCCTCACACCCTGGCCACAGCTTCTCCATGATGAGTTGGCAAGGAGGGGGCTGCCTCCCACACCCAGCAACAGCTTCTGAGTGCTGGTGTAGGGGGAGGGGTGTGCTCTCTGCAGCTACAGCCGCTTTGTGTTCGGGCCGGAGGAGGCAACAGCTTGATTTTACAAATCAAGAGAGAGATGTTGGAGTCATCATAGATAGGTCTTTGAACTCATACACTCTATTTGCAGTCCTTAGAGAGTAACATTTAGGACTTTGCTTGATAGGGATGAAAATGAAGTTTCATTTTAATTTGCCACTCCTTTTACCTTTCCATTATTTTTGTCTAGTCCTTCTTTGATCTTCCAGGTTTTCCACTATGGCCTCATTCTTCTCCCAAGTACTTTTAATCTTCAAAAGAGTCCTTCTGGGAAAATCCCAAGTGATCTGAAAACTATCTCAGAAATTGCTGGTGATTTGTCCACCTATACCTAGCTCCCTGAATCCAAAATGAATGCAGGGAATCAAAATAGAGGACTCTATTAGTTAATCAAGTCTATATATTAGGTTCCAATGCTGCCACAGTATCAACAAATGACAGATCACTCCAGCTTTTCTTTCTACCTGAATAAAGACATGATCCACAGCCAGTGATGCCGAGTGTCCATTGATGCATGCTTGACACTGAAATTCAATGCAATGCCTGTCTGACTCCTTTTGATATCTGGAGCTAGATGACTTTAGAATCCCAGATTGTTTCAAGATTTAAAACAACATATTTGAGTTTTCAGAAAAGACAATTCGCAATGGTGGTGTTTCCCCTCCAGCCGCCCCACAGGAACATGAAAATCAGACACTATAATGTTTCTGTGATAGAGTCTCCAGCTAGCATTTTGTGTGCTATGATTAAACCTATATACCATTAAATGTGATGGCACATACTAGTAATAGCTCTTGCATGCGATTCAAATATAACTAACAAAATCTTTGCTAACACAGCTAGTTTCTTGGTCTGCTCAGCTATCTTGTTATATTCATCAGTACAAATCCAACCTCTATCCTTCTTTAAAAATATGTATTTGTGTCATTGGTTTAATTACTGTAGGCAGTTCAATAGGAACCTAGATTGGCTGTCAATATAGAGACCTTTTCAAGTACAATTCCTTGAGAGATGGCTTCATTGTATTGTGGAAGAGTATTTGAACTTTTCACAGCATTCATATGATTCAAGAAATCCACCTGAGGCTGGAAAAAGGCATATTTCTTCTTCTCTACCTGCATTACAAACATTTTGAATCTTTTTAACAAAGACCTCAGGATCTTCAAATGAGCTTCCTCATTTTCAGCTTTTGTAAGTATATAAACTAGGTAGCAAATTACGGCATTTGAATCCTGTAATATTTGTTCAGTTATATTTTAAAATATAGCTGGGATATAAGTTTCTCTACAGGGCATCCTATTATTCAGACACAGACCATTTTGGGCATCATTAAAAGGAAAATTTGAGATTTTTTTTTTGTGTGAGCCTCCTCCTGATAAGCTTAAGAGAAAACTGAGGGTCTGATTGTTCAGTCTTTATTTATAAGGATAGCCCCACTTATTTAATGCGAGCAAGGGCAACAGATTCCTGTGCTAGTTTTAATGAGCCCCTTCACAAACTGTGTAAACTGATTCTGCATTTTCTCCACTGAATAATGGCCCAACTTTAGCTATGGCTCTCAGCCTCTACTGTGCTTTTCTTTCTCACAATAAAGTGGGTGCTACAAAATAGTGCAGTGCAATAGAGATGTGACATAGTTTGCTCATCTGTCAACTATCTGATGCATTGCATAGAGAAGAAGGATGATCTAGGAATTGTCAGATCTGGGTGTCAGTTCTCTGTTCCACAACAGATTTCCTAGATGCAATTGGACAAGTCACTTGGCCCATCAGCTCCTCATCTGTAAAATGGGGATAACAACGCCCTATAACACAGGCAAATTATGAGGTGCTTTGGTATTATGGTAATGAGGGGAGTCAGTTAAGTACTTGAGATAGGGAAGTCACAAACTGGAAGGCTTATAGGTATGCTTCCATACACCCTTCTCACATTGCCTTTCTATTTGTTTGTTTGTTTGTGAGTGATTTTTCATAGGAATAGAGTTCCTTTGTCTAAGGACAGTGGCTGTGGAATTGCCGGTGTTCCAGGAATGGAAAGATTAATTAAAAATAAAATAAAATGACCAAAACAATTACTACGAAAATGAAATTGTCACCTGCCCCTAATAAATATGAAAGGATGAACCTCACTAGAGTACTTCTGCAGGGAATATTTTTGGAGAAAGAATATGGATTAAAAAGTAATTTGTGCAATACATTCTACAGTAAAACACATGCATATTAGCCATATAAAATATCCTTTTGGTCATATTTCTGCAATCCTTAGCCAGGCAAATCTACTTTTTACTTCAGTGGGAGTTTTTTCTGGAGTCAGGGATGAAAGATTATGATAATATTGAATGAATATCCTCTGGAAGTTTAATAAAGCACATGACAGGTCATCTTTTCATAAAGTGAGGCCTGAGGTGCATGCACATTTTTACATTTGCATGTGCATATGTTGTTACTGCAATTGCACATGATGACTGAGCAAGCAGGGACTACAATTCCTAATTACAGCACACCAAGGCTTGATATGGAAGGGTATTATGCAATGCCTGTTCTGCCACTTGCTGTCAGAACTGCAGCAACAAGGGACCCATAAGACATGGAGATTGAACAAATGCTAGTGTGAAGCTTATGCTCAGTCTGGAATGATTCTCTTTTTCTTTCCAACATAACTCTCTGGTAATAACAATGGCCCTTGGTAGACTAGTAGAAAGTGACCCCACTTACTAAATAATGTCACAGGATCTCTCCTTCTACAGCTATATAGGAAGAAAGATCCAAGTTAAAATTTAATTAACTTCACCATCCTCCACCCCACACACCCCAGTTATGTGCATGTGACCTATTTTTCTCATGCGTTGGAGGACAAATTAGTCCGTGTTGGTTGAGGAGTGCATGTGGCAGTGGATAGAGAGAAGGGGGGAAAGGGCAATGAAAAAGATAGCAAGGCATCTCAGCCAAGGAACCACTGAAGGATTTAGAAGTATTGGGTACTGCAGTGCAGACAAGTCTGCCTGAAAATGTAGTCAGGTAAAGGTGCACCAAATTCTGGCCTCGCCTTATAAAAACCAAGCCTCTGAAGTGCAATGCTTACATTGTACATTAATAGATGAACAGGCCATGGCAATAAAGACCATTCATAGCTTATTACCTCTTCACGACTTATACCAAAATATCCGTGATTAAATCGGGGGGAGGCACTGGGCATGCCTGGCCATTCCTAGGGGGGATCTGGGGATCACTGCTAGAAAGGAAAGCAGAGGGCATTGCTGGAAAAGCACTAGCTTCTGGGGGCTGCAGGCCTTGAGGTCTCCATCTGGCTGGCTGGGAATTTATGCTCAGGACTGCCCTGACATACCTGGAACTATTGCCAGACCTGTGGCTTGGGTGGCTGCCTACAGAGCCACTTGAGTAGTCACAATGGCTCCTGAAAATGTCAAGGAGGTTGCCAAAAGTCCCAGAATCAATAACTTCTGGGACCGCCTTGGCAGACATGGAACTCCAGCTATCCTTCATTTAAGGCAGCTGTTACATTGAGCTCCATTATGGAATTAGAAATCTGAAACAATAGCAACATCAGCCTAAAACATAGACCCATATCATTGCCCAACACAAAGGCACATGAGAGCAGAGGCCTTTGCTGGATATAGTTTTGAGTTGAGAGATGTGTGTGAGAGACAGAAAAGAAAGAGAAATGCATAAAAACAGATGCAATGAGACAGAAAGCCTAACTCTGCCTTAATAATTGCAGGGAGTATGGCCGTGAGAAAAGGCTAGAAAAAGAGCATTTGGACTAAGTACTGATTGAAGGAGGCTTGGAGCTGTGAACAAAGAAACTCTTCTGTTGATTCCTCCTGTGTTAAGAGGAACAGGAATTTATACATTCTTCGTAAATAAATAGGAATGTATCAAAGATACCTGACTGCATCATTAATTTCTCTTCCTAATGGTATTAATGTTCAGGGTCCCAGAGTTCTACTAACCACTTGGATACAAAGGGGTAACACTAACAAATGTATCACACATACATATATAATTCCATTACATACTCAAATATATGTGAACTCCTGCTCATCCCTTCTGTAAGTTTTGTTATTGGTAACATAGGTGAAGCTATAGTCTTTGGGCATCTAGAAAGCAGGGGACATTTTGGATGCACAAAAAAGTCAGGAGCAGCCCTAAGAGGAAATATTAGCTCCCAGATGTTGAGCCATATACATGCTACTTTATATAGTAAATTGGCAAAATAATACTAGTTTGCTTAATCCAGTTATGCTGACTTTGCTACAGTACCATTAGGTATTAATAAAAAAAAAGGAAAAAGAAAAAGAAAAAGCAGTTTTAAAACAAGTTAAAGCTGATCTGCTATTGTGCTTAACACAGCCATGTTTTATTGATTTTGCCAGATGGTGGTTACTCCAAGGGGAAGGAATGAAAACATAACATATACTATTTTCCATCTACTGCACTCTACAGAATCTAAAATGAGCAGTTGGTTGACATAAACTACAACAGGAAAACTCTTTGTTTACTGTCCCTTTGCACCACCTGTTATTTCAAAAGTGAAATACCTTTCCAGATGTAGAAACAAAGTGTTTTGTTCGGTGAAAACTACTTATATAGGACTGTCCTTTGACAGAAAACTCAGGCCATACTGAGGGAGATGAAGAGAGTGCTTTCAAACCTCCTTTTAAACCCTAGATGATGGAGTTGCCATGGTGACCCTACTCGCCCTAAAAAAGTTATACAGTAAAACTCCAATAGTCCAGCATCCAATAGTCCGGCACTCCTGATAGTCCGGCATCAAAATGGCAAGAGCCTAGTGAGTGAGCTTCGGCAAAAAATGAGTCACAAGGTAACAGCGGCAGCAGCTGAACTGAGCAAAAAGGGTAAAAAAGGCTTAAAAAACCGAAAACATTACAGTATACTGCATACAGTATGTACAATAAAAAGGGTTAAGAACAATTTATATACAATATATAATGTATACACTATATATATAACCTGTTTATAGTACCTCCTGATAGTCCGGTATATCTGATAATCCGGCACCACCTAAGTCCCATAGGTTCCAGATTATCGGAAGTCTACTGTACAAATCATCATTCTGCACTAACAGGGTATCACTATGGCACAATGATATCCCAGATATTCCCTGAGCACCAGGGTTTGGAAAAGAGTGTAGCACAGAAGATGCTGTGTAGCCTATGTACAATCCCTGGATCCCCAGTGCCAAGGGAATTCTCTGCCATCCAGCTGAACTGGAATGATGCTGAGGATGTAGACAAGAATTTTGTTGCCATATATCAGATATAGCTACTCTAGTCCTTTGCTTCTGGTGCATGTTGGGAAAACTTGGCTGTTCACTAAACTTGACTTCAGAGGACAAATAAAGTCTGCTCTTGGGGTTGAGGAATACTCTGGCACCCTCTTGAGAATGAGTCCTATGAGATTGCTTCTACACTGCAATGCAAGAGAGCTTAAATCTTGTGTCTCACATTGACTCAGGCTTGGATCCCTAGGGACACAAGGTCTGAGCTTTAGGTTACAACAATTTGTGTAGAGATGGAAGGGGGAATTAGGCATGAGCCAAAGTTCAGCCCCTTGTCTTACATTGCTGTGTACACATACCCATAAAGTTTAAGGCTACAAGACACCAATGTATAATCTGTATATGATAGGCTTGTATATTGGTTATTCCCATGTTAGGAAAAAAAATCACATAATTTCAGAAAACAATGAATTTTCTACATTCATGAACTAAGAATAACATCAGCTTCTCTAAAAGGAAAATGAGAGAATTTGTCAGTGCTTACCTGGAACATTTTCCCTCTTGAAAGAGGTAGGCCCACAGTTTCTCAAGAGTCATCACCTATCTCAGCAATGACAAAATTCCTGGGCAGGGAACAAAATAAGATTAAGGAGAAAAATGATTCCCTTACTCTACAAAGTCACCATTACATGCATGATCTGTCTTCCAAAGATGGCATCTAGACTGAGAATCTATCTTCTAATACTTATTTAATTGTATATGCAGAAGAACAAATTTCTGCTTTAGAGATTTCTTTTTAGGTGCCTGCCCTTTTTAACAAAATACAGGACTATGTAGCACTTTAAAGACTAACAAAATGGTTTATTAGGTGATGAGCTTTCGTGGGCCAGATCCACTTCCTCAGATCAAGTAGTGGAAGAAAAAAAATGAACACATATGAAAAGGACAAATCAAATTTCATGTAGACGCGCTTTTCCGCAAAAAAGCCCTGATCGTCATTTTCACGATCGGGGCTTTTTTGCGGAAAACACTACTGTGCTGTCTACACTGGCCCTTTTCCAGAACAGTTTTCCGGAAAAAGGACTTTTGCCCGAGCGGGAGCAGTATAGTTTTTCTGGAAAAGCAGCTGATTTCTTACAGTAGATCGTCAGTGCTTTTCCGGAAATTCAAGGGGCCAGTGTAGACAGCTCACAGCTTATTCCGGAAAAGCGGCTGATTTTCCGGAATAAGTGGCCCAGTGTAGACACATCCCATGTGTCACTAGGTTACTTCTCTCATCCAGTAGTGGCCCCAAATCCTCTCTGATCACCTTCTTCTTGTTAACATGCCTGTAGAAACTTTTCTTGTTATCCTTCACATCCTTTGCCAGTCGCAATTCCAATTGCGCTTTTGCCTTCCTGATAACCCCCTGGCATTCTCGAGCTATACATTTATAGCTCTCCCTGATCATTTGTCCAAGTTTCCACTTTTTGTAAGCTCCCTTTTTGTGCTTAAGTTCACGAAGGATTTCCACTGTAAGCCAATCCGGTATCCTACCATGTTTACTTCTCTTGCTATGCATAGGGATGGTTTCTTTCTGTGCCTTCAATAAGGCTTCTTTAAAATACTGCCAGTTCTCCTGGACTCCTTTCCCCTTCTTATTAGCATCCCAGGGGATTCTACCCATCAGGTCTCTGAGGGAGTCAAAATCTGCTTTTCTGAAGTCCAAGGTGTGTATTTTACTATTCTCTTTTATTCCTTTGGTCAGGATCCTGAAATCTATCATCTCATGATCACTGCTTCCAAGGTTGTCACCCATCTCTACTTCCCCTATTAGTTCCTCCCTGTTTGTGAGCAGAAGGTCAAGCTGCACATGGCCCCTGGTCGTATCCTTCAGCACTTGTACTAAGAAGTTATCCCCAACATTCTCCAAAAACTTCCTGGATTGCCTGTGTACTGCCGTATTGGTCTCCCAACAGATGTCAGGGTGATTAAAGTCACCCATGAGAACCAGGGCCTGCGATCTGGAAGCTTCTCTCAGTTGTCCGAAGAAAGCCTCATCTACCTCATTCACCTGATTCGGTGGCCTGTAGTAGACACCAACCACAACATCACTGCTGTTGTTTGCTCCTCTAAACTTATCCCATAGACTCTCAACAGGCTTTTCTCCCTCTATATACTGGGGTTCTGAGCCATCATAGTGCTCTCTTACATATAGTGCAACTCCTCCTCCTTTTCTCTCCTGCCT
>CM057846.1:112445367-112463162 GCA_030068395.1 Apalone spinifera | reverse complement strand
GTAGGTAAGGTCCCATGGGAAGCAAGACTAAGAGAAAAAACAACTGAAGAGAGTAGGCAGTTTTTTGAAGAGACATTATAAAGTGCCCAAGAGCAAGCTATTTTGCTGCGTAGGAATGATAGAAATTATGGCAAAAGTCCATCTTGACTTAACAAAGAGATCTTACATAATATAAAAATCAAAAAGGAGTCATATAAAAAGTGGAAACTAGGACAAATTAAAAAGGATGAATACAAGCAAACAATATAGGTATGCAATGGCAAGATTAGAAAGTCAAAGGCACAAATCGAGCTTCTATAAATATATTAGAAGCAAGAAGAATACCAAGGACAGGGTAGGCCCACTGGTCAGTGAGGAGGGAGAAACAATAAATGGAAACTTGGAAATGGCAAAGATGGTTAATGACTTCTTTGTTTTAGTCTTCACCAAGAAGTCTGATGAAGGAATGCCTAACATAGTGAATTCTAGGGGGAATGGGATAGGTTTAGAAGATAAAATTAAAAAAGAACAAATTTAAAATTACTTAGAAAAGTTAGATGTCTGCAAGTCACCAGGGCCTGATGAAATGCATCCTAGAATACTCAAGGAGATGATAGAGGAGGCATCTGAGCCTTTAGTTATCATCTCTGAAAAATCATAGAAGACAGGAGAGATTCCAGAAGATTGGAAAGGGCAAATATAGTGCCCATCTATAAAAAGAGAAATAACAACAACCCAGAAAACTACAGACAAATCAGTTTAACTTCTGTGCCAGGAAAGATAATGAAGCAAGTAATTAAAGAATTAATCTGCAAGCACCTGGAAGATAATAAGGTGACAGGTAACATCTAGAATAGATTTGTAAAGAACAAAGCATGTCAAACCAATCTGATAGCTTTCTTTGATAGAATAACGAGTCTTATGGATAAGGGAGAAATGGTGGACGTGGCATACCTAGACTTTAGTAAGGCATTTGATATGGTCTTCCATGATCTTCTTATCAAGAAACTAGGCAAATACAATTTAGATGGGGCTGCTATGAGGTGGGTGTATAATTGGCTGGATAACCATTCTCAGACAGTATTTATTAATGGTTCACAATCCTACTGGAAGGTCATAACAAGTAGAGTTCTGCAAGATTCTGTTCTGGAACTGGTTCTGTTCAAAATCTTTGTCAATGTTTTAGATATTGGCATGCAGAGTATGCTTATTAAGTTTGCAGATGATATAAAGCTGAGAAGGGTTGCAACTGCTTTGGAGGATAGGGTCATAATTCAAAATGATCTGGACCAACTGGAGAAATGGTCTAAGATATTTAGGACAAAATTTAACAAGGACAAATGCAAAGGAAGGAACAACCAGTTTCACACATACAGAATCGGAAGTTACTGTCTAGGAAGGAGTACTGCAGACAGGAAATTAGGGTTCATAGTTGTACAAGGTAAATATGAGTCCACAGTGTGACACTGTTGCAGAAAAAGAAAACATGATTCTGGGATACATTAACAGGAGTGTTGTGAGCAAGACACGATAAGTCATTCTTCCACTCTACTCTGCATTGATTAGGCCTCAATTGGAGTATTTTGTCCACTTCTGAGCACCACATTTCAAGAAAGATGCGGAGAAATTGGAGAAAGTCCAGAGAAGAGCAACAAGAATGATTAAAGGTCTAGAGAACATGACCTATGAGGGAAAACTGAAAGAATTTGGCTTGTTTAGTTTGGAAAGGAGAAGACTGAGAGGAGACATGATAGCAGTTTTCATATCTAAAAGGGTGTTACAGGAAGGATGGAGAAAAATTGTTTTCCTTGGCCTCCAAGGATAGGACAAGAAGCAATGGGCTTAAACTTCAGCAAGGGAGGTTTAGGTTGGACATTAGGAAAAAGTTCCTAACTGTCAGGGTGGTCAAACACTGGAATAAATTGTCCAGTGCTGTTTCCTAGAAGAGGGACATGTCCATCAGGTTGAGGAGTTCCTCAAAATGTTCCTTCTACCTCTTGATAATCTCAGTTAAGGTCAGCATTGCACCACCTTTGCTGAGTACAACCTGGGCAATGTTCCACCAACCCTTCCCAAGGCAACAGATGTTTGCCAGAACATCTTTAATGACATCTAGTAATCATTCTCCATGGTCTCTCCAAAATCTTTACAAATATGGGCTTTCACTTCAATGAGTGCCATAGCCACAGCCCTCGTAGATGGTTGGTATCTCACAGACATATCACTAGTCTGGTCGTGAACACTGCTTGGACAGACTCCTTCAACCTGACAGCATCCCTCACCACTAGAGTCCACCAATAGGTCCTAGGGTTACTATCATGGCAGGCGCTAACCAGATTCAGACCACAGCTTTTTGTGGCTGCCTGAATGATTGAGGCCCTAAACATTATCCAATTTGACTCAATGTCCAAGACCTCATTCAGAATGCAGGAGAAGTTCCACAGGTGGAAATTGAAGTTTTTCTGCATAGGATCCTCCTCTAAACATTCCCAGGTGACTCACATTGATCATTTGAGTCTAAAAAGTACACATTACCTTAATGTTTATTTAAATATATATCAAAATAGTAACAATACATTTATAATTTTGTATATTTGCTCTATCACAGCCATGCCTGTATGTGATTTTATATATAGAGAGATTAAGGTCAATTAATTTACTACTTATTTGAAAAAATACTTTATATGTACTATGGCACAGCAAAATCCTTAGAGCATTGTAGTAATGATTATGAAAGCCCTTTTATTTGAAGTCCCTAATTTGCAGTGCTTGAAACTTCAAGAAATATGCTTGGGATGAAATTTCTCAGGACTACTCTCAATCCAAGAGAACATATGAAAATAAAAACATTCCATCTGGTTATTTTAAGATTGAAATACCAGTGTTTTCACACATTTAAATAGTTATAATCTGAGAAATGACTTTGCTAAAGTAGTATTATAGGATACGATGTTTGATATCTCTTAATGCCTTTCAGAACAAATATCAGTTTACAAGCAAAAAGTTGTTTTGCTGTCTCATGTATTCATCCCTCCCCCCTACTCACCTTTCTTTACTCTCCTTTCCTTTTTCCCTTTACTTTTACCTCTTCCCTCTTAGGTACCATTTTTACTTTCATTACTTTGCAATTGTAATGTTCTTTAAATGTACAACATCTTTACAGAGTGCATTACCTGATTCTGTAGATAATTCCTCAGATTTATAAAGTGCACCAGCATGCTGCATGTTAAGTGTTCCATGTCGAATCTGCTGCACACTTTACGTTAGAGCACACCAGGGAACCGAAAGTGCGCCCAGTAGGGTATGCAGGTACCAATTACAAAACGCAAAATAATTAAAGACACTTTAGAAATAACTCCCCACTGTAGAGTATATTACTCTGCTAAATAGACTAGTGCTGAATCTTCAAAAAGTGGAGGAGGCACACTGGTTGACTGATGTTGTCTTAATCTATAAAATCTTTAGGGTTTTGTGATACTGGCACATGCACTGGAATGGTGTCATATATACATTTTATGACTGTGCATTATCCCCAAGTGGCATTAAATAGATATTTTTAGATTTTTTTCAGAAGGTTTGCCAACTTTTGTTTTTATTATTTCTTTTATTACTTATTTAAAGCAATAACATTATCACCTTGAATTCAACTGGACAAGTGCCAGCAGGAGATATATTCTTTATATAATTGCTTAGTTTATATTACCAATGGTATCTTAAATCATAGTAACCTGTGCTAAGGGTTCATACTCCTTTAGCGCTCCAATTATTGGAATTAGATAGGGTGAACATCTATTAGAAATATCATTAGGTCTGAAGTCCTTAGAAGTATATAAGGAATGATGGCAGCGACTACAACAGTATTCACAAGTTAACAATCTTCCTTTTATTAAGAACCTTACTTCAGAGATAATCTAAGTCTCAATTAAAGATACATAAGTTATGGTGGAAGAATATCATAAAATGGTCACCATCGATGTTTTCATGGTTACATCCTAAAAGGTACCATACAGAAGGGTGGGTTTCTCAACTAATTGTCATGTGTGGAGGGTCTCCTGATGAAGTCTTCTTCCATAGTCATTTTGGGGGATGCCTTTTCTTTTGCACAATATTCATATCCATAACCCTTATACTTATCCATAAGGGTTACAAATCCTTCTCTCTTAACTGGACTTCTATATCCCATGACATTTTGGATGTCTCCCTTTTCCTAGGCTATTGCTTTATTACCTTTATTTTCATTAACATATACATCAAAAGTTCTTATGGCAATCTGCAGGTTCTGCAAATTTTTCCATGATGTTACAATCTGGCATCTTTCTGTATTGATGAGTATATTGTAGTATATCTTCCTGATCACATACTAGTACATGTCAGCTACTAGGTCACCCTCCCCAAATGTGGGTAAGTAAAATCTTACAGATCTGAAAGGTGTGTATTGTGCAAACTTACTTAGCATATATACCCTAATATAGTGTTTCTCAACCAGTGTTTCTCAACCCTTAGGGGTACTTGAGAGATGTCTGGGAGGGGGGAGGCGTACGTCGACATAACTGAAATTTGGCGAAAACTGAATTTTTGTTTGAAGTGTTATAGCGCTTTATTATCTTTGTACTTTTTACACTTCAAAATTTCATCGCCCATCCAGCTATGATTAAGTTGTTTAAACAAATGTGTTGCAATGGTAGAAAAAAAGTTTGTGTGTCTGAAAACTGTAAGTACTGGGGGAATAAAGTACCCCTTTAAAAAAGGGGATACTTTATTAAAAAAGGTTGAGAAACAGTGCCCTAATATACACTCATTATTCACGAATACCAGTCTTATACCCCTATAATAACATCCTACTTATTTCTATGCCTATAACCTACAACTTAAAACTATTCATTATACTTTGATTACATATAAGTTAATCACAACAATTGAAGACACATTTAAATGAATATGTTAACTACAGAGAGAAAAAAATAACTGATAAGTAGCTGAAGTCTTTAAACAGTACCTAAGGTTGCTTTCCAATGTCATGAGTCTATTGTCCAATATCTTCTAACCTGCCAGACCTAGGAACGATTGCTTTCTCCCAATGAAGAAAGGGACTCCCCACTTTTAAATGTAATAAACATCAATTTCAAGTCTCATGGCTCATGAGATATTGAAAGTAAAACCTGTCACTAGTCCAGACCTGAATATTGAACATTTTTCAAATCAAGCTAATTTTAATTCTGTATGTGTGGGAGATGAGAAATTTCACTTCTGAGGTGAAAGAAAATCATTTTTGTGTCACATATAAAACATCAATTGAAAAAGAATTTTTGATAAACTTGCAAAGATGTGTTTAAACTAAAAGTGCCTCTGTCCCTTTAATGTTAGTGTTGACGACCATGAAATACATCATTTACTTGACCCACAAGAATTGTGTAAATGTCTGTGACTTTTGAAACCTTGAATTAATTTTTTTTTCTGCAGCTTTGTCCCAGTTAGGAAATACCTTTATCAAATAAGGAGGTTTAAAAGTAGTGAGATCAGTTCAGAGTCTGTGTATTTAAGAGGTTTATGCAAATCTGAAGTGCCTCAATTACAGGCTTAATATATTTTAATTGTTACATTTAAATTATGAGTATATTAAATATGTTCATAGTTGCTTCTGCAATTTATGGATTATGTGCTTTAAAAGCTTTAGAAAAGAACAACTTTAGTTCACATCAATACAATTAACTATATCTATGCCATTTTGGTAGTAATCAAAGTACCTAACTATCACAGGTTGCTATTTAAATGACCTATGTGGAATAAGTTTGGTACCTGTTCAGTTCAAACGGGACAAGTGTCTAGATCACACAAATTAGAAACACAGTTAATACTAGAGAGAAGACCTTCTCATGTCAAAGTTAAGACTCCTTGGTGTAAAATATAGTGGAAACCTTCAATTTTACTGCCCAAAGAATTGCTACTCTATGGGCACGTCTATACTCAAGAGAAGATAGTCATCCCGGAAGCTGATCTTCTAGTGTTTGATTTAGCGGGTCTAATATAGACCCATAAATCAAATGCTGAGACAGCCCCACCAGGGTCTGGTACTCCTCATTCTGCGAGGTGGAAGGGAAGCTGATAAGAGTATCTTTAAGGTCCTGGGGAAGAGAATATCTCTACACTGTATTTGTCAATGCCTAGACCAATGGAGCTTGAAACTAGGCTGAAATCTCTGGAGACTACAGTTGCACAAGTTAATATTATTAATTGTATGGCTGAAGAACAGAGGATTCCTATCTCTAGAGCTGTGACCTTTGAGAAATATTAAATCCATCATCTTCAACAAGCACTAAATTCATATGAACATTAAAAGTACACTGAATTTTAATTCTGTTTTTAATATGTTTTATCAGCAATAATTATCAAAACTAAATACTGTTCTCATAGATTGTGTCCAAAACACAATTTTCCCATGCATCCTGTTTAATGATCTTCACAAAAGTCTCGGACCTCTACTTTAAGTTCTGTTAGACATGGGTCTTTGAAAGGGGAACAGAAGCAATAAAAATCAGGAAACTGACCTAACTTTAAACAGAGTCTAGAAATAAAAGGGCTATATTCACAGTTGAGCCTCAGCCTTTTACAAGTGCAATTTGCATTGGCAAAATTGCTGATTACACTGATCCACTTATTTATGGGAGTTACATGTCTCTTGTTCTGCCCATTCACCAGAGGTATGGACTTGTTACAGCTGTTAGCTATACAGTCTGCTTCTTTAGTTCAAACAGTAGCAGCACATAGTCACAAGCAAAGGAGGAGGTCTAATGTTAGCCATCCCGTTGCTTCCTTCTCCTTTTAGTTCTAACTTATAACAAGCTGACCAGCATAGATGTTCATAACAGGAGTGAAAAAGATATCTGTGTTTTTGATTAATTTGGGTTTCTACTGGTGTTTATAGTGCCGTATTTCAGTTACTTTTGTGTATTGATATTGTGATTTTTACATTGTCAGATATACTTAGAGCATAAGGATAAATCCTTTTTAGCATGTGTGAATATCTAAATGAATAATAAATTAATATTTATTCTGAGAACTTGCTTCTGAATGTGTATGCAGTAAGTATGTATTTTGTAGTAAAAGCAGCAGAGAATTTTAAGGATTCAGCATGGAGTATGAATAAAATAGTGTCTTAATCCATTGAAACAAGAAATTGCCTGTTTATTCATTAAGGCAGATAAAAAAATAAGCATGTGATTAATATAGTGATAGGTACAGGTCCTTAGTTAACTATCACATAGTTTCTAATTATTAATATTATGTAAAGATGGTAGAATAATGGAAGATATATCCAATTATTGAATGATTACATTCACAGAAACTTAATTAAGGCTTCATCATTAATTGCATATTATTTATATAAAATGGCGTGATCTTTCACTGACTGAATGAAAACATAACCCTTAATGAAGATGTGTTATCTATTAATACACAGTAATTTTGGTGGCTGAATCTCTTTTCTAGCAAGTAGTAGTGAGCTGCTATATTCTCTTGTAGTATAGTTTAGCTGTGTTTGTGCACATCTGGGCATGTATAAGGATAGCCACATTATCCCCATGCTTGTTCTAAAGTTACATTCTTTTTCTACTTTCTTAGTTCTCAGTGTACTTATTCCTCTCTTTTCATCCATTTAGCCTTTAACTAACTTAAGGATATACTGCTCAGCTGGAGGACCCGAGATTTTTCTCTGATTTAGCAGGACTGACCTTTATTTGATTTCCCTGCACTCCACTATTTCTCATTATCAGAACTCCTGGGAAATGTTTTATGTTAATGTGGGTGAGGTGAGGGGACAGAAATTCAAAATCAGTCTAGAAAAGGGTAGGGGGGGTTTGTTTGTTTGTTTGTTTTGCTTTTACAGCCTCCTCAGTTAGACCTGTTCTTCATTGCTCTCTTCTGGTAGACTATAATGATGGAATTGTAGTTTGAGCAACAAATCACTGAGTAAAATAAAGCTATTTAATTTTTATAAAATATATTATGGTTAAGGATCTCAACCAAATTAAACAAGGAGATGATGCTCCATATTATCTAGTCTTCTCCACCTTAAGTTTGATATGTAAATTAACAAATATTTTCAAAAATTTTATTAATACATTTAAAAGATTTTGAAAAAGGAAAAGAAAAATGTCAAATGGAAAAAAGGGAAGAATGTTAGATATGGACCAGCCAATTTGTATTATGTCATCCTTTTCATAAATCCTTTAGTTAGCTCCTTCGACTTTTGCACAAGAAAAGCAAATTTATGAATTTTTAGTTTCTCAAAGAAAAGTTGCAATTTTCCACATCTGGGGAGGGCAACGTTGGATTAGCTCTACATGAATTCCCTTTTGCTGGGGAAGCAGATTTCACTTTGTCCTCCTTCAAATCTTCCAAATATGCATTTGCTGGCTTGATCTCCTTGTTGATGACATCTCCTATCATATCACTGGTGTTTCATGTATCACATTTTTACATATCATAGTTAAAATTAAATATTCATTGTGAAAAGCAGTTTCTGGAGTAGATATTGAGGTGCTACCTTAAAGAATGTCTGGAAAAATATTTTCCTCTAGCAAATTGTCATGCATGATATTAACGTGTTTTAAAATAGCACATGACATGAATAGGACTATACAGAAACTGGAAAGGTGTGGTGTAAAAATCTACATAAAATGTTAGAAATTGGATAACTGCAGGGTGAGTAGAAAAGAGATTTAATCTCATGCCTCAAACCTCATGACAAGTTGACCACTGTGCAGTTATAATTACTTTATAATTACTTTGGTCTGAAATCAGGGCTGGTGACATATTTCACCACGACCTGGACAATTTGTGAGGGGGCTTGGTTCCGAGCCTCCCCTGATGGGTCTTGGTCTCCAGTGAAAGGGGCAGGGCTAGGGGCTAGCCTCTCCTAACCAGCCCTCCCTTCCACCTGGATCACACCACATAGGGATCTGGCAGCAATTTAAAGGACCTTGGGTGCTGGCCATTGCTGCTGCCACAGTAGCAAAAGGTGGCAGCCTGGATCCCCAGGTGCTTTTAAATCACTGGGTCCCACCTGTAGCATCCCTGTCTGGAATAATTTTTGTCCTGAAATGAGCAATTAATCTTCCTACATGACTGTTTTTTAGTTTCAATATTATAACTTCATCCCCATCTCATGCAATGAGGTTACGATTGTAACCTAGGCTGCAACAATATAATAATTCAGAACCTGTATACTGACCTAGCTGGAGTTTCAACTTGTGAAAGATTTCTTTATACAATAGAAAAAGAAATATCAGAGTACAATGTGGTTCAGAGGAATTTCTAGGATAAGATGAAACATGACTTGAAAATTGAACTTACCAGATCATACCCAATCTCTTGTTTCATAATATTGCAGATAGTGGTCCAATCAATCCCTAGTTATCTTAATTGAGTACAGTTCAGCATGGACAGCTCTGATGCATTGTATTCCATAATGTACGCCCTGCATTATTCCTATTCCTGCTCTTAAGAAGCTGTCAAACTCAGGACTGTCAAGGACAAAGCAGTTTGGTAATACTAAAGGCCTTACCAGATTTAAAAAAATCTTCATCTAAGCTACTTAATAAAAATACCCATCAACAATCCTTTTCCAAGTCTCAGCAAGCGACCTCCACACAAGATGACTGAAAGAAAAAAAAAAAGCACTTAACAGCATGCCCACAAAGTCTGAATTGGGGCTATGTCAGAACAGAGTTCTGTAATTAAGGGCCCCTCAGGGATTATTGTAATTGCAGTCTACACAGAGGGAGAAAAGCTGATGTCTGTTTTGTGCTAATCTTTTTTCTATATCACTTCTGACTGATTGCTGAATGAACCTCTCGTGCATAAGGTTAAAATCGGAACTTTCTAAATTTATTTGTATTTTTTGCATAGATTTATTTGCTAATTGTTATTGTGATGGTCTGAATTGTTGTCTAATTTGGAAATGTATTTGCTATGTGTGGAACAGTATCTTGGGGGTTGTATTTGGGGGCTGTGTCTGTAAAATATCTGGCTGGCCTACAATACTATAAGCAAAGCCAGAAGCCATGTCCAGTGAGAAAAATAATTGGCATCTGAAAAAGCTCCTGAGAAGCAGAAAGGACTCCAGCCTACCCTTCTTTACTTTGTCTGGAGGGATTTATTAGAAAACTAACTGAACTAGCATTCTAAAGGTGTTTACTCAAAACTTACACTGGAAGATGGGAGGAGGGAAAAAAAAATCCTTTCAGAAACCTCAAACTTCAGACAACTTCAGAAGGCAGACTTTGAAGTGGAAAGACAGTCCCTTTGAAATTCTGAGTATGCTATCATCTACTTAGAAAGAAATTGAATGGCTGAATATCAAGGGATACTGGCCTACATTAGACATTAGGTAAACGAGAATATAGGGTACAAAGCAGATTATAGATTGATAGGAATGTGATTACGTGAATAAAATGGTGTCCCACTGGTAATTGTACCAGGATAATCATGTTAGAAGAGAGACCTATAGTTTAACATAATCATGAGATGTTTTGATACCTAAATAAGAAAGTATAGCTAGACATAGGACACAATATATAAATTACCACAAGAGACACACACAAAGAGAGATTAACACTCGAGGGCCTGTCAACAAAACTGGACCCAGGAATTGGCAAAATGAAAGATTTCTAGTCCTGTTGAATAATCAGACATTAACTAAGAGAGTTATTTTGTCCAAGAAGTGTGTGTGGGGAGGGACAAGTTCAAACTTAATGTGCTTAACTTTTATTGGGGTTTATATTTTCTTCTATTTCTTAAATGAACATTGCTTAGTTAAGATACCTGGAATTGGTGGGTGCAACTGAGTCAGTCATCGGAAGCAAGAAAAAAACCTGGAGTGGCACTGGCAACACCATTCATTTACAAATCACTAGTTTGGTTTACAAAATCATAAAATTTTGATGTATGAGCCTTGACCATACATAAAGATGCTAAAATGTATCCATTCTGCCAGCTGGGCAAAAGGGATGTCCCTTGCCCTTTACTATCCCTGGGTTGAAGGAGCTGACTTGATCCTGCTTTCATCGCCTATTCTCACTGTTACCCTCTGCACCCCCTCAGCTTCCTCTGCATTTCCCAGTAACTACTAAATCTGTCTCCCATTTCTGCTCATATCCTGCTCCCAGTGAGACTCCCCATGATCCTTTTTGCATTATCTATGCTACTCCTCACAGACCCTCTGCCCCCTGTCTTGCTCCTTCGAAACTGTTGAGTGTTAGCCACTTATTGCTGTGATTGGGTTTAATTTCATAAAAAATAGTGAGATGTGGCAACCATCCTCATTATAGGGCAGTCCTTTTCCCATAAGCAGATGGATATAATGCAGTGGCAGCCATTTTACTGCTTTGGACTCACTGGGCATGCCTACATTGCAGAGTAATTTCGAAATAACAAGGTGAGTGAATAATGTCAAGATAACAGGTTTCTTATTCCAAAATCTGTAACCCTGATTTTGCAAGGAATATTGCCTATTTTGAAATATTTATTTCAAAATAGGTTGTGTGCAAAAGACGTAG
Organism: Apalone spinifera; assembly: GCA_030068395.1. Classification (NCBI taxonomy): domain Eukaryota; kingdom Metazoa; phylum Chordata; order Testudines; family Trionychidae; genus Apalone; species Apalone spinifera. Next base: position 112,451,628 of record CM057846.1, on the reverse strand, counting down.
TTGTGGTTATTTCCAAATAATTGGCCTCTAGGGCTTCTCACAGCTGTCCTGGTGGCCATTCTGTCCACACTAATCAAAACTCTATAGTTCCCCTTCCTCTGCAGCCTTTAAAGGTGCAACTAGAGGGGAAACAGTTTGTGGCACATCGTGAGCTCTGCATTGGGATCTCGCGGGAGGAGGCAAATCTCCAGGATCTCCACAACAGGTGCAAGAATGCCAACATCTATGGACAGATGGCTGGCCGCCTGGCCCAGAAGGGTCACCTGCACAAGCCAGAAGAGATGCGCACGAAGATCAAAGAACTGAGGCAGGCCTACACAAAGGCCAAGGAGTTCAGCTTCTACTCGGGTGTAACACTCCACTCCTGCCCCTATTTCGACTAGCATCCTGGGAGGGGGTCAGTCCTGTCTCCTCCTTGCTGTAGACTATGGGCTGGAAATGCTTGTCATCAACCACCCAGAGGGTGTAACTGAAGACAAGGAGGAGGGGGTGTAGGAGGAGGAAGAGGAAGATGAGGAGACCAGCCTGGACATCCATTCCTGGGCAAGTGCAGCAAGACAGAGGACACTGAGCCCCTGTCAGGGGAACCTGCCATATGGAGGAGGAGGAGGAGGAGACCCCAGTAACACCCTCTCTGGTAAGCAGCATCTGCTGCTCATACACACCTCCCCCCACACCGTCCACCCCCTCCTCCAGTGGACAGCAATAGAGTCCTCTCCCTGTGGGACACTGCCACTGCCAGACCTGGAGTGTGCGTGGCATGTGAGGAAGCTAAGCCATCCCATCACCCCCGACCTGGCCAGCACCTTTCCATGTCTGCTTATCTCTGGGGCGTAAGGGTGGTGAAGCTGCCCATGGGATATGTGTGCCCCTGCAGGAAATAACCCATTGTCTAGGCATCAGATGGCCTTTCTTGAAGCACATCACTTTCACCTGATCCTAGACCTTTCAGTGTCAGTTCAGAGATGAGGGCTAGGCTTCATGCACAGTGTCTCCTGGGATGACTGCCCTTCTCTTTGTTTTTCACAGCTGGACCAGCTGCAAGTGGGGCGTGAGCGACATCTCCCGCACCAGACTCCTGACACCATCAAACCTGTAGGTGTCGCAGACCCCCTCAAGGACCATGAGAAGGAATACGTAGCCTGCCTCCCTTCCTACAGCTATCTCTGGAACATCAGGACCATAGATTGGACACAGACCTGAAGGAGTACTGTGCTGACTGGGAGCTGCATCACACCACCTTGCAGAAGCTGTTTCAGGAGGCCCGGAGCATGTGACGGCATACAGCGCTGCCATCAACCATCTGGTCACCACGGTTGAGCAGTGCAGCAGCTGCCCCTCACGTACCCACTCCTTCCCAAGTCCCCCCACACATCCCCACTACTGCTCCTGCTACTATCTCCACCTTTGTCCCTGCCCCTCTGGCTTCACCCCCTTACTCCCCATGGCCGCCGAGAGCCCTGCACACGAGGCAGTGGGACCACCTGAGGCAGGTGTCAGTCCAAGCCCCATCCCTGAGTCCCACCTCCCCTTTCCTTCCCCTCCTTCTGCCTCCAGCCCCTCCCTGTTTCTTTTCCCAGTCCTTCCCCAGTTCTTGATTCTCCAAAGAAAAACCAGATAGTTCATTTATTCAACAGAAAAGGTCTTGTTTATTTTATCAGCAGGGGAGGGGGGAAAGAAGGGAACAAGGAGGGCTGGGGAAGGAGGGGCGGGGGAGGAAAGACACACTGGGGCACTGCAGAGGCCCCTTGTGGGGAGGCTTGGGGGAGAGTCTCACAGGTGTCCTTGTCTGAAACTCTCCCACAGAGCCTCTTGGATGCGCACAGCCCCCTGATGGACCTGCCGGATGGCAGTCATGCGCGGCTGCTGAAAGGCCCCTGTGAGCCGCTCGGCCTCTGACCCCCAACCCTGGCAAGAATGTCTCCCCCTAGTTTTCACAAATATTATGGAGAACATAATAGGCCACCATCACTTGGGGAATGTTACGCTCACCAAGGTCCAACCAAGTGAAGCAGTGCCCTCCACAACAATGTGGGCCCTGATGAGCCTGCCATTGAAATGTTCCTTAATTTGGTAAAGGTGTCCAGTGTAGGCCGTCATAAACCAGGGAAGCAGAGTGTAGGCTACATCCCCCATGATGAACATGGGCTCATCTAATGGTGCAGTCTATGTGGGGGTACAAAGTAACCGATTTATTGTTTTACAGTGTAAATGTTTAATAACTGCCGCCTGCAAAGCTTCATATGTATATAAGATGTAAGAAAACTGTATGTTAAATAACTTTGTATAGAAATTTCATATTTTTTCTTCTTTCATAAAATAAAGACAACAAGGGTGACTGATAGCAATGATAGTGAGCTGGTTCCAAGAAGCTGTTCTTGCTACTGCAGGGCAAAAAAAAATGTTTTTACATTTAACCAAAAAAATGGATGAACCCCAACATCTAACCATCTTCAGATTTTTTTAAAATTGCTAGACGTAGTGAAGCTACCAGTAAAACAAATTCAAAATATAATATCACATGCATTTTCTATAAATATTAAAAATCTTCCCATATCTCTCTTGTTTTGGCATTTCTCAGTCTTTGATTTGTTTCCTGTTCTACATTTTTATCTATATCCTAATGCAATTTCATTTCAAATTCTATGTGTTTGTTGACCTTACGGAATTAGAGAAAAAGATTTCCTACTGGGGCTACATTGGTTAGATGTATCAGCTTAATTGACATGGTGGCAAAAATGTCTGAAGCTGTTGGATCCTTGTTTACACAATGGTTGCCTTAGAACTACCATTATGGCAAATGAACTGGTTGAAAGTATTCTGATAAAATTCCCAGTGTTAATAAATCCTTTCAGTGTCTATTTTCCCCCTTACACAATTTTTTCTAAAATTTAAAATGCATTGGTTGGTATTTGTGCATTAAATCCTTTTCTACTAGTGACTTTTTTCCTTCTCTCCTCTCACTAGGCTTGATTCAAAGCCCATTAAATCCAACAGAAAGATTCTCATTTTCTTCATTGAGATATAGATGACAGCTTATCACACTCATTTTCTCTTTTCAATGCATTTTGGTCATCATTATTGATGGTTTTCTTCTCTCCATACCAAATTTTGGTCCCATTTCCATCCGATTCCTCATGTCCTTGTGGAATGAAGGTTGGAGTGTCTGACTTACTCAATACCCAACATTGGGTGTTCAGTCTAAGAATGGGCTGGTGACACAAGGCCTGATCCAATGAAGCCAGTGAGAGTTTTCCTAGTGATTTCAAGGGGAAATAGATTAGACCCAAAGTGAATCTCAGGGTTTTACCATCCAAATGAGAAGGTAAATGAGATGTCAGCTTGGCAAATGTGTTCATTTTCTAGCAGAGAGATTTTATTTGTTATTTGTGTTTAATTTTTGAAATTAAAAAGAAAGAACAGGACTGGGAAGTAGTGGGCCAGAGAGCTTTCAAAGCCAGACATCTACAGAACTAGCCTTCACATACAAATTTGATACTACCTCGTAGGGCATGAACAAAGACATGAACTGGATGGGTCATTATATTCAACACCCAAATAACTTCAAAAGCTAAAAAACAACAAATAGTCTAGTAGCACCTTAAAGATGTTTCTTTCAGATGATAGAAGTGGGCTGTGGCCACAAAAGCTCATGATACCATCTACATATTTTGTTAGTCTTTAAGGTGCTACTAGACTATTCTCTGTTTTTTAAGTTTTTCCTGTTAAAGGCTAACTTGGCTACCTCTCTGAAGCCAAAAGCTAAATATTGGACACTTACAGCCTATTCTATTAGTCTCATTTAGCACATGGACATTTTAATTGACGGGCTTTTCCCTTTTTTTTTTCTCCTCCCCTATCCCTTCTTTTTCTGCTTTATATTTCAAACTCTGGGTCCCTTGCTCCATATTTGGTATCTGAAGAAGTGGGTTGTGCATATGAAATTTCATGATACTATTTAAATATTATTGTTAGTCTCGAAGGTGCTACAGGACCGTTGTTGTTTTAAAATCCTTTTGTTTTGTTCTTGTTACAAAGAGACAAAAATTACTGGATATGTTTATACAAAAAGATTTAAAAGATTTTTTCTCTTTGCAATAAAAATGTACATTTAATTGTTTAGGAAATTCATATTTTGAATCAGACCTTCCTAGCCTCTGTTTTCTCAACTCACAGCTACCAAGACAAGAATATCAAGTAAAAAATCTGAATAAATATCTGAATAAATATGTGGGGGGAGGAGGAGTCAGCCTTCAGACAGCCTGATGAAATAGTAATGGCAAGAGTGTCACCTGCATCAATACCACCAACAGGAAATGAATTAGTACCTCCTTTATTGTCAAAACTGACAATATGGACAGCATGCTGTGTTGTCATCAGACCAGGATATTAATTAAGGGAAATATATTCTATCTATAGATTAGCAAAAGTAATACTTTTAATACTGACAAACCTAAACACAGAAGAAAGATGTCTTTGCATGTTTGGAATTGGAAATCTAGCTGTGACAAATTCAGGGCCCCATTCTACAGACTTTAATCAATTAGCAGCATTGAAATCAAGGAGCTGCTTGTGTGCTTAAAAGTTTGCTGTTCCTTTGTCCTAATCTTTATCTACAAAGAATTTTACTTGCAGATCTTTACCTCGGTCTTGAAAGCCTTACCTTAGATGAGTGACTCTTACTCCTGTGAATAAGCTAATGAGCTTCAATAGGACTTGTCACCTGAGTGTAAGTTTGCATGATCAGACTAATAGTGCAAGCAATGTGTTAATCAGTTGATAAAATGTCAATAGCCTCAGAGGAAATGGCTGACATTAAGAGAAATGAATTATTCACACTATGCAGAGATCATTTGTTTGTAACAAATATTGACTGTGCTATCTTTACATAAGATTTAAAGTAGGGCATCTTGAATGGAACTGCAGATCCAGTGGTGCTGGGGCAAGGAGGTAAATTGACTGATCTATCAAGGATGATCTAGACTAGAGCATAGGTTCTCAAACTGGGGGGCGTGCCTCCCTGGGGGGTGTGGAGAAATTCCAGGAGGGGCACAAGGCAACCCAACCCCCTCCTCCCAGTAAATCCTCCCTGCTAAGAAAGAGCCTGATATGTGCGGGCTGGCTGGGGCCGGGAGAGGATGGAGCATCCCTGGCAGACTTCAAAATGCCTGCCTTAAAAGGGCAATGCCTGCTCTGCTCTTAAAAGGGCAACCTTTTTTTCCCCCTGAAGTACAAGCACCTTTTTTAACACTGTTCCTGGGAATTAAAGGGGCTGTGACTGTTTTACAGGCCCTTTAAGTTCCTTTTTTTTTTTTTTTTTGGCTCAACAAGTTTTGCGGCTATTTTTGAGGGGGGAGGGGTTTGAGGGTTTCTCAAAAATCAAAAAGGGGGCATGATGCCAAAAGATTTGGGAACCACTGATCTAGAGGGTGCTTGGTCCTGCTGTGAGGGCAGGGGACTGGACTTCATGACCTCTCAAGGTCCCTTCTAGTTCTAGTATTCTTTATGATTCTAAGAGGAAGAGGCAAAACAGAAGTCTTTAAACAAGCTACTTAAACATTACAAGTTTGTTTTAAAGTGATGCATTTCCATTTTGGGACATTGGGACAAATAGAATCTGATACTTTTTTTATATCCTGTACCTCAAGACTTCATTTAAGAACTTGGAATGTTGAAGACAATAACATTTCTTGTGTGCTGATCCTCACCATCCACTAAGCTAATATTCAGTATGGCTGAACAGCCACAATTCCTGACAAAGTCAATGAAAGCTGCAGTAGCCAGCTATACCTATAGATCTTTGCCATTTTCATTTTTCCCCACCTCAACTAATATAATGCTTGCTTGTACTTTTCACCTTTCTACTCAGTCATTGACTAATTCAAAGGGCCACCATAAAGTAACATTGACTCATTGCCTACTTACCCCATCAGCCTTCCTTTATACAGTTTTATAATTGTAATTTGTCCAGTTTTTTTTCTTCCTATTGATGTTAATAGGAGTTCTGCCATTCTCTTGACTAGACATATGTCTCTTGTTTTTTATACAGCTGAAAACTCCTACTGACTTTGAAACTGAATACTGTATTTCACTCTTGAATAAGAGAATGTGTAAACATTTCCAAGTTATCAACTTCCCTTTTGATTAATCTTTAAGGATATGTCTACACTGAATTCCGCTTTCAAGAGAGGAATGCAAATGCAGGTGAACAAAATTGCAAATGAAGCACGGATTTGAATTTCCCATGCTTCATTTGCATAA
>CM057846.1:112410631-112442293 GCA_030068395.1 Apalone spinifera | reverse complement strand
TCATAGAATCATAGAACTGGAAGAGACCTCAGGAGGTCATCAAGTCCAGCCCTCCACCCAAGGCAGGACCAGGGCTTTGCCACGCTGAGCCTTAAACACCTCTAGGGATGGGGATTTCACCCTCTCCCAAGGTAACCCATTCCAGTGCTTTACCACCTTCCTGATATTAGGAAAACCAATAGTTTTTCCTAATATCCAACCTAGACTTCCCCCACTGTAACTAGAGACCATTGTTCCTTGTTCTGCCATCCGTCACTATTGAGAACAGCCTTTCTCCATCCATTTTGGAACCTCCCTTCAGGAAGTTGAAGGCTGCTATTAAATCCCCCCTCGCTCTTCTCTTCTGCAGACTAAACAAACCCAAATCTCTCCGTTTTTCCTCATAGATCACGCACTCCAGCCCCCTAATAATTTTGGTCACCCTCCGCTGGACCCTCTCCAATGTGTCCACATCCTTTTGGGGGGAGGGATTGGGGCAGCCCAGAACTGGACTCAGTATTCCAGATGTGGCCTCACAAGAGCCGAATAAAGGGGAATAATCACTTCACTGGATCTGCTAGCAATGCTCCTCCTAATGCACCCTAATATGCCATTAGCCTTCTTGGCTACAAGGGCACACTGTTGACTCATATCTAGCTTCTCATCCACTGTAATCCCCAGGTCCTTTTCTGCTGAACTGCTACTTAGCCGTTCAGTCCCCAGCCTGTAACTGCTTGGCCTCTGCCTCCCACCCTGGCAGGAAGGTCTCCCCCTTGTTCTCTCACAGGTTGTGCAGGATACAGTAGGCCGCCACCACCTGGGGGACATTCTGTTCGCCAAAATCCAGACAGGTGAGGAGACAGCAGAAACTTCCCCTTCAAATAGCTGAAGGTGCCTTCCACCATAATGTAGGCCATGCTGAGCGTTCTGTTGAACTATTCCTCAGTGGGGTCTAGGTGTCCTGTGTAGGGCGTCATTAGCAAGGTAAGCAAGGTGTAAGATGCATTGCCCACAATGCACATGGGCATATCCATGTTCCTGACCTTGATGGTGCAGTTGGGGGAAAAGTGCCAGAGTGCATGCATCTACTGGAAGAAGTTGGAGTTGCAGAAATATGCGCATGTCATGCACCTTCCCAGACCACCCAATGTTAATGTTGGTGAAGTGGACTCAGTGGTCCATAAGGGCCTGCAGCACTATTGAAAAGTACCCATTCAGGTTGATATAATCGGAGGCCTGGTGATTAGGGCCCCAGATGGGGATGTGGGTGCCATCAATGTCCCCCCCCCCCACGCATTTGGGGAAGCCCATGGCAGCAAAGCAAGGCTGGCCCACAACATTTGGCACCTGAAGCAGGGAGCCATGCCCCCTCGCTTGGGCCAAAACTTTGAAAGGTCTCAATTCTGCCTTCTTCCTGTTCTACTCCTCTCATGGCACTCCACCATCTCTGTGCATCTAGAGCAGAAAGAATACATATGCAACAGCAGCAGACACAATTTTCTACACTCTGGGTCCTAGTGGCACCTTCCCAGAGCCTGGCACCTGAGGCAGCCACCTCAGTTTGTCTCATGGTATGGCCAACCCTGCAGCAAAGCCAGCGATGATGGGGTCCATGTCATCCAGAATGATGACCCTCCACAGCAGGATGGTCTTGATGACCCTCACCACCTGTAGAAAGAGACAAACAGAGAATCACAGGGTTGCCAGAGCCCTCGGGAATTCCCTGAGCCCAAGCTCCTTCATACTGCAGGAGCAACCCTAAGTACCCCATTCCCCTCAGAGATTTATGAAGGTGGGACTGCAAAACCTCAAGGGAGGGAGAGTCCACCCCCCTTTCTCTAGGGACCCCCATTCCAGTACTTCACCACCCTCCTGGGACAATAGCATGAAAGTCACATCTGCATGAGCACATCCCTGATGGTCAATCTCTCCAGCCTGAACTGGTTCGTGAAAGAGTGGTAGGTGTCCCGGCATGGTGAGATTCCAAATAGCTATGGCAAAGCACTTCTGGAGGGGGATGGCGGGTCTCATGTGGGTTTCCCATCACCTGAGGGCAGGGGCAAACCACTCACACAGCTCCAGGAAGACGTCTTTCCACATGTGTAAGTTCTGGAGCCACTGCTTGTCTTCCCACTACTCCATGATCTGGTCCCACCAGTTGGAACTGGTATCCTGGCACCAAAAGCAGTGGTGCACAGTGTGCAGGGGAGCATGGGAGGCATCATGCTGCAGGAGCAGCACATGGAGAGAAGTAAGGAGATGCCCCAGAGTGAACTGCTGGTCCTGGTCCTACAGTGCCACAAGGGCAGCCTGCAGTAACTGCACCAGGAAGTGCAGCATGAGGTCTAAGAGCTGGCGAGTGCTTTGCAGCAGGTCCAGCTTCATGGCTGGAGTGCTGTGGTGTCCACAAAGGCAACCAGAGCAGGCAGAGAGAAGAGTTTGTTTTCTCTCAAGGAGGTAGGCAAAGGTGAAGAGTCTGAGACATGACTGCAGAGGATAGCCCCTTCAAGCATGAACCTCAAATAGGCTCAGGCAGCAGCTCCAGGAATGCTCTCCTGATGCCCTGTCCAGAGTGCTTCTGGGGGGCTTTCAATGTGATTCAGGTTCCAATGAGTATGGACATACTATTTCAACATAATTCTGTGCTATTTTGCTTGGCCTTTGTTGTGTGGATGTGCTATTTTGAAATAGCTATTTGGGGAGTTATTGTTCTAAAATAGCTTGTTCTGAAATAAGCGTGTAGTGTAGACATACCCTTAGTGAGAAAATCTAAAAAATGACCCCGTAAAAAGTTTTTTCTTTTATAACTGCAAAAAAATAGGGAAGAAAGGAATTCACAAAATATTCATGCAGTTAAAGGCCCAGGTTCTCATGTGGGGTAAAACAGTGTACCTCCCCTAATTTAAATAGAACTATCCCAAATTACACAAGCTAAGATTCTGGAAGCATCCACAGAAGGAAAACCTCACATTTCATCCTAGAATCTAAAGGGAATGAAAGATGATAAATGGAAAAATTGCTGAAGCAAGTGCTTCAACTCCACACATTTAGGTGAAATGTCGGCATGGATTGATGGAGAAGGAACACATTTCTTACTGCAATTTCCCTTTACTCAGTAATAACTTTCTAGCTGAGTGAGCAGAAAAACACTCGTTTCAATGGAATGTGCAGTAGTTCCTTCCTTTGTCTTCCTTCCCAATTGGCTTTTAAATGAAAGGCTGTAGTAAACTTGCTCAGCTCTTTTAATGTGCAATGGAGGGGCTGTAACAAAACACATGGGTGGTACTGTATAACTTTATGAGGAAATGAAATTTTTTTTTCTGAGCAATTTTTTTAACTGACCTCATTGAGAAAGTAGTTTTATTGTGCTAAGCATGAACACAGTTTCCCTAACTGCCTCTCTGGAGTGGTTTCTACAAGCTCCTGAAAAGAGGGTAGTCCTTCATATCCAAATGCAGGCTCAAAATTGGTCTTCCGTGACTCTTGTGCCTACCTTTTGTCTTTTATCCAGACACAAATTAGGATGCCATTTGAAAACAATGCAGTAATAAAGGTACAAGTAATGGCAGGAGTTACCTAGGAAAGTTTTATTGATGATAATTTTGAGTGGGAACACCCTCTCCCCCTCTCTGTCAAGGCTTTTTCCCCACTCTGGCACAATAAATGCAGAAGTGGGGGCTGCAAAAGTACCCCAAAACCTTATCTTTCTAGGCTGGTATAAAGCTTCCCCCCAAAATCTTAAAAACCTAGATTTTGGGAATAAAAATCTGCTGCCATCACCCAAGTAATGATAAGGAAACCAGGGAAGAGATCACCTGGTAAATCTCACCCCTAAAGTAAAACCAGGACACACAAAATTAACCAATACCAGGTTAATAAAAAGGAAAGAGAAGACATTTTATTATCACCAGAATACTCCTGTTACAACCATAATGACTAGATGGAAAAGTCACCAATTAATAAACTCACGGGGAATTCCACCAGGGGCCAAAACTTAGTTACAAAGGAGAGAAAAACCCATTTTTAAATGCACAGACATCAGATCCCATTTTCCAAACCATAAAACAATAAAACCTAATGGACTTATCTAAACTTTACCCTACTTACAGATAATGGAGAACCTTTTCTTGGTGATAGAGACATGTGTGTCTCCCTCAGTGGCTGGAAGGAAACTGCCCAGAAACAAAGGAGGGAAAACCCCCAAAATTCCTTTATCCCAGTTTGAAAACCCTATCTGCATTTCTATTGGCTGAGCAGATAGCTGGCTAGGTAATGTTCACCCCTTAGTTCCCAGGCTGCTGCCCATCCCTCATAGTCATGACACCCCCCAAAAACAACCTTCAGACCCAAGGGTGAGTTTGTAAGGCTATTGATAAAACGGCACATATTTTTATGTGTCACTTTTATATTAAAATGGAACCCCACAGAGCAATGGCATTACTACAAGTCATCTTCAGTGTAGAATCACAGTGTAAGATGGCATTAGGAGGTGTGAATACTTACTAAATAGAAAGTAATCAGTCAGAAACAGGTAAGTCAATTTGAAGATGGGCAATAAATTTAAGATGTTGGAATACATTGAAATGTATACATTTTTATTCTGCTATATGACAACTCTGCCTATAGAGAGGCAGAGTGGGGGAGGGGAGAGAGATGATTTTTTTGGTGAAGGAAATAATTAAAGACCTGATTCAAAACCCATTGAAGTCAGTGGAAAGCCTCCCATGAATGTCAGTGGGCTTTGGATCATGACCTTAATGCTTCGTATTGAAGGTAAGGAAGCTCTATACCAATATCTTCACACGCATTGAAAATAGAACAAGAAAAAGTTACTACCTAGAGAGAAGAAAGAGGCACTGCAGGCCTCAAAATCTGGGTTAGTCAAATTAGCAAGATTGACAGAGAGTTCAGGTTTTTCCACTAAAAGCATTTGCGGAAAAAAGCATCTAGATTGGCATGGATGCTTTTGTGCAAAAAACGCTTTTGCGAAAAAATATCCATGCCAATCTAGACGCGGTTTTGCACAAGAAAGCCCCGATCGCCATTTTAGCCATCAAGGCTTTTTTGCGCAAAACGGTTCTGGGTTGTCTACGCTGGCCCTCTTGCACAAAAGCATTTGCACAAGAGGGCTTTTGCCCGAGTGGGAGCGTCATTGTATTTGTGCAAGAAGCACTGATTTTGTACATTACAAAGTCAGTGCTCTTGCACAAATTCAAGCAGCTAGTGTAGACAGCTGGCAAGTTTTTGTGCAAAACTTGATGCAGCCCCCATGTTTTCAGAGCTGACTGAGTGGTAGTATAGAAAAGCTGAGTGTAAACAGAGGGCCCAGGGAAAATGAGAAGGATGTGGAAAGAAGATAAGAAGCACAAGCAGAGAAAAAAAGAGATGTAAGGGGAGATGAGAACAGCCTGCCAAAAGACAAATCAGCATTAGTTTAGATGGGTAGAGTGAGAAGGCCTGGAGGAAGGAGCTCTGAGATATTCTGAAGTACTCATACGAAGAATAATTGAATAGTTCAAGTGTTTACAAAGGCAAAGAAGCTCAGTACTGAGATTGCAGCCCTGAAGATCACTGCAGCTATGGAGCAAGGAAAAACAGAGATTCTTTTATGTGTGATTGTTACAGAGAACACAAAACTAAAAGGAACCACTCTGTTCTTGGTAACTTCTACCGAGAGACAAAAAAGAAACAAATCAATTTCTCCCTTCACTGCCCCTTCACATTTAAAAACATGTTTTGAAAAACTTTAAATCAGTCACTCTACTATGGCTGAGTAAGTGGACTGCATTCATCACCACAGTTTCTGAGCAAATGATCCAGAAAAATACGTGAACTTTTCTAAAACAAAGTTAAAAACTAGCAACACTCCTCCATCAAAGCAGTCTTTGTGCCTCTTCAACCTACAATTGCCCAATGAATGTTGATGACTTTAAAAAACAGCAATTCCAGCAATGATACCTCATTCCCCTGACCCCATTTATTTCCAATTATGTTGTGAGAAGAGTTGAGATTATAGCAATGAACTTCCCATAAGTTTGGATGGGCAGTAAGAAAGCTGTATGGCCATTAGTGTTTATTATCAAGCTTTTCAGCAGTGTAAGAACTAAAGTGATCTAAGCTTTAAAACTCTCCAATGCCAGCTGGAGAATCAGAAAATGTGTATGAGGCTTTAATTAACTGCAAAATCTGAAGTGAACTGCATTGCACAGTACCTGGGGATTTTAATGAAGAACGTACATATGTTCTTTCTGCTAATTGAAGATGAGCTGCATTTTAAGGGATTACATCCCCTGAGGTTGTAGAATCAGAGAGAGCGAAGGACAAGAGAAGAATTTTAAAGGCCTAAAGTAAACTTTTACTAATGGTTTGCCCTCTGTATGCAGTTTATGAACAAGTTATCTTTGAATTGATTTACTAGATGTGTTAAGCATGCTATGTGGATTTTACACAGAGATAAAACTATGATACAGAAAAGGAGCTTGTTATTTTTGTACGTATCCAGAGAACTAAAATATCTAAACACTTCTGTTCAGCCGGGTGAGCCTGATGCCAAGGAAATGGAAATGCACATTGTTCTGAAGGCATCTCAGGTATATTTCCTACCTGAACTACCTCTTGTGCTAGAGATTCCATCCTTTTCCTTCTCTCTACTCTTCATCTCCCCTTTGATTAGTCACTAGCACAGTGGCAGCTGGTTAGAAAACCTTTACCTCAGTCTCTGCCACATGTTGGAAAGTATCTAATAGGACAGATTTCTGACTCTATCTCCTGGATTACAGGAGGCTTCCCACCTCCCAGCTGCTCCTCTGCTGTGTATCGAACTGGATCTGGGAGAGGGGTGTCAAGAAGAAGCAATAGCAGCAATGGCATGGAGCTGAAACAAAGCTGTCTCCTTTCATCCCCGAGGGAGAGCTAAGCAACAGAGCATCCTCCATGTTGTGATCAAAGGGGCCTAAGTTAGATACAAAGGGATAGCAAGAACAAGAGATAAAATGTAGGAATACCTCACAAATGTCCCTTATATCAATGGATGGCATTCATTTGCATCCCAAAGTTAGTCAACTCCCACACTAACTGGTAAAAATAGAAAAAGGTTGATGCTTAAGTTTTATAGAAAAAAATAATTTAAACAAACACAGAAGACATAGTCCTTTCTCTAAATTGTTTACCATTTCACAAGTTCAAAAAAATGGTCCAAAAATAGAGTTTGAAAAAAAAAAGACTAGAAAGAAATGCAAATGATAAGTCACAGGACTGTATAATATCAATCTGGTAAAATTTATTTTGCAACTGCCCTGCTGACACATAATTTTTTTATATATCCAAATAATTCAACAGTGACTTTTCTTTATGGGGACATTTGTTATGCATTTCTACACAAGGAACACAATAAAGACTAGTGTAGCTAACCATACTGTTGTGATAAAATAAATAGAGACAACATAAAGAACTGGATTCTGATCTTACTTTCCTCACTTTGACTCCTGATTTACAAAAGCAGAAGCAGAAGCAGGCTGTATATGTTGAAATAGATCCCAGCCTCCCTTTTTTTCACTTACTGAAGAACTAATTGCATTCAATGTAGATTACACAGCTACATTTTCAATTCAGGAGATACTATGGGTCAAATCTGTTGTCTGTTATGCCAGTATAATGAGATTGTATTGGTGCAACTGGGAGCAGAATTGATGCCCTCCTACATTTCTGGAGCTAATTTTTCTTTCTAACATTCCCCAGCATCTCCAGAGTTGCCAGCTTTCACAAAGATATTGTGAATGTCTCAATATGAAGCATTAATATTTAAAGTTCCTCAGGAGGTTTCATGAGTTTTCATGATTTTTGTCTTTAATAAAATGGCTGCCATCCCTCGTTCTCTCATGAGCTAAAAAGAGAAGAATAGGGAATAAGGAAAGGCAGGAAACAAGACTGATGTAGAAAAAGAGATCATTCTTTTTGTTCATCCTGGCTTCATTATTCTGAAGCTTAGTAACAGCATTCTTTGTTTCTTTTGTTGTGCAACTTTTAATTCCAAATTATTTTAGACCAAATAACTAGATGAAGCTCTCACATAATCTGGATTCTTTATTTTGAAGAAATCTCAAGACAAATTTGAGGGTTTCCAGACTTTAACTTTTCACTACATAACATATGCTATTCTTTAAAACACCACAAAGAATTCTAGTGGCATCCTAAATGTTCTTTCAGAAGAAAGAACAAAATAGAAAGATCTTAGTGATACTACTAAATAGTATACATTCTCTTGCCAAATAAGGACTGACACTGCAAGATCATTATAGTGAACAAGTTAAAAATATATCCTTAGATGAGCTTGGAGATAACATTATTAAATGGCTTTCAGTGCAGGCAAAATATGATCCTGATATTTCAAAGTAGCTGAAAAAAGAATAAAGACAATTTTGCATGTCCATTTATTCAAAACATGATAATGGAAATCATGAATCTTCATTATGAGGTAAATTTCAGAGATTTTTTTCTGGAAAATGGTACATAATTATAGTATAGACTTCTCCAACAAAGAACAAGTGATTTCATGCCTTCAATATGTGCATGATAACAAGAATATTCATGAAGAGTTATTGGATCTTAAATCATAGCAGCTACGTCTACACTGGCATGATTTTCCGGAAATGCTTAAAATGGAATAGTTTTCCGTTATAAATATTTCCAGAAAAAGAGCATCTACATTGGCAGGATGCTTTTCCGGAAAAGCCCTTTTTCCGGAAAAGCGTCCGTGGCCAATGTAGACGCACTTTTCCGCAAAAAAGCCCCGATCGTCATTTTTGCGATCGAGGCTTTTTTGCGGAAAACACTACTGTGCTGTCTACACTGGCCCTTTTCCGGAACAGTTTTCCGGAAAAAGGACTTTTGCCCGAGCGGGAGCAGCATAGTTTTTCCGGAAAAGGAGCTGATTTCTTACAGTAGATCATCAGTGCTTTTTCGGAAATTCAAGGGGTCAGTGTAGACAGCTCGCAGCTTATTCCGGAAAAGCAGCTGATTTTCCAGAATAAGTGGCCAGTGTAGACACAGCCAGCCTGTACTTTGGTGGATGTTGTCATATTAGTAAAGAAAGGTATAATATTCTCATCTTAGGATCAACAACTGTAACAGACAATCCTACGATGGTGCTATTATAATGGTAGGCTTAATGTTGGCTATTGCAACAAGAGCTATATATGTGCAGTGCTGTGGCAATGGTTTGCATTTGACATTGATAATAATGCTATCTTAGATACTGCAGAATAATGCTCTCTAAAGCTAGTATTGAAACTTTTTATAAAATCAAAGTTCTTTTTCAAATCGACTGATGTGGTATGTCAGGGCAAAATATGATGTGTGAAGCTCATCTTCAGCCATCCAGCTCCAAGAAGATGGACTCTTATGATGAACCATGAGCTTAATTTTCTCAGAATTATCTTGGCATTTTGTATAACTTAATAAGTTGTGACGGATGCAATGAAAGATCCTGAAATGAGATTTCCAGTTGGCAGTATACTCAAAAGGAAATGTTTCAATTCTCCTCTTCTATTAAACTAGGTCCAAAAATCCTAACATGGTAAACTGTCTGTCCATATCTTTGCAATGATCAGCTGTTTTAGCAACAAAACCCATAACTTATTTTTGCATTAAGTCCATAAGAAAAGTTGGAAGTTGGAGATAGTAAGAATGTCTGAGTTTCCAAAGAAGACACAAACTCCAACAGAAATGCAAATAGGAATAAAAAAACCCAGCTACCAGATTCAGAACAGAGGTTATAAAATGATTCAATTTTTTTAGACTCTCATAATCACTTATAACATAACAGAAGCAGAAATTGAAAATATGCCTCATCTGTATAGTTCCAATTTCAACTAAGATCAACTGAGCACTCAGTTTCACCTGCTGTAAATCAGCTTTCAGTTTTCAGAAAAAAAAAACAATTAAAATCAGTTGAGAAATATCTCTCCATTCAGTCAAATCAAACATCAGCTGCTTTTTTAAATGGCAAAGTTAACTAGTGTTTGTAAATACAGGCATCCAATGAGGTAAATGAGGATAGTTTCAGTGTTCTACTACACATTAAACATTAACCCTCTCAAATTTAAAGTAGGACAAATCACAGCTCAACTGGTGCATGATTTTTCATGTACACAATTAGAAAACTGATGACTTACATCGTGCAGATGCTACAGAAGAATTAATTTCAAGAAATCTAGGACTCAGATTATTCTATGATCCTTTAAGAGAAGTCATTCTTTTTACTCATATTTTAAAAGGTGATATTTCAGGGAGTAGCTTTATATTATGATTGAATATGTCCAATTTTACCAAAATGAAATAAATGAGCTTCCGTTCCAAACTCAGTATTTTTTTATTAAACTTTAAAATTTTAGAGTAGCTAAAGTTCCCTCATGTCCTTAGTTATTTACACCTCTGAGGGTACGTCTACACTTGCTCCCTATCTCGAGTTAGGGATGCAAATGTAGTGTACCGAAATTGCTAATGAAGCGCGGGATTTAAATATCCCACGCTTAATTAGCATATCGCTTCCAGGTACCATTTTAAAATCGTGTTATTGTGAAATAAAACACTCTGTGTTGCAGCGTTATTTCGAGAGAAAACCCTTCTCTCGAAATAATTGTTACTCCTCATTTTATAAATTTATAAAATAAGGAGTAACAGTTATTTTGAGAGAAGGGTTTTCTTTCAGAATAATGCTGCTACACAGGGCATTTTATTTCGCAATAACGCGATTTCAAAATGGCGCCTGGACATGATTATGCTAATTAAGCATGGGATAGTTAAATCCCGCGCTTCATTAGCAATTTCAGTACACTACATTTGCATCCCTATCTCAAGATAGGGAGCAAGTGTAGACGTACCCTGAGGGAATTGGAGAATAACAAAATAGCAACTCTTGCAATGACGGGGATTAAGACAGAGTAAATGGACTCCCAAGCCTCGTCAACCAGGGGGATGACTACGTTTGCTTATGTCCATTGAATTTCAGCACGATGTGGTCACACAAAATTAGTGGTAGGCAGTTTCTCCAAAAACAAAAAATAAATTAAGAAAATAAGACCATTAGAACGGCATACTGGGTGAGACCAAGGGTCCATCTAGCCCGGTATCCTGTCTGCCAATAGCGGCCAATACCAGATGCACCAGAGGGAGGAAACACAACAGGTAATCCTCACGTGATTCCCTCCCCTGTCACCCATTGCCAGAATAAATTTTAAAAATTCCAAATTAAATTAAAAAATCCAAAAGAAACTAAGAGGACACCATTGGCAAGAAGTTTCACATGTGAATTACATGCTGCCTAAAATACTACTTCTTTTTATCAGTTCTCATTTTCTTACTCTTCCTTTGAATCAAATATCTTCCTGTTCATGTATTATAAAGAAGGGTAAATATGAGGTCCAATTTATTTTTTAAATATGTATAATTTGGATAACTCTGTCTCCTCTTATTTGTCCTATCTCTGTAATAACTAGTACAAGTAATTTTATTTTCTACACATGGATCTCCTTACCATTCTGCTAATATTTGCATTTTTTAATTAATATATATTTTTTAAATTCTCTTCAATTTCTATTCTATTTTTTTGAGGTTGGATGGCCAAAATTAACACAGTATTATTTTCCCTCATCTTCCATAAAACTTAGTATTTTGTTTGCTTTGATTATGCCACTATACACTGAGCAAATATTTTCAGTGACCCGTCCACAGTATCTTCCCAGTAATGCCCCTGAGTTAAATTTCAGATATGATTAGGTCATATTTTTCTTTCCACCCTGCATTGCATTATATTTATCAACAGTAAATTTAATCTAGTACTATTCTGCTCATTCCCTTAACTTTATTGGTTCCTGCAATCCCAAGGGCTGGACTTATTTGGATGTGTCAACTTTCATTAGAAGAACCATTTTTGTGACAATTTCCAGGTGGTAGGAGGGAAGCATAGAAGTGTTTTCATATCGTATCTGCATGTCCATGACATTTTATATCAAAGGTGAAATAGAAGACTGAAGTAACTCAAATGAAGAATCTGTCCTCAATTATATAATTTTTCCCTAGTTGATGACATTTTGCTATGAATTTTATTATGTCATTTTGAAATAAAAGTCTTTTTTTAATACACAGAGAAAAAGTGAGGAGAAAAAAAAGGAGAGAGAAATAGAAAGGGGTTGGGCCAGTCAGAAGGATTTTTTTCTGCTAACAGCTATCATTCATTTTTTGGCATATTAAAGTGGTCAGTGATTGATCAATTAAAAATATTTGAAAATTACTGCTGCTGGCCAGAGAATAGTATCATAAATACAAAAGGTAAGTAGGACTTAATTATAAAGCTCCCTAAAATTGAAGACCCACAGTTAGTTCACTGTCTAAAAGATGAAGTCTGCCAAGAATAACTTTTTTATTGAGCTAAAATTGTCTTTTAACTTGTGTGATAGGCCTCTCCAAAGCTCATGTTGTCTGACATTATGCAGTGTTTCTCGTTTAAGAAGACTCACAAATCAAGGCTACACAGGATATTTGTGCATGCTAAACTTCAGTCTCAGAAATCTTAAAATTGCCTGGAAATAAATAAATAGTGTTTATCTTTTAGGAATTGGGAATAATGTGAAGATTCTATCTTGTATATAGGTTTGCATTTCATTATTTTTCATGTTTTTCTTAATGAGAGATAGCTATCACTTCTCTAGGTGGTTGAAGTAAAAAATGGAACCAGATGACTCCTTGGTGTTTGGACATCTTATACCCTGGGAACAAGACTTGTTATGTAATATGTGGGCATTATCTGACAATTGTTCCTATGGTTTCATTATTACTATTTTCTCCATTTGTCTGAGTATTCCCATAAAGTTTGTCATATGCCTTTTACAGTATTATACGAATTACAATAGACTGTAAACTCTTGTATCCTATTACATAGGATATTACATTGTGGTTAATTGTACTAATATTATCAGCCTAGGAGAACTTTCCATTTTATTTGTAGTCCACTTTACAAGGATTCCAAACTTACCATGTGTATGAATGGAAAAGGTTCAATTTAGAATTATAAAGTTCCTATTAGAGTTAGCCAAATAAATTCCTACTGAAGCCAACCTAAAGTGGTCCATCTCATCAGTAGACATTGAATCAGGCCCAGAGGGAAGACATAATCTGGATGCCCAAACATCCAATGGAATGTGGATTGACTAGCATTTTCAGTAGCACTGGCAGCCAGAAAAGAGGAATGTGTGAGTGGACTAATGTTGCAAAGCTGCACTGGAAAGAGAGCAAAATACTGACAACCAGTATTCCCTCTAAGATTTTTCCATCCATGAGCGGAGTGAATTTTGTCTTGTTCACCAACAACGTGGTCACGTGAGCTTGTTTAGATGTGTGCCACCAGTGTGCATTGCTCCCCAAGAGACTCTCCTGGGTAGCACCCTCCACCCAGTGGCCACAGCCGGCCCTGGCCACCGGTAGCAGCTCCACCCCCCCCTGCACACCACACGGCCCCAGTTCTGGCCCTGGCTGGGGCCACTGGAGTAGTCACCAGCTGCCCATCATGCAGCTCTGGCTCTGTACTGACCGGGACTGCTGGAGCAGCTGCTGCTGACCATGAGGCCCATAGCTCCAGCTTTGGGAAAGGGCTGAAGCTAGATCCAGGGCCGTGTGGTGGTTGCCCTGCTGCTTCTCGGATGGGGAAGCCACCGACCACATGGCCCTACCCATCATGTGACCCCACCACTGCACAGCTCTGCTGAGGAGATGGGTGGGCCTCAAATTCTTGGTGCACGCTTGCTCAGGCATGCACTTTAGAGGGAACACTGTTGGCAACCCCTAGTGTATGGATATGGCAAGTCCCACAAAACATCAGATTCTTCACAGCACCCATGAAACTTTATGGATTAAAACAGCATAATATTTCTATATATTCCTTCTTAAGTTTTGATCCTGTCACCATTCTAAGAAGAAACTAAGGGCCTTAGAAGCTTTAAAGTCTTCAGGAAGCTTTGATGAAAGGAAAAAAGGACTGAATATATTTATTACAATTGCTAGCTCTGGAGCCTGTATATATTACTAGTATCCAAAGAAAACAATAACTTCCCTATTAATGAGCATATTTTGAATTATGTTTGTATATTTATATGTATGAACATAATTGCCAATCTATAGAGAAACTATAATACAGGTTAAACCTCTGTTAACCAGGACTCCCTGCTCTGGAAACATCTGTAATCCAGCAGAACCATGAATGTTCAAGGACCAGAGAGTCCCAGTGGAAGACTGGCAGCTAGGCTTCCTGCATCGGGGCTGCTAGGTATAACCCACCAAGGCTGCCCGGCATGGCCAGGAGCCTGGCACACTACAGCAGAGCTGCCCAGTGGGGCCAGGAGCCCAGCACATAGGGAGCTGGGCTGTCCAGTTTGGCAGGAAAGGGAGAGGGGGACAGGTAGGTCAGTAGGACTGGCAGTGATGTAGCAGGAGGAGCCAGCCAGGAGGCTGGTGGCCTGTCCAGAGCTGGCGGGGAAGGGGGGCAGTAGCAGGGGGCCAAATATGATCTCCCCTGGTCCAGAAAAATTCCTCATCTGTGTCCAGTCAGGTCCCAAGGGTTCCAGACTAGGGAAGTCCAATATACTGAAATTCAGTATACTGAAATAAGAATATTTTGCTTACAAATTCTACTGAACAAAACCACATTTCCAGTGTATTTAATTTAATCTAGACATAATCCTTTTACTTATTTCTTCTGATGGCTCGTTCTCTTTGTTTTAACTGCTGAATCCTCACATCTCTTTGGTTTTGGAATTAAGAAAAGGAGACAAAATCATTCTCTCATAGGAAGACCATTATGTTTTAAAAACATATATATCCATAGCTACATTCTTTATATAGAAAAGCTGAGCATGCAGGATATACACCAGATGGAGAAAAAAAAGTTTCATAAGCTGATAGTATCCTGACATTCACTAGATATTCATACAGTTCTGATGGATTTGCAAGAG
Organism: Apalone spinifera; assembly: GCA_030068395.1. Classification (NCBI taxonomy): domain Eukaryota; kingdom Metazoa; phylum Chordata; order Testudines; family Trionychidae; genus Apalone; species Apalone spinifera. Next base: position 112,427,312 of record CM057846.1, on the reverse strand, counting down.
TGGTAGTGAATAACATATATTATGATATAAATGCCATCAATATGACATATGCTTAAAGTTCTGTGTATAAATAAATAAAACATATTGAAATGCCTGCTGTTTACCCCAGCTGTTTATTTCTCACAGTGCATAAATGTTAAAAAGTCGCATAATTTTGCTTCTTGAGTGTTTCCACATTGAGTTTGAGCCATAAAGCAATTAATAATCTTAAAGCAAAATTACTTGTTGAATTAAGGTTAAGTCCTAAGAATGAAATCTGGCTTTAAGCTAGGAAATGTACAGATCTTTCCAAATGAAAGTTTTGAAAAAGAACACACCTCATTCTGCCATGAATGTTTCTGGGACTGTTGATTACGTATGTATGGGTACGTGGGTTCACCAGATGCCCAATACAAATGTTACTGGAGCAAAAGGAATGACTCTTATTGATCTAATTGACAACTGCACTGGGCCCAAAATTCACTTCTTCTTCCAACTTGGCTCTTAGGCAAGACAAATAATCAAGGATGAATATGGGGTGAAAAACTCTGTATGGCTGACAAAGAAAGTTGTAACAGTAATAGGAATTATATAATAATTTTAAAAAGGTCAGCTAAGTTAAGGGATCATTTACAGGTTCTCATATGCACATACCTTGGAAACACTAAAATATAGCCTATTACTGTATATGTATAGAGAGCTGGAAACAAGTTCACGATTTTGTGAGGTATATTCATATTCTAGAGAAGGACGAAAGTGGCATATCCATACTATGTTATATGTAAATTACTTTTTTTTTAGTTGGACTTTGAATATATCCTTGTGCTCTGTGTGAGGAAGCCTACTGAGAATTTGGACAAAAATACCAATCTGATCCAAGCTTTACTTTTTTGTTTAGGGACCAGTGTTGGAAGGGCAGTTGGATTATGTCCATGCTGATAAATGTAAATATTTGCTTGGGAAAAAAAAGGTGTTGAAGTGACATGCTGGAAAGTTCTCTGCTCCAAGGGAAAGGGTAGGAGTTTGGAATAAACTACTAGAGCCCACGTCATAATTCTTTGACATATCCAGGGGACACAATGATTTTGCTTTGCTAAAGCATGGCGTATTATTTCCAGCTACCTGGGGGCCCAGGCCTTTCATACTCTGAGCTGGATCAGAAAAGTTCATGATGCCGGGTTTTCTATGAAATGGGATTCTATCTGAAAGAACAGGCTAGGATAGTATTACCACCAAATTGCATGATAATACATGGAATAACTCTCCACACTGTAATTCTAGAGGACCTACAAACCCCCTTTTGCATGATTTAAGTTTAGGAAACTATACCCTGCTCTGAGAGTCCAGGCAAAAGAAGTTGAATTGCACTAGGCCGGTGTAGAATGGTGATTGAAATCCTGCTGGCACTGTTTACAGAATTGACTGAATCCAGTGTAATCAATGCTGTCTGCTTTATTGTGGCTTATAATGATCTTTACAATCTTTTTTAATCCAAAGGTGAGCATTTGGATCTGAATGGACCTGTGACTGGCATACTTAGTCAGAAAGTTCACCAGTCCAAGATGGAGTAAGATGCACATGGATAACAGAAATCAGGGATGATCTGTATGCACACATTATGGATTACATGGACCAGTGGAAAAGGGAGCAGAGTACATTTCTAAATGTATTTGTACACTTTTTTTTACAGTAAATTACTCTTGCTATAGCCTATGAATGGTGTGTGTATGAGAGAGATTGTCAGACATTGTTAATAATGTTGGAGATGACTACTTAAGAAATAAATTTTGAATTTTCATTATCAATTGATCTGAATCCATGTATTGAGGTTATGTTTGGATAAAACTTCCAGTTGTGCTTTATCATGTTTATACCTTCTTCAACATATACATAATATTATGTGATTCAGAGATGGTAAAACACTTTTAAAATAAAGTAGAAGGCTTTATATGTTATGGCTGTACTAAAACATATATTGAACAACTGTCAAGCAGGCCAACTACCATCATAATATCAAAACAAAACAAAACAAAATAGCAAAACCTGTAATAAAAGTGTGGGTGGAAAGGAAGCAGGAACTCTTGTGTCCATTAATGACAACAGCCTCTCAAACCAGTACATCTGTTGTGCTCTTTCTTCATCCCTCAAGCGGCATTTCTGTTTCAGAAAATGCTGCTGCAGGTTTCTCCTCACGTGCTTCAATTCTTTCCTCACACTTTGCTATCTGTCTGTGCCTTTCCATTGATTTAAATCCTTTCCCCTTTGGTATTGAATCTGCTTGTTGGCCCTTTCCATGATGTCCATGATAAGGTCATCATAGAAATGCATCCTATTTGACCAGTCCATGGCAGTTCAAAATCCCAGGCTCCTTTTGGAGTCTGGATGAGCTACAGAGGAGGCAGAGCTGGAAAACAAGAAAACAAACAGTACAGTATTGTCTCAGTATTTCAAGAAAGGTTAATGGCCTCCTTGGAGAAATGTGCCCATAGAATCTCAATGCAAAAAAAAGAAAGATATTTTGTAAAACCCAGCTTTATTATAGTCTTGAGGAATATAGAGGAACATTTCACTTCCCAGAAGCTTAGTGGATATAGTTAAGTGAAGCAGAATAAAAAGAGTGTGCACGCCAAGGTAAGTTTAAAAACTGCTGACCATTGTCACTTGGGGTGCGCTAACATCTCAGTCTTTTCAGCATTCTGCATTCTGAAGGACATAACATTTTTGAGCTCTTGAATAATGGAGAGACATTCTTTTGCAAGCTACCAGTGGCAAGCCAGCTGTGCATGTCACAAAGGTTTTCTAGCTTATGGTGGCTCATGTCCTATAAAGGATGGCCCAGAAAATATGCTCTTCCCTGAAATGTGATTATCTATTCAAGTCCCTAGTACAGGAGATGATAGGCACTGTAAGCACCTGAGTCAAAACGTGGTAGCATCAACATGATGTTGTATTAGTATCTACTGGGATTATTGCCTCCCTATCATTTATTGCATAGCATGGTTTGACTATATCTGTCCATGGACTACATGAAAACACAGAAGACAAAATGGTCTCTCAAAGAATTGCACAGCCAGCCCACCCTCATATGACACATTTGTAGACTTACTAAAGCCCCTTGCCATATTCCAAACATTGATTTTGTCATCCACGCACTACATTTTCTCCTCTCCCCACATCCTAATCTCCCCCTACCCTATTGTTTACTGTTGGGGTACGTCTACACTAGCCCCCTAGATCGACCTAGGCTAATGAGGGCAACCAAAATAACAAATCAAGCCCGGTATTTAAATATCCCGCGCTTGATTTGCATGTTCCTGGCCAGTTGCCATTTTAGAAATTGACTAGCCCGAAGTAACTGCCCGCGTCTACACGCAGCAGTGATTCCGATTTAAAGTCCTAACTCAAATGAGCTGGTATTCCTCCTGCAATGAGGAGAGAGAAACCTCTGAACTGTCATTCATGCTTACATTTGACAATTTACGCAGAGGTCTTAACAAAGATGCTAATTATCTTACCCATTAAAAAGATAGCTTCCCCAATTATCACCTCTAATATCATTAGCTCACAGACATTACCTCCCCCCCATCCCCGCTCTGTTCTGAAATTTGATTTGTCCTTTTCATATGTGTTCACTTTTTTTTATTGTATCCCTTTGGTATATATGGTCATGCCAATTTTCTTCCACGATTTGATCTGAGGAAGTGGGTCTGGCCCACGAAAGCTCATTACCTAATAAACCATCTTGTTAGACCCGGTGCCTCAGATTCCCCTCCAATCCTATAGTTCATTTGTGGGTCAGAGTGTTGCCTTCCCAGATGACCAGGTTATTATGAACAACTGAGGCCTATGTGCTCATCACTTAGTCAAAATCCTCACAAGGAAGAATGACATTGAGTTCCTAGAGGTTCAGTTCTCATGCTTAGCATTCCAGAAGTCATTTTTGAGCTGCTTACTCTGCTCCTTGCACTGTTCATTAATCTGTTGAATCCCTATCACTACCAGCATGTATGTCTACTGTTCCTTGGTACCTGTGGTCATTTCTGGTACTCTTATTAAAGTTAAAAAAAATCTTGCTTTGCTTGCAACACAGAATTACTAGTATCTGATGGTTTAATGTGTTTGCAGCTCAACAATCAGAACAAAATGAAAAGGATAAATGCCAAGTAGATGTACCTGAGCCAGAGGGTTGCTTCCATGTTGTTGGCATTATTAGCTAGCCTTGGGATAGAAAAGATAGCAACACAGTTCCAGGTACTGGGCCTGGGACTAAGCTGTGTTCACTGACAGATTGTCAGAGGTTTTTACAAATTTGAAACTGATTACAAAGCAGTGTCCCCAGAATAATCCTCATTCATATTTTTTCCTTTTCCTTGGTCTTTCTCCATTGTTTTGTTTTAGATTGTACACATATTGGTACCATATTATATATATAGTGTCTGACATCAGTCCTGATTGGCTATTTGAGAGTTACAAAGAACTCTATGAAGGAAAGACTTCATAGTTCCTTTATTTATCAAGACAGACTTTGTTCTCCATTATTTGGTTGAAGCCAGTTCTGGCTGATTTCATTAAGATTCAAAGCTCAGTCTGACTGGTGTCCTGGAGATGGTACAAGGTAACACCATTTTAAATTGAATTAAGGTATTTCATGAAAGACTAGTCTTAAAAAAGTGTATTTGACACCTGTTGTTTGGGGGGTAACAATACCAAGTTAGTGCTAAGTTCAGGATAGTTAGAAAGATTTAGTCTCAACTGGCAATTGAAAATAATGGTAATCTCACGAGACTGGCTGTTCCAGGATTTTTAACATATTGGAGCCAAATGTCATGAGAAACACCCTTCTTGTGGGTTTCTATCATTTAGGCCCATGCTAGGAGTGGATGAAACACAGAGCCAAAGCCATAGTTGGGAATTTATATTGGAGATTAAAAATTCAGCAGCCTTCCTTCTGCTATCTCTTCATATTTTAGGTTCAAGTAGGGTTCCATTTTTCCTTAGAACTAAGACGATGTACTTCTACAACCCAGGTTGAAATCTCTTAGCATGTCTCAAGAAACAGTAGAAACTAACCAGTTTCATATTTCAGATGAGGCTGTAAAGTCCTTCCGCCTACCTGTATGTAGAAAAATATTTACCAGTCTTATTGATAAATTTTATAGGCATCAAAATATGGTATGTGTATAAGTTGTAATATTAGACTAGGTCTTTCATGAGAGAATAATAAAATGTTAACCTTATTTAGAGAGGTTTCAACAATACAGGATTTTTTTTTCTTTTACAAATCTTTGACAAATGCCTTGTAACCATAGAAATGATTTCTGAGACAGCAGGAGTAGCTAAAATAGATTAAATTTATGTGCAATTCCCCCCTTTTCACAGCATGTTTCACTTTAATTGATTACACTATAGCCAAACTTAAATTACTAATATCAGTGCTGATAGAAGAAAATGAATATTTAATAAAACCCCTTTGTGTAGTTGTAATAAATTAATCTATTTGAATAAACTCTAATTTGTGATAGGCATTTAATGCTATTTTTGCATCCAGAACACTCTGTGCCAGAGCTTATGAATTCAAACAGCAGAATAAGACAAAAATAATGTTACAATGTAGAAAAAAGAAACCAATTAACTCTGCAACAAGTTATACAGTATTTGCATGTTAGAATTCAATAATATACTTGATTTGAACAATAGATTTGTCACCCCACTAACATTTTAAATACTATTCTGCAACTGCAAGAGGCACTCTGAATAGGTTGATTAAAAAAAACTTAATACATTAGGTGTCAAATCCAAAATGGGGCAGAATTAGTCAATAAAAACCTGTAATTGTGATTAATTTCTAGACCAAGTCACAAATCTAGGGGTTTGTGGATTACAAAAGCTTTTATTTGTAAATATTCTTCAGAGAATAAATCCATATATGTCCTATGCTCTAATTAGGGTTTGAATAATCAATAGACTAAATAATTGTAATACAGCAAACCCAGAGTCCAGGCACAGAGCAAAATTGGAACATGATGCAAAACCATGCACTCTCTCCCCAACTGCAAAACATCTAACAAAAGCACAATAGTGTTTCATATTCAGGCTAGAAGTTCATGGTACAACCAACAGTGAAAGGCAGACAATTCCACACTATGCAATTCTATTTGGTATTTTACATTTGAGCAGGGCCTGTCTAACATTTTGTTTTATATTAGCCATTTAATTTCATATTTTAAAAGATTTAGCATTATAATAGTATGATTATGCCCAGGAGAAAATCATTGACTTGTCATAAACCCCTATTGACTTCAGTGGAGTGAGGATTTCAGGCATTATACTTACTAAGTCTCCTTTTTCTGTGAACAAGTATAATAGGGTAAGCTTATTACTTAATATTTCCACACTGTGCACTCATAGCCCTCACTGCAAATGTATGCATTGATCTTTATTGCATGATAAGATGAGTTCATGTTCCCTCACTTTTTACAATGATTCGTTTTCACTTTACCTTTTTCACTCTTCAACATAACTTGCTTTCTATTTATTTTTGGGTGTATTATTTTGCAGGTTAATAGCAAGCTGGCCTATTTTTAAAGGTTTTGCTCTCCTTGTCAAATTGCTCTGTGTTCAGGCATATGCTGCTACCCTTGTATTATTGCTGGCCGTACACAAGTTCCAAAACTCTTCTAAAGAACACAGAAGGGAACTGCTCTTATTTTTACTCTTTGCATGTAACAGTTACAATCATAATTTTCATTAAAAGTTGGATACTACAAAGTACTGAATTAGCATACAAGTGATCAGGCACGCCATATCTTTTGTTACCCATTTTTAGCTGCTTCAGAAGTGATAGCACCTCATCAGTACTGTAATCTATAACCAAACTCTGCTGCTCAGATTTCCACCTGATCTGGTTCCCCCAAATTTAGCTATCATTAATAATGTTATTTTTCATTAAAACCTTTCCTTTTGGGGAAGAATTTAGTTTGTTCCCAGTTTCAGGATTTTGATGGAAAATGTAAATGCAAAAATGTAGTCTGTTGCTTTCCCTTTACATATATATTGTTATTTAGTTTGTGTGATATATTTAAATATAACATTTATTTTAAACAGTCTAAAAATATTACTTAGAGAAAATAAACTAAGTAGCAACTAGAAAATCAAAAACATACGGCACTATAAAATAGTTAAACATAAAACACCTTATAATTTGTCACCTTACAAATAGTAGAACAGAAAACACCTTATAATTTGTTAGCTCTTTTTATTTCAAGCAGCTGTGTTAGTGACCAAGAATGTCAAGATGTTCTGCTTCACACATAGTTTCTAAATCACAACTATGCTATAGTTCAGTTTATCAGAAAAAGTTTAGTGATTGCAGAGAAATTGTGGGTTTGGAGTAATCCAGTCTGCCATATTCCTGACGTTTACCATAGCCAAAAGTGTCATTTAGGCAGGGCAGGTGTGTATGTGTTGGGCTCAGGGGGGAGAGGGGAGTGAAGCCTCTCATACCTGGATGCTGCTTGCTTTTCTTCCCTTTCTCCTCACTATCAGGGAGCAAGAGGAAAGAACACTGCTTGCCTCCATTCCTTTCATGCCTGGCTAGTGAGGGGAGGGGGCAGAGGAGAAAGTGATGAAAGCTGTATACTTGCATCATGCTCCCTAACAGCGAGTGGAAACATGGGGTTAAAAAGAACATTGTTGAGGAACATTTCAGAGGTGCAGGTATATTTTGTTTCTGCAAAAACAAAAACGAGTTGTGTGGCACCTTAAATACTTAGGGCTCATCTAGACTACATCCCTCTTTCGAAAGAGGGATGAGCCCGATAAAAAGTAAAAATGAAGCATGGATTTAAATATCTCACACTTCATTTGCATATTTGCATCTGAGCGCTGTTTCCAAAAAGGGTATTTCAAAAGTGAAAAAGCAGTCTAGACGTGGTTCTTTAAAAAAAACAAACCCTTTTTCAAAAGAACCCGTACTCCTCAAAAAAATGGCTCTTGCACAAAAGGCTTTTTTGCACAAAAAGGCACTGTTTATACAGTGCCTTTTTGCGCAAAAACCTCTTGTGCAAAAGGGAAAGGAAGAGGAAATGCAAATGAGAGCACTGCATATGCAAATGAGTGCCCCATTTGCATATGCTCTTCCGCAAGAGGCTTGCAGTATATATGTAGCCTAAGATTGATCATTATGGAGCTGCCTGTTTGGAAGACACGAGAGGCAAATGCACTCCTTCATGCATTACAGAATACAGAGCTTATCATTTTCCCCAATAGTCTTTCAGTAGCTTGTAAGAAATCTGCATTTTGGACCTGAGGGAATACAATTCACCACCGTAGAGTGCCTTGTAGCTAGCCAGCCATCATACTGAAACAGTGAAAACAAGGTTAATCACTGAGGTGGATTCATGAAAATGAATGTGTCAAACACTTAGGCAAACTAAAACAAATAGAAAGTGATGTATATGTAGCATTTTTAGTGCTTTATATTGCTAAATAACAAACACTAAAAGAAAAAAAAATCTAAAATCTACCACACAGTTGTATACAGTATTATAGGAGATCGGTAGTTCTTCCATTTCTGGAAAAATTTCCTAAGCAACTAAACAGATTTGGAACACAGAATAAAATGGCCTCAGTTGATTTAGCTACTGGCTCTATCTATCAGAAACAAAGCTATTGTAAACTTAGGCAGTGGATTACCCATTACTTGTCATATTAAACTGATCATAAACATTATATCTCTGTTTATATACCAGAAATGGAGGTGGTGCAGCAAGGAAATGAGTGTATAACCAATATCATTAGTGAAAGTTTGGCTCAGTATTTTTTTCACAAGATTCATATATTGCTACGAATATTTGCTAGTCTGTGACTCTAGTGACAGAAGAAGTTCTTTCCATTCCTGCCTTCCAGGAAATAAACAACATAGTGACTAGAGGCCTCTTGAATAGACTAGCTGTGAAGTACTAGAGTTGAGTGAGAACATTAATAGGAATTAATGTAATGGGAAGCACCACTGATTTGTGACACACCTAGGATCTCCAAGTCTTTTTGTGTAAAACAGAGGATATACATCTTTTTTTTTTTTTTTTTGGAGATTGCCTATCTCCTAGAACTGGAAGGGACCTTGAAGGTCATCAAGTCCACTCCCCTGCCTTCACAGCAGGACCAAGTACCACCCCTAACAAATTTTTGCCCCAATTCCCTAAACAGCCTCCACAAGGCTTGAACTCACAACCCTGTGTTTAGCAGGCCAATGCTCAAACCACTGAACTATTTTTCACAAAGAGTCTGTTAATTTGCACTATTATTTAAATATTGTGTATGTTTGCCTATTTGTCCCATTTATTCTCACTGCAAAATCTTAGTTTCATTTAATGCTTATAAAACAGGAGATAATTTACAGTACACCTTCCTTTAAAGATCTGAAGTATGGGGATGAAAAAAAAAGTCATTAGAGAATTAAGGGACTTATGTGGCTGGCAGTGATCTGAGGGGCAGTTCTCTGTACTAAATTCTCAATCTGAATTAGATAGGCTCAGATGTATTTATTAAAAAAAAAAAACCTGAGATACCAAATCTAAATCTCTACAAGAAATAGAAAAAACATGCAGAGAAGGACCCCTGTAGTACAAATTTAATTGAGTCCTATTATCCAAATAGACTGTACAATTTAGAATTTGTATCTGCATAATATTGCAGACGGTTGATTATAAAGCAGCAACCATGGAAAATATTTATAACTGAAAAGGGGGGGGGAAAGGTAGAATTATTTTTATTAATATAGGAACAAAGCAACTGGCCATACTCTCTTTTTCCTCTTTAGCTTTGTCATGACAGCAATTTCAGAGCTACATTTTTACAAAAGTTTTCATAGCTGTTTCTGAGCATAGGGCTTTAAATATCAGGATAACAAAATATAGTGGGAACACAAATAGCAATAGTTAAACTACTGCAGGAAGGTGAAAAATGAAAGCCAGATTATTGGATTTCAGATGACAAGACCATTGTGTGATATTATATCTGTAAATGAACTGAAAACGATCATTGTTGATCTCATTTTCCAATTAATATATTTCTGCCTTGTACAAAGGGAGTGGGTTTACTGAGTCACAATCATGCTCCAGATCCAAAAGTAACAAATACTAGTGTGCATCAAATTGGTCATTAATCTTGTAATTTAAGCATATGTTACGTTTTGAGAAGAGTCTGTGTTATATCAGAATCCAAGAAGAATTGATAACAACACAATACTGTCCTGGCAGTCTGAGAGGAAGAAAATTATAATTATTCCTGTAACAACTGGAACAAAGAAATGTAGTACAATCTGCTCTTTCCACATTTATTCACTGGGATACATTCCTTTTTGTGTGGCATTTCTACCTTGTCTGTTTCTGGCACCCCATAAGATTGCAGGTGTTACAGTTTGTCACTGTTAATGACTTCAGCCAGGCATTGGAAGGAAAGTCCTTCAAGAACAAAATGTTTAGTTGTATATTAGGAAGGTATTGTTCATAACCTTACACTGTCATTCACTGACCTGTAGTTTCAAGAAGTGCACAAAAACATGGTGCTCAGTTATTAGGTGGTGAGCACATTATTGTGGTAGCTGACCTTTTGAAGCTTCCGTCTGTGACAGATTGTCATAGTTTCTGATGTGAGAAGTGTCACAATGTTAAGAATGTCTAGCATGTATACATAGTTTTGAAAGTGAAAAGTTCCTAATATGCATCCTGAGAAATGTTAGAAACAATTGGTAGGATTTCTGATGAACTGGAAACAAGTAACTCTTTGCCCTACACAGAGAACAGAACATATACATTCAGTTGAATGACTTGTAATTTAAGGAAAGAAAACAAAGAACAGAGAAAAAATCTCTATGAATGCAACTCAGTCTATAAAAGCCTCCACCTCGAACTTCCTTAAAACTCTGATTTCTATAGATTTAATCACAGAATGATAGTACATTCCAGTTATTTCAAAACTAGTTTGATAAATTTTATCTTTATTTTTGGTAACATATCAGAGCTGGATCCAAACCAAACTAACTCCCAAAAGCTGCTGGTGTGTCAAAATCCAGATTCAAACCAGAATCGTATTTTTGCAGTTGGAACTCTTTTTTTTTTATAAGAAAACAAATGATGTTATAAATTTTAAGTTAAGGTTGCTATTCTTTAAATAATAAAAAAAGGAATTTTAGAGTTAAAGATGAATCATACTATTAAAAGAATGAAAATTCATCGTTAAGGAAAGGCAGTCCATCTTGTATTAATCCTGCCATTGGTAGCTACAGAAAATAGTAACTTGTCTCTTCCTTGCTCTCCATTTACATGCCAAATACTCAAACCTCTGCCATTCAGCAATGCTATACATACTGGATATCACATTGTAGTTTCTCTATGCACCCTCCATTTGTCAGATAGAGAACCCAGTTTCCACACACACAGACCAGATCCATGTCTTTTGGCACTAATAGGCCACAAAACTCAAAATATTCCAATTCAGTAATCCAGGCAAATAGTGCATTACAGTTTCTTTTCTGAGCCCTCTCCAATTTGTCTACATCCTTCTTGAATTGTGGGCACCAGAACTGGAGCTAGTAGTCCAGCAAAGGTCGCTCCAGCCCCAAATACAGAGGTAAATAATCTCTCTGTTACTACTTAAGATTCTCCTACTTATGCAAACCTAGATTTTAGTAGCTCTTTTAGCCAGATTCATATTGAGAATCTACGTTCAGCTGACTATTCACCATGACACCCCAAATCTTTTTCAGAGTCACTGCTATCCAGGATAGAATCCCCATGCTGTATGTATGGCCTGCATTCTTTGTTCCCAGGTGTATTACCTAAACATATTCAGACACATTTTGCTCACTTGAGTCCAGTTTACCAAGCAATCTAGATCTCACTACATCAATTACCAGTATTCTTCAGTATTTAGTACCCCACAGTTTTAGTGTCATTTGCAAATTTTATCATTGATGATTTTATGTTTTCATCCAGAACATTAATAAAAATGTTAAATAGCATCAGGCAAAGAACTCATCCCTGTGATATATCAATTGGAAACAGACCCACTCAATGAAGATTCCCCACTCACAATTACATTTTGAGACTGATCAATTAGCTAGTTTTTAATTCATTTAATGTGTGCCACTTTAATTTCATATAATTTATATAGGTTTTTTTCCCCCAGTTGAATAATATGTGGAATTCAGAAGCTCCATAAGTTTCTATGTACCTCTCTTGATATATGAGATACAGGAGCTCTCCAGGGACTAAAGTTTCTTCTCCTTTATCTACAATGAAGAACTTCACAGCTCTGTAGGGTATACAGTTCTCACCAGATACATCTGACCTACAGAAATGCTAAACTCCAGAGAGGGACAGGGTCCTGGTTATTTTTACTTCTTCTTGCCCTGCAAAGCTCTGGAGCTCTAAAGTTTCCTAAGTTCCTATGTTTGCCCTACCTTATTCTCTTCTTTGGAATGTATTCTATCCAGAGGATTCCAACTTCTCCTCCTTGTCTGCTGGCCCTGTGTAGCCTCTAAATTTGTTGATATGGCTACAAATTACACCTGCTTTCCTAGACAAAAGTTTTAAAGTTTATTTTCAAGTTATTATATGGTGTAGATTTTAGTAGTATTTAACAGTACAGAGCGTTTTTACGTGTTACAAATAGTTTTAGGTTTTTTCTAGAGGGACATGCACAAATAAAGTTAGACATTCATCACTACTTTTTTTAAAGTGTAATTTTTAGGTACCCATAATAAACAGTCTTTAAAATTTTCTAACATATTATAATATATCCCCAAAGTAACCACAGAACTTCCTTTATGCAGTATATGAAGGAAAATGTCTATAGGGTTTATAATGGGACTTAGGTTACAACCTGAAACTTGGAGTGAATTATTCCATATTTAGAGCAATTTTTCTAGTTAAAAAGCTTAACCAGTTTTCTTCATAGTTTGCAAAAACACGCAGTTGGGTGCCATTTTGAAACTTATTTCTAACTACAACTACAAGAAGAACCATGGAAATGGGAATTTAACCCTGGGTCTTTAACAAGAAAAAAAAGAGGGGAAGAAAAAAGAAGAACTAACAAACACTACATCTTACATTAAGAGAAACTTGTGCTGCAGCAGTAATGTGATTTATAGAAAGCTAACCTGTAACCAGCCACTCTATACCCACACATATATCCTATGAGTATACAAAATAAATAACTTGGCTTAATTGCATCTTATTTTTTTGAAATATCTAAAAATCTTCTTGAAAACTCTTGGGGTGCGTCTATACCTCAGGGCTTAACTTGAAATAGGCTATGCAAATTGAGCTACATCAATTGCATATCTTATTTTGAAATAGATGATTTCAAAATAGGGAGCATCTACACAGCACTTATTTCAAAATAGAGCACTCTTCCTCCGACTTCCCTTTCCCCTCGTACAATGAGAGTTACAGAAGTCGGAATAAGAAGTCCTCCAGCTTGACAGTATTTTGACACTATTTCAAAACAACTGCCTGCTGTGTAGATGCGGATTAAGTTATTTCAAAATAGTGTTGCAGGGTAGACTTACCCATGCATATAACTGAAAAAGCTAAAAGAGGGACACAACAAATTTCAGACTGGTAATTTTTAAAGTGGCAAATAATTAAAAATTGGTTTGACTTTACAAAGAAATTATCCTTAGACTTCAAAGTAAACAAGGAAGCTATTGTTAGGCAAAGTTTTGCTGACTTGCAAGCCCCTTTTTCAATGGACAGCCTATTATCTAACAATAAAGGTTTTAAGTTAAAGTAGAAATAGCAGGGAGATTTTTCCTTATTTACTTTTGCTATAGACAAACAGTGTGCATAGACAGGCTCTGAACTCCCTGCAAGTTATTTAAAATTACAATCTAAAATTCAGGATCCTATTAATTTCTTCCACCAAAGAGCAGCTTTGAATACAACCACCAGCCCAAGATACTGGCCAGCATTTCAGTCTCTTCTAACTCCCCTTAGACATTAAGTGGAATAAGTAAGCTCTACAGCATAGAAAAATGAATATCAATTAAGCACCCTGTACACCTTTTGAATCCTACACCATGAAGATACATGTTATGCTGAAGTCATAGTTGAAAGAAAGGGATTTCCTTTTACTAGAAAGTATAATCATTCAATACTTTAGGGGTCTTTAGGACTGATGAGTCTATAGGATGGCACTCTCCCTGCACAATTAAATAGGGTGCAATGTACATATTAAAGCTGGCCAGAAAATGGAATTACTATCCCACAAGAAATTCTGACTTTTAAAAATATTTTAACCTTTTCAATTGGAACAAAAAGCTGACATTTCCAAATTAACCCATAGAATGAAAATCCTGAAAAACTGTTGATTCAGAACCATCCAAGTATTTTTTATAATAGCAAAATGTTGCAATACAATAAACACTATGAAACATAATATATATTGAATGCTAAAAATATATACATATATTAATTTTATTATAAGTGAAAATGTCATAATTAGAAGATAAAAATCTTTCATTTAAACTTTATTTTAAAAAAGAAAGTAAAAACAAGTCTTTTAGACTTTTATGTCAAAAATTTATTGGAAATTGACACATTCCCACAAAGTGTTTTGATTTTGACAAAACTGCATTTTCTGATTTAAAAAAATGTTCTACTGACATTTTTTGATTAGTTCTAATACAAACAAAGAAAAAAGCATTTTACATAAAACTAACCCTTCTTTGTGAATAGAATCCTGGCTTTGAGTTGGCCATTACCTAATGTCCAATCCCAGGACATCTTCAGTTCTCCTTCTCCATTGGGATTTGGAACTTCTAGTCATCTCAGCAAAGTAACCTGCTCAGATGGATTTGCGTAAAGGCACAGATGGGCCTCATTTCCACAACCCCTGGGAATTTTCCCCAAAGAAACAATTTAGACAGAAAGCACCCGGTTCTAGGGCATTCTCCTTTGGAGCACTCCAAGAACCCATGTAAGCGATCACCCGACACCCAAATATGACTGTAGTTTCAGTGTTCTACCTCTTCTTTTCATCATGAATCTCCTCTTTAAAAAGGAAAGGAAAGGAAAGGAAAGGAAAGGAAAGGAAAGGAAAGGAGGAATTTACAAATATAAAAGGAAGGAGAAAGCAAACAAAGCCTGCTTTTATTTTTGAGCCAAAAGGACTCTTTTGTAGGAAAGTAAAGATGTGTCTGAGCACAGCTTTCACAGAGCCCACCTAAGATAGTACATTAGAATGACAGGAGAGAAAAACATCCTACTGGGCTTTCTCCAGACCAGAGGAAGAAGAAATGTACACTTTTATCTATATTAGTGGTACATTTTCAAAGTGATATTCAGGGTTTCAGCTTGAGAACTTCCATTAGCACCAATGGAAATTGGAAGACTATCTTTGTGCACCACTTTGAAAATATTTATTTTGTGATACAGGCAGAAAAAGTGTTACATAAAATATCTGAGATTTATTTATTTACTTGTTTTTGTTACTGAACTGAAATAACCATCCTAACCAAACAGGTTTTTGTTTATGATCTATAGCAAAACTTTACCTGCTCCCTGAACACAAAATTAAATTATGCACTATGTCATGTTAATTTGGATTAGAGTTCTTAGCTGCTATAACAGTAGTAATTAAAAAGGTGTTATAAAGGAACATGTCTTGAATGTCAAGTACCACAAAATTCACCATAAATAAATACAGTAATTCAAACAATTTTGTTAAAAGGTTCAAATAATAGACAATATGTTTAAAAGATCCTTTCTCCGCAGATGAAAGCTTATTTTATAGTGCAAATAATTCTCAATTAAAAGTCTACATTTAATAATCATGTTATATGAACCTGCTTTTACTGATAGTAGCCTAGGGATAAATAAAACCTAATCTAAAACAGATTTTTTCCCAGCACTGTTGGCAAAAAATGTAATGTACTTTCAAGTAGCTCTATGCAGACTGTTTCCCATTAAATGAACAGACAACCTCAACTTCTTTGTTCCCAAATATTATTCAGATACGCCAAATAAAAGCAGTTATAAAACTGACAATCACACATTTTCTAAAACAAATGTGGTCAATTAGTTCTCTTTAAAAAATGTAAGATTGATTGTTAAAAAGTGGGATGCAGTTACTCTATTTTACTGGAATTGACAGGATTTTTCCCCCCAGTGTTTGCAATGTGTAAGGTAGCAGGTATGTGTCTGGGTAGCCGGTGGCTGTACTGAGTCATATTAACTAGTAATAGGTTCTGCTACCATGATGCTTCATGCAGAGTGTAAGGTACATTTTATCTAGCTAAAAAAGGGACATTAGAGCATATTAGGCAATTAGATTAACCATCAAGGACTACCTACAAGAGAGGACACCTTGGCAAAGTAAAGAGATAAGGAAATTTATTTTACTTTTATGGAAATTTTTTATAGATACTTACACGATCTTTTACTGAAATCCTACTCATCTGCAGTTCATAGATACTACTACTAATTGCTTTTCTCCCTGTCCCAATACATCCAGATGTGCTAAGACCAGGGAAAAAAACACCAGAAGCTGCAGACAGAATCCCCTTATTGAAACCCATCACATAAAATATCATGTGAAAGTAGTATTACCATCATCAAGCATTCTAAAGACAAGACAACAGTGTGATGAGTCAGCAGTGTGATGCTGTTGCAAAGAAAGCAAACATGATTCTGGGATG
>CM057846.1:112389112-112399270 GCA_030068395.1 Apalone spinifera | reverse complement strand
TTATGTTCCTTTCTATTTACCTCACTAGGATTGGACTTCCACTTCTTAAAAGACACAACTCCTACAAATTGTCTCCTTCTAGTACGTGTTAACCTGCTCTCAGCTCACACACAGCTTCTTGTTCCTCCCTTTTCTCCTTCTGGTCCAGGACTCTTTGTCTTCCCCCTCTCCTTACCTAGGGGAGGTCTTTTAAAGCAATTCTACTGGCTGTAATTGGCTGCAAGTGTTGAATGATTTGTCTGAGGGAGCAATTTAGTTAATTAGCCCCAGGTGTGTTTCCAACCTTCATTTTACTGCAGCAGGCTCTAGTAGTTTATTCTGGAAAGAGAAAACCAATGCCCTGCATACCTGCGTTCCACCTGAGTATAGTGGCTGCTGTCTGTCACACTTCTAGTGGTCAAATGCTTGGACTTGACAGTGAGAGATTCATTATGTAATAATTCCCTGTTCTGTTCATTTCCTCTAAAGCAGGGGTGGCCAACCCATTTAACAAAGAGCCGAAACAGGGGTGGAAAAAATGCGAAGAGCCGCACCAGAATTTTTGAGCAAAAAAAAAAAAAAAAAAGGAAAGCACCCCTTTAAGAAACAAGGTTAGGCTTTTTGGCCATATCAGGCGTCCATCAATGGCCGCCATCTTGGGTGCCATTACAAATCGCCACACAGGTGAGCACAGGAGAGCCGGAGGAGGTATGGGGAGGGGGGCGCAGGAGTGGCTTTGTGAGTTGCACTTTTGGGGGAGAAGAGCCACATGCGGCTCATGAGCCACGGGTTGGCCACCCCTGCTCTAAAGCATTTGGCTTTGATGGCTGATTTTCTCCATAGGACACTATGCTGTAACATTAATAGGTGTGTTGTGAGCAAGACACGAGAAGTCATTCTTCCACTCTGCTCTGCACTGATTAGGCCTCAGTTGGAGTATTGTGTCCAGTTCTGGGCAACGCATTTCAAGAAAGATATGGAGAAATTGGAGAGGGTCCAAAGACGAACAACAAGAATGATTAAAGGTCTAGAAAACATGACCTATGAAGGAAGGCTGAAAGAACTGGGTTTGTTTAGTTTAGAAAAGAGATGATTGAGGGGGGACATGATAGCTGTTTTTAGGTATCTAAAAGGGTGTCATAAGGAGGAGGGAGAAAACTTGTTCATCTTGGCTTCTGAGGATAGAACGAGAAGCAATGGGCTTAAACTGCAGCAAGGAAGGTTTAGGTTGGACATTAGGAAAAACTTCCTAACTGTCAGCGTAGTCAACACTGGAATAAATTGCCCAGGGAGGTTGTGGAATCCCCATCTCTGAAGATAGTTAAGAGTAGGTTAGATAACTGTATCAGAGATGGTCTAGACAGTATTTGGTCCTGCCATGAGGGCAGGGGACTGGACTCAATGACCTCTCGAGGTCTCTTCCAGTCCTAGTATTCTATGATTCTATTATAATTACTGATACAATAGTTCAGGACATGCACAGTGGAGTCCAACCACCTTATTTTCAAAATATAGGGCTACAGTCTTCTTTTAATTACTCCAGTGCAACACCATGAACTTATAACAATAACTGTGGGCAACATTTGGTCCATTAAGTTAGTAAAAAGGTGGCACTGAACTTTGTTGGAACCCTTCTTCAGCTTCAGACTTTTAGCTACAATAAAGATTCTTGACTAGAGCAAAAAAAGACTGCTAATGTTTCCACTACTTTTCATTTGACCATTGAACTACTTGTGATTTAAAGCTCCATTATATTGCTGTAGTACTACTTTAAAACTAACAGAACAACACCATTTCTTTCTTACATGGACATCAGTTAGGCCAGAGAATGAGCAGCTAATGGAAAAGAAACTTTTCTGACTGAAAGCATCTTTTTGTGTCTTTGCCTCTTCCTCAACTCCCTATATATAACTCCTGTAACATTTTTATTTTCAAAATATCCAAGAGACCTACATTCCCCATTAGAGGGCTTCCTTTTCTATGGTTTGAGTGATACGTTGCTGGGTGACTATTTCTGGTATCATTACATCAAGGGCTTGACTTTCCTACTGCATGGCCATCTTGTAGAATCATTTAATCCTTATAAGCAAAATAAGGTTCTGAGCACCTAGATGGATGCTCACTTTTTTTTTCTGGGAGTGAAACTACACATATTTTCTTGAAAAGTCATTTATAATTGAAAAGAACATAATATACAGGCTTTTTCGACTTGTAAAATATGGACTCCGTGTAAAATCCATTACAATGGATAAAACCATAGGATAAACATTTAATAAACATGACACAACAATATAATGAAAAATACAGCAAACTTCCTCATTCTTCCATAAATATTCAGCATTTTTAAGCATCATTTGTTATAATCACCAAACCATTGACAAATAATTGTTTTGTTCTCAAGAGAACAGGGAGAATTTGGAGTGAGCTGCTGACAAATATCTTAATGATAAAGTCCGTGGAGATATGACACATATTAATGGGAAAATTAACTTTAAAAGGGGGTAATAGTAGATTGCCCATTTTATTTTTCCTTCATTCTAGGAACTTATGATTCTTTTACACAACTCAAATACCTCATCGGTATTCCAGCAGCATTTTTCTTTATTTTAGTTAAGAAAGTGATGGCCTATATGCTTACAATATTTAGATGAAGATCATTAATGTTTCAGTCAAATACCGAAAATTGAATCTCTGGCAGAACAGTGATGTTACACAAAGGGTGAAGTTAGCTCTCTGTGTATCACTGAAGTGAAATGTCAATTGGACACCTGAAGATATGTTGTCTCTGGCTAGTTATTGAGGGCCAGATCTGATATACCTACTCATGAGGGTAACTCCACTGAAGTACAACGGAAGCATCTGTAGTGAGGTGCCACTCATTGTGATAAGGATGTCAGAATCTGCCAAAAAAATTATTATTTATTTTTGGGACAAATATTTTTAAAGCTAATATTTTTTAACCATTTGTATTTTGAAGTGGATACCTGCAAAGTTGAGCAAAATTTCTGTGAATATGCACATGACTGAAATTTGCTGTTGTGTGGTTTGGCTTTTGGATATGAAAGCAGCCAGTAAAAACACCTCAGATAAACTCTTGTTAACTTTATTATACACAGAACAGTAAAGGAAAGCAGTGCAAGATTACACAAATCTATTTTAATACACAGGATAGTTAGCTCAGACAAAATATAACACCTACACCTAGGACAATACCCAAGAGTATGTCTACACTAGCTCGTTAGTTTGAGCTAGGTGGGCAAATGAGGGCAACCGGAGTTGCAAATGAAGCCCGGGATTCCAAGAGGGGTTCCACGAGGAGTACTGGTAGTTCAAATTAGAGATCCTAATTCGAACTACCTACTCCATGCCGTGTGTAGCCGCAGGCACGGAGTTCGGACTAAGGGGGATTTAAAAATGGCGGCGCCCGGGAACATGCAAATGAAGCCTGGGATATTTAAATCCTGGGCTTCATTTGCAACTCCGGTTGTCCTCATTTGCCTACCTAGCTCGAACTAACGAGCTAGCGTAGACATACCCCAAGAGACTTAATTTTAAGGATAGGGATATACAGGTACTTATTTCTATAAATCACACACAGTTCCACCACTAAGACCCTTACGATTGTCAGATGATTGTCAGACAGGAGGTTATGGTATTGTTGTTTTCCCACATGGAGAAGTGTCCTCAATGCATTGATCAATAAGAACAGGCACAGCTTCTAGTTGCAGTGAGTAAGGTATTGGGGACTGATTACCTTTTCTATACCTACTTGTATAGCCATAGAGAGACCTGGCTGTTCTAGTAAAATCTATCAACTAATTATGTATTGTATATGCCCCTCTTTTGGACACGTCCTTCTAGTCAAACTATATTATACTTAATTGATAGTTTTATGGCTGCATCAGTGATTTTTACTCATTAGAATTGTTATATACAAGTACCAGGTTACTCCCAATGTTCTTGGCATGTTTTTTCTATATCAATACTCCCAATGCACTGTTGTTTAAAACACTCCTGATTCTCAAAGCTCACCCCTCCTCAGCCTGGCCTACACGCTTTCATGCACTAGGCTTGAATCAGGCCTGGTTTGCTTTGTTAGAAGCCGCACTTTGGTGAAGATAGCCAGCATTAGTCCGGTTAAGGCAGGGCTGGACAACACCGATATTATTATTCTGGTCAAGACAGAGTTGTCCAGGCTCCCCTACTGTTGTGTAGTGTCAGAACCTTGCTGGTTGCTATGTTTGGGCAGTGGGCTGTGGAGGATCCCCACTGGTGGTTGTCTGTAAGCACGGCCCAGCAAGAGGGGCTTCAGGACAGTGGCCAAACCGGTTCTATTTGTTAAGGGAAGAGAGGGGACAAAGGAAGTGTGTGCTGGGGGAAGGATCAGTCTGGGGCTGGAACCATGAGGGAGGCAGACTGAGGTTGCTGGGGCTGAGGGCTAGGGATGATAGAACCCTAACCCAAGGGGTCTGAAACACCCTGGCCCCGAATCCTGTAAGCACACCACATCTATGCTGTGCTGTATCCTGGAGGAGCAATAAAACCTCGATATTCTACTGCTGGCGGAATCTGTTCTTGCTGCTATGGGGGTGCAGGATCAGAGGAACCCCGACTGCATCATCACACCTACATTTGCTCATATTTGCAGAACACAAAAATAACAGTGGCCAAATATAGACAAGGCAAAAGGATGTTTGCTTTTGCACAAAATCTTGCTGCCTGTCTACACTGGCCGCTAGTATTTGTGCAAGAACACTGACTTTGTAATGTACAAAATCAGTGGTTCTTGCAGAAATACTTTGATGCTCCCTCTCAGGGATAAGCCCTCTTTCGCAAGTATTCTTAATTTCTTGCACAAGAAAGCCCGATCTTACCCACTGATGGCTAAAATGGCCATCGGAGCTTTCTTGCGCAAGAGAGCGTCTATACTGGGCATGGATGCTTTTGCTCAAAAGCAAATCTTTTGCGCAAAGGCACATGCCAGTATAGACGCTCTCTTGCACAAATACTTTTAACGGAAAAACTTTTCTGGTAAAAGTATCTGCGCGAAATCATGCCAGTCTAGACGCAGCCTTAGTGTCTCAGTGATGTAATCAGTAACATGAAAAGAATCTCAATTGTTGGAGCTTTCAGTATTTCAAAATAGGAAAACCATGCAAGATGCAAAAGTGGGAGCAGATATAAAATCGCTCAGCCATATCATGAGAAATAAAGCCCATAATTTTTTCCCAAAAAATAAGGTCATAAATAGGGTGTTGAGAATTCATTAATGTCTATTGTGCCAGATCGTATAAATCAACATGGCTCCTGCTTAAGTCAATACTCCTGATTAAGTCAATGATTTACTAATTGAGGATATAGCCCACTGAACACAAATATATTAATATTAAAATTAACATTTTAAACTCAGTCTATACAGATTCTCACATCATAAACCCAGGTTTTTGGTGAAATTATATTTTTTATGTTAGATTCCAAATAAATACTTGTACTTCATGAAATAATTATTAACAACCCCAACTGTTCAAAACTTATCAGCTTGGCAGTCAAGTTTAGATTTCTGAACTGTCCTTTTGCTATCAACCTTTTGCTTTCTGGAAAAATAAACTATACCTCATCAGCCCATATCTCTAGAATAACCCTCAAATGTTTGAATAGAAATCTGACACAAAGAGCTACTCAGCTAATAATACAGGGAAATAGCAAAGCAAATGTTAAGTTTTCATTACACATATATGTACACATTATTTGAATCTTAAAATCCTCTTCAGGCACCAGCCATTCTCTGGAGAGTTTATTACACTTGATTATTCCACTTAAGTAGTCATAAATATTTATGCACCATTTGATGTTCTAGATGTAATCTTTCAGTGTCTGGTACAAATATGTCACTGAAAAGAACAGTGTAGGAATTTGTAATTAGTAATTAGTGATCCAAACATATCACATGGAAAGTTGAAATCTCAGTAGCATGCAGTAAACTTTAGCATTATACATATGAATAGTGTAAGTTTTCAAACACAAACCACACTGACTGAATTCAACATGCACACCAAATACATTACTGCAAAACTAAAATACTGTAGTATATTTTAGACTTCTGTACATGACATTCCCTAAAATTATTCTGACATATCTCATATTATCTAAGGGTATGTCTACACAACATACTTATTTCAAAATATCACATCTATACCACAGGGAAGCCTCAGAAGTAGTCTGATGCAGGCGTCCCTAATGTGGACATACTACCTCGATTTAGAGCCCCAGAAGGCACTGGGGAGTAATTACTTTGAATGGCCCTGGGGAGGAGCTATTTCAAAATAGTAGCCAGCAGTGGAGTGTCTACACTACTGCTATTCTGAAATAGCTATTTTAAAATAAGTGTTATTCCTTGTAGAATAATTTAAAAAAATATTTCAAAATAACAGAATTGCAATGTAGATGCTTGCTTTATTATTTTGAAATAATGAGTTTTTTTCAAAATAACTGTGCTGTGTAGATGCATCCCCAAGAGAGATGGTTATTACTGCAGTGTCTTGAACCATTCTGAAAGAAATAAAAGAATAGCCTGGAAATCTTGTGAGATATCTGTTCTAATAGGCTATGTCTGGACTGCAGAACATTTCCGGTTATACCTCCGGTATCCCGTAAAAGCTCTGCTACATCCAAGAAATGCGTCCGCTTTTCAAAAAAAAAGTTGGAAAAGCAGATACATTTTGTCCGCATCCCTGTAAACCTTGTTTTACAAGGAAGAAGGGATGTTTCAAAAGAGGGTTTTTTTTCCAAAATTTGGTCCCATGTAGATGTGCCAAATTTCAAAAGTAAATTGGAAAAAGATACACAATTTGCAGTATGTTTCTTTTTCCAATTTATCTTTGTAGTGTAGACATAGCTATACAGAGTGTAGAGGATAATGACTTGGGTGGAAGGGGGGGCGGAGTCAGAGTGAAAGAGAAGTTACAATCAACTCCAAGACTTAATTCATCAGAATGGGGAAAATGTTAAAAGGAGTTGCTAGCTAACAAGTATTTGACTGAAATAAGAGGGGTAATGCATGGTGTGCCATTAGAATAATAAATGGTGAGATAACAAAAAAAAGTATAGAAGAAGATAAAATGTTAGTGACTGAGAAGTAAATGAGGAAAAGAAAGCAGCCATCAGTGCTGATGACATTTAAGGAAAGGATTCTACCTGAGAAAGTAACACTAATATTTCAAATCTCTGTACCCAATCC
The DNA here is from genome assembly GCA_030068395.1 of Apalone spinifera. Lineage (NCBI taxonomy): Eukaryota > Metazoa > Chordata > Testudines > Trionychidae > Apalone > Apalone spinifera. The sequence continues at coordinate 112,392,054 of CM057846.1, read as the reverse complement.
ATATGCCCTCCCTCTGTTAAAATGTTGTGTGACTAGAATGGGCCTATAGCAAATGCCAGAAAAGGCAAAATGAGATGTGACCAATGTGGGGGAAAGCATGCCTATAAAAAGTGCATAGAATGTGCAAAGGTCAAGTGTAGTAACTGCATTAGAAATCAGTCTAACATGAAGAGAGTGTACTGTGGCAATTCAAACTCAGGAGATGCAAAAGTCAAATACTTTTGATAACACATCCTATTTGAAAGCTGTAGGGAGACTCACAGAATATCAGATGCAAAAGGAAGAGAAAATCAGCACAGGGAAAACAGAACTATGGACACAATCTCACTCTATGAAAATATGATAAATACTATAGAAGAGGATGATGTACTTGTAGTGAAAAGGTTTATTTCATTCATGATAGACATGATAAAATTGCACATCAGAAATAGGGAAAAATCTGAAAAAAATGAAAATTATAGCAAGGGCAGTAGAAAAATGAGGTTAATGGTGAAATATATCTAATATGGAGAACAGTATCTTTTACTTGAAAATGCACAGTTTGATTACACATAGTCAAGAATTAAATGGAAATATTCTGGAAATGAAACATAAAACTGTATGTCACTTGCATCCAGAAATCATGATTGTTTGTTAAAAAGCATGATTTTAAAATTCCAACATATATAGTCTTTAGGCAAGAACAAGGAAGAAGTGGAGGCATGAGCATTTTCATATGGAAAAGATAAAACCAAAGAGTGGTAGAGAATGAAGAAATAAGTCTTGAATGTAATGCTGTTGAGATCCCAATGCAGAAGAGAACCTTTCTTTACAGATGTACATCTTTAGCCATTTAGGAAAAATTAGAACCCATGGAGTTACAAGAAATAACAAAGAATGCAAACTGACTATGTGTTATATGCAGTGATCTAAATAATCATAATAAATTGTTGGGCAGCAAGACAACTGAGAACTATGGTGCATATTTAAAAAAGTACACAGAAGAAAACAATCTAGTGGTTTTAAATTATGTCCCCCTTAGAAGATTTATTGCAGCACATGATGGTTTATTTGGCCTATGCCTGAGAATAATAACAACAGATATTGCAAGAATGAGACTGGGAAATATGCAAAGAAAAAAGAATGAGGACTTCTAGGTATTCTTTTTCAAGGGCAAGATAAAGTTGAAGATAATGGAAAATCACATACCTAGAATTTTTAGAAAGCTAACTGGGAGCTATTTACAATTGAGTACTGAATTTGTGAATGTTCTTTGTGAGTGATGATACAGAGAATATCAATGACAATGTGATAAAAGGATGAATATCAGCAGCACAAGTAGCCATACATAAAATATTGAAGTACCTCATCATTGAAATCCCTCCTTCATGGTAGAATGAGGAATGGTAATTAGAAAAGGAATAACACCAACACAGAAACAACAGACAAAATGAATAGTTAAGATCTAAAGAAGTATAAAATAAGTAAGGCAAAACCACAAAGTATTACGAAGCAATCAAAGAAAGAGAGTAGGAGGAAGTACGGTGGGAAGATAAAAAGTTCTCAAACATAAGAAAAATACAAACAAATTAGAAGAATGCATAGAATTCGGACCAACAGTACTCATATCCTAGATCTTACTGGGACTTAAAATCACAGTAAATGTCTCTACAAAAAGAAGAAAGCAGAAGTTTTAGCAGAAATTTTCTAAGGTGTGAATAATGATGAAAATCAAAGTGAATATTTGCACCAAATCAAAAGAAAAATTCATTGAAGAAAGTTATAGTAAACATGCAGATACTATACTGAACAAATGTCATGGAATGTGGAAACTTAAGAAAACTATTGATATCAGCAAGAATATCTCCCGAGGTAAAGATAATTTATACAATATGATGTTTAAATATCTCTCTGGAAGCAGAGTGAGGATTCTTTTTGTATTATATAATATTATATTGCAAAAAAAAAAGAGTGATACTGGGGGATGGAAACATGAAGTAATAATTCCAATCTGAAAACCAGGCAAAAAATTCACACAAGTAAATAATTATAGACTTATTCTGCTTATACCCTATCTGGGTAAAATTATGGAGAGAACAGTGAATGAAAGCTTGGTTGGACTGTTTGGAAAACAATTACGGAGAAGGTGTAGAGTCATTTTAGGGGAGAAAGATGCGGCACTGAGTACATTCTGCACCGTCCTTTGTGGGTGATGAATCTGAGGAACTGTCCCAGAAGTGTCATTAGAGGAGGTTTTGGAACAAATAGAAAAACTTAATGTTAACAAATCTCTGGGACCGGATGGCATTCATCCAAGGGTTCTAAAAGAATTCAAATGGGAAATTGCTGAACTATTATCTGTGGTTTGTAACCTATCCTTTAAATCGGCTTCCGTACGTAATGATTGGAAGGTAGCCTACGTGACACCAATGTTTAAAAAGGGCTCTAGAGGTGATCCTGGCAATTACAGGCCGGTAAGTCTAACTTCAGTACCAGGCAAATTAGTCAAAACAATAGTAAAGAATAAAATTGTGAGGCATGTAGAAGAACATAATTTGTTGGACAAAAGTCAACATGGTTTCTGTAAAGGGAAATCCTGTCTTACTAATCTATTAGAGTTCTTTGAAGGGGTTAACAAACATGCGGACAAGGGGGATCCAGTAGAGATAGTATACTTAGATTTTCAAAAAGCCTTTGACAAGGTCCCTCACCAAAGGCTCTTGTGTAAATTACATTGCCATGGAATAAGAGGGAAGGTCCTTTCTTGGATTGAGAACTGGTTAAAAGACAGGAAACAAAGGGTAGGAATAAATGGTAAATTTTCAGAATGGAGATGGGTTACTAGTGGTGTCCCCCAAAGGTCAGTCCTGGGACCAATCCTTTTCAAGATATTCGTAAATGATCTGGACAAAGGGGTAAGCAGTGAGCTGGTAAAGTTTGCGGATGATACCAAACTGTTTAGG
>CM057846.1:112372693-112389012 GCA_030068395.1 Apalone spinifera | reverse complement strand
GGCCATTCTTATGTTCTTATGTTCTTATGTTGGGGAAGTAGCCCAGGGAAAAAGCTGCCAAATCAGAAGGAAAAACAACCTTGATTGCTGCTGCTACTTTGGGGTCCCTGGGTAGTAACCCAGAGTAGTGGGTGGGCCCAAGTTCTCCCCAGATCTTCCACCATGCCAACACAGGACTTGTCCCCAAAAGGGAGACCAGGACTATCAAGGGGGTTTCACCCCAAAACCGTGGACTAGCACGTGATGAGTATGGATCATAGCTGTGGATTCTGCCTCCTGTAAAGAGAAAGGGGTTGTGTATAGGACCACAGTGAGTCTCAGAGTTTAATATTATCTGCTAGTAGCACGAGACCCACAGGGCATGGCCAGAACTTTGCCACAAAAGGGTAGGGACTTCTTGGGGACATTGAATCCCTGTGTGTTTTATCTAATATCCATTGATGGACTTAACCGCCATGAAATTATCTAATTTTTTGTATCCAATTAGAGTTTCGGCCTGTTCAACATTCTTTGGAAATGAATTCCACAGGTTGACTGTGCCATGTTTGAAACCCATCACTGAGAGCTGGTCAGAAATTTACCATTGAAAGCATTTTGAAACAATTTCTAAATAATCACGTTTTCCACATGGAAATTGTTTTTGTTCAGTTTTTACAAAATATTTCTTTTACAGTTGATTTGATCTGAATTACAATATTTGAGTTTATTGAGGCAAAATAAAATGTGCCATTCTGAGTCAGTTCAACATTAAAGTGCACAAGCCTGGGCTGGCCCATTGCCTCATAGTCTGGCACTTCATGCCCCCCTGTCATTCTGCGGATAGACTACTTATTCCCTGATACCCTCACAGCCTCCCACTTGACCAAAAGATGTTGTGCATCACAGGAATCATGTGACTTTTGTGCATTATGGATCAAGTCCTGCCAACAAGCTCTACCCATAGAGAAGAAGCATCACATCTATGACCCTGATGAGGGAAAAATACACCAGAATGTGATTCAGTGTAAACTGTCTGAAATATTTTGACATTTCTGAATAAAAGAGAAAAACCAGAAGTTTATGTTCCATAAAAAAATGTTGATAGTTTTTGACCAGTTTGGGATTAGAAAAATTCAGACTATCAAAATTTCCAGGAGACCTTAATTCCAATTTTTGCATAGCCATGTCACCTCTATTTTAGAAAAGAGGATGAGATAATTTATCTACTTAGCCATTTTTGGTTTAAACTATGGAAGATGGAAGAAAACAGACTATCCTTGGTATTGCCTTAGGACTGAGCGATCACTTTCTGTGCTCAATGGACTCTCCTCCCAGCTTCAGTGCAACATTACAAATTGTCCACAAGCAGAAACTTAGTATAATGCTTACAAAACAAAGCTTGTGTTTGTTTACATTATTTCTTTTTATTCTGAGACAAAATTCTGGTGAAGGAACTACTTAGGTTTTTGGCAGAGCACTGAGAATGGGTAGGGCTGTATGGGGCCAGGGAATTCCATCCAGTGAGAGATGAGTGCCCCATTCTACTTGTGGATAAAGAAATGGGCACTCCCAACCCATGAATAAATCCAGCAAACTGCTCTTTGTCTCAGGTCTGGAAGGCTTACTGGCCAGAGTCAATAGGACTACCCTTGTTCTCAGGATGATAAGGACCAATGGCTCAAATCAGGAAATTGGGCTTCATCCTAGGGACAATTGGCAGCCAGAGTAGTTGGATCCAGATCCTTCCCAATCTAATAGGTATCAGCTCAGGTCCCTGTCAATGCAAGGGTCTCTATTACAGGGTTAGTGGGGATCCTTACTGAAATGGCACCCCTATTCCCTAGGCCAGCCGTGGCCAATGCATGGCTTGCAAGCCACATGTGGCTCTTGCCCCCCAAAAGTGCTGCTCACAAAGCCGCTCCTGTGCCCCCCCAAATGGCCCCTGTCCACCATCAGCTCCTCACTGACCCCTGGCTTCCCTGTGCTTACCGGGTCAGAGCTGTGGGGTTTTAAAAATGGCGCCCAAGATGGTGGCCGTCTTTAAGGGGCAGCCTCCTTTTTAAAAAAAAATATTTTTTTTTTTGCTTGACAATTCTGGTGCAGCTCGTCGCATTTTTTCCGCCGCTGTTTTGGCTCTCTTTTTTAAATGGGTTGGCCAACCCTGTCCTAGGCTTCTTCCAACCATTTCCCTGGTACTCATTCTTCAAGTGTCTCCAGGGTCTCCAGCAATATACTCTCTAATCCATTCATGTGTGATGTTTTCCCATCTATGTGTGGAATATTTTTTTCTGTTTGCATGCAACATCATTAGAAACAAAATCCTAGCTGTGAGCACTCTGCTAATCAGCTGGGTGACATTTGGATCTCTCCTGAGTGGATGCATAAGCATACAGCTTACAGGGAACACTGGTCTCCAGGCAACCCTAGGTTCTTCTGGACCTCTGCTCTTGCCTGAGTCTCCACTTAGACTTGCAAGTCTTTGATTCCTGCAATTGGAGTCTCTGGTGCTTTCCAGGATGGAGCCTGAAATGACTGTACTTCCTGCTCAGCTCTTATAAAATCATAGAATCCTTGAGCTGGAAGAAACCTCAGGAGACCATTGAGTCCAGCCCCCTGCCCAAAGCAAGACCAACCCCAACTAACTCATTCCAGCCAGGGATTTGTCAAGCCGGGACTTACCTCTAGGAATGGAGATCCCATCAGCTCCCTAGGTAACCCATTCCATACTAATCAGAGATGCTTCCTTCTATACTACTGCTGTACTTGGGGCATTGGCAGTAGAGATGAGGAGGTGTAACTTCCTCATTCCACAATGTGGCATTAACTCTTCCCCATCCAGTGTGGAGTGAGTTCAAGGCTTGTGTGTTCTTGAAACAGAAAGGTTAATTCCTTTGAAATGTCTTCACTCCTACAGAGTAACTAACTCTTGTCAGTAGACTTGCAATTAAATAACTTTTAATGTTTACCTTTCAGCTCCTGGAAGCAGTGATTATTTGAGAATTTCAGCTAATAGTTTCTATCTTTCATTATTGTGGCAAAGGTCAAGTAAAAATAATTCCTCCCCCTTCAAAATGATGAGATTGGCTCATGAATCATAAGATTGGGATAAAGAGGATGATTGGTTAATGACTTCTGAAAACTTGGGGAAGGCAGCACTATCTATCCCATCTATAAACATTCTCTTCACTGGCATCTTCTAGAGGTGATCTCTGATAGAAAATGAAGTCAATAATGTTCCCTTTGGGAGCCATAGTGTCCTTAGACAATCCTACTGTGCACCTATTTCACCTATATATATGCCATCATCCTGTGTCTATTCCATGGAATCTTTTTGTAAAATATGTCAATGCTAGTGATCTATGTCTTTGGAAGGTTCCCAACCCAGCAGAATGGTGGATGAATCTTTTTTTTCTCCTGTTTTTTCATCTGTTTTGTAACAAGTAGAGCATATCTAAAGACAGGGACTTCATCATGCAGCTAATTCTGCCAGTGTGGACAATGAATCGCAGTCTAATGACATGGCCTCATTTACATCTCTGGGATCCATGCACAGTGAATCACCAAGTCTTGTTTCTTGGTAACAAAGTTACCAAAGTTAGGAGAGACCTAAGAGTTAATATACGCTGTAGTATTAGTTCACCATTTCACTGAATTTTGCTTCCAATGCTTAGCAGGGAATGTTGAAAAGGTTGTATCAATGGGATACTGGAAGTAGTAACTCATGGATGGCGAGTTAAGCAGTTTGCACACCCAAAACTCAGGTAATTTCAAAGATTATTGTTAGTCTGTACCTAGATGACAGTTGAAGAAAAAACTCTTGATTAAAGTAAAACAAACACCTCCATTAAGTTAGCTCACCTTTAAGCACAAAGAACATAAATTAGTTGAATCATGTGAAGTTGTGAGCAGCTCAAATGGTGGGTAACTGTCCACAACTAAAAGTACATGCCAGCCATCACCTCTCAGATTGCCTTACAGAATATAGTTCACACACAGTTTTGGCTGTCTTAACAGGAGTGAAATTCATCATTTATGCCATCTGATTCAATGCAAACCCAGTTTGCCACTCACAACAGACATGAAATGTATGGACATTAGTATGTGTCTTTCAAGAGTTTTTACAATCAACCTATTAATAGATCAGGTACATAGCATGTATCACTACCGAGTACTTTTATTTCTTTAATACTACCCATACTATTATATATGTTTGCAGATTTATATTCAGAGCACATTGCTTTTGAAGTAACAGTGTTTTCATCAGATGATGAATGGATTAAAGTAACCCATCTAGACAGAGAAAGATATCATCTTAATAATCTGATATTTTATGTTCTTTGTTATAATTACTTTTGCCTCAGATTAATGAATTCCATTTACAGTAGCAAGACTAGCAAATGAAAACCATTCAGCATGAGTCTGAAATATAATGGAAAGATGAGACTATCTGGTATGTGAGGCATAAATTGAAGTGTTCAAAAGTCATTATTTACCGAAAAAGAATAAAATGACTTTTTTCTGTGATATACATTTTATTTTAAAAAAAATCCTCTCACCCTGACATCCCTCCCCCACCTCAAATAAAAGGTTGAATGCATTTACAATCTTGAATACAATTACAGGGGCTACAGAACCAAAAGAGTAAGCTTTCAATCTATCTCTGAAGTTAAATCTTTCTTGCTGCTTATTCTTCTTCAGTATACAGTATTCCCTTCCTATCACAGAGGCGACTCTATGTAAAATAAAATATATACTCTTTAAATGAGTGAATAATTTGAGGTTTTGGTAATTATGTCTGTAATCAACCCAAAGGCATAGTACTCAATAAAGTTAGTCAAGGACACATTTTACCATTGCTACATAAACCTAGCTAACCTTTGTATATTTAGTGCATATTCATGGATTTCAAGATACACACGTTCCTACTCATTAGAAACATACATTGCTCTTATGTGAAGGTCCCAAGAGAAAAAAAATATTATACAGTGTTTCTCGATGACACTTGAATAAGACACAAACAACATAAAATGAAAGGCAGAGCAGAACACTAAGCAGTGACGAGGTTCAGATCTGCTCGTCACTTGACTGTTTTAGATTGTTGTTGGAAGAAATATGCTTATTGGGAATAGCTGAAAAGGAAAACCATGAGGACACACTCTTAACATGAGTATTTCCAAGTGTTCCCAAAGAGATATTTATTGAAAAAATAAGTAAATATGTCTTAGAGAATATACAGTTGTCTTACTGCAGTTTGAGATGTACAATTTAGTTTATTTCCCCCCTAGTTCAATATATAGGCCCTTATCCTACATCCAGTGCAAGCACCTTAGAGTTGCAAAGTAAACCTTCATATTGTCCTGCCCTGTGCAATCCAGCAGATCGTTAAGTTGTCTGTCACCTACTAACTAAGTAGCTGTCACCTAGACTTGTATACTCAGCAAATCCAATGAGATTTGAATCAGGCCTTTGGGCAAAGGCATAGATACTGTCTCTGCCAATCTAAGGAGAACCAATTCCTCTTTCTCTCTGCTGTGCCACATGCCCCTCACTCCCCCCCCCCCCAAAAAAAACACTCATGTTTGAGGAGAAATTGTAGCCCTGCAATGCCATCTGCATGTGGAGTATACTTCTTGCCTAGATGACCGTAAATGTGGGGTTCTTTGTTTTTGGGGTTTTTTAAATCAGCAACAGCCTTTGTCCCCTCTTCCAATAATCAATTAATATTATCTTATTAATAAGCTGATGTTAGTGTCATCATTCCAGGGATTCTATCTGGTTGGGTTAACCTACCAAGGAGAAGACTGACTATAAGGTCATGTAACAATGGTGGCAGTAGGTGGGATGAGCATGTGGTAGGAGAAGGAAGGGAAATGGCAAATGATAGGAGCAAAGAGGATGACACGTAGTAGGGAGTCTCAGGAATGGGAATATGCACACCAAAATGCTCAGAACTATCCTTAGGATTTATGGGGCCCTATGTAATACTAATAAATAGGTGTCCCTATTTCTAACAGCATCCTGGAGCTGGGTGAATGATGATTTTTTTAGAGATGTGATTTTATAATCTTCAGCAACACACTAATAACATATTTCAAAGAAAATCATGTAGACTAACATACTAAATTCAGAAAGCGACAGCATATACTTGGGGTTGGCAAATGCCTGTTAAATGGTTTCATTACCTCTTCAATGGCTCTTTCACAGGTTCAATGTTCTGCTAAGAATTTTCACTTTTAAACTTCACTAGATCCTCTCTAGAGGAAGCAGAGACAAAGAACAGGGATAGGAGGAGGTGTGTGAGCAGACACTAGACTCTGTGGTGACCCAGATTTTCAGGAGCCCTATGCAGCTCTGTTTTCTGAGTATGGGTAAGCCAACCCTGAAAATGCCCTGAAAAAAATGTTTTTTATGCCTGAAACATTTATTGACACTGAGGGTGATTTGCGTATCCGGACAGGATACTGTGAATAGATTGCAAGAGCAGATCAATGGTCTCAGAGAGGGAAGATGGATTTTTGAATGATGCTGTTGAAAAGCAGAGAGTAGCATGTTTGTACATGTCTGTTTCCTCCTTCCCAATTCAGCCCAATTAAATAGTTCTGAAAGAGTCATTGGAGCAGCACTTCATGCCTCTATCACATGAAGACCTGAAACCCAGACCAGAGAAACACACAAAGATTGTGAGAATCATCTCAGGCAAAAGCCTACCCAGAATGGGATACATCAGGACAGGACAATTCATCATTAGACTACTTCATTGTTAATACTATTGAGGAGACGATTACATACAACTGCAGAGTGCAAAATTGCAAATGTTTGCTGACGCCATCATGCCAGTCAGTGAAACAGAGCAGATCCATGAGTTTAAAAGGGCATGTGTGAGCAGCTTTGAAGAGCCAGGGCCAGGGAGTTTAGGGACACAGTAGAGATGGTGACAGGATAAATTATGACATTAAAATTGTACAGGAAGCAGAGGAAATCAGATAGCTCCAAGTGGAAAGGCACTGAGTTATAAAAAGGCACTGAGATGGAGACAGGAAGGTTTTCAGTCAAGAGGAACAAGGCAAATACCCTGCTCAAAGTTCAATGGGGGCAACAAGCGAATTACCAAATGCCACAGAGAATCAGCTCTGCTGGAAGGGTATGTCTAGACTACATGCCTCTGTCGCTAGATGCATGTAAATTAGACTACCCGACATAGTCAATGAAACCAGGATTTAAATATCCCCAGCTTCATTAGAATAAAAATGGCTGCCATGCTGTGCCAGCTCACAAGGCATAAGGAAGCAGCCTACAAAGGTGTTCCCTGTCAACCGATCCGCGTCTTGACTGCCACGCTGTGCCAACGATCAGCTGAGCCGGCACAGCGCAGCGGCCATTTTCAGACATACCCAAAATGTGGAAAGCATTGACATTCTAAATGGGATTGCCTATTGACTAACACTGCAATCGAACAGACTGGTGCAGAGAATAGCACCTATCAGCAAACTTGGTTCCTAAGCATCACAGTAGGGAGTAGTATCTATCTCCCTGAGAAGGCAGAGGTATCTCTTATGAGCTCCTAATAGATTTCAGAGCAGAAGTTTCTGTGTTAACTAAAAGACCATAGAAAGTTTCCAGTGGGAGATCACAGAAACAACTGCCTGCTCTAGGATTGGCAGAGCTGCAAATGGCCATGGGCAGTATGGCATAGGTAATTGACAAAGCATGATAGAATATGGGAACATTAAATTGGTGTGGAATTTTACTGTGGCATAGGCCTCTTTTTAAGTGGCAGAGGTTTGTGTTGACTTATTGATGTGGTGTAGAGTTAAACTTATTATAGGGGATTAAATATGCACTATAATTGGAAACACTTTCCTATCATTTGAATGATGCCTCTGGTTTATGTAGGCTAACTGGTAGAGAGCTTCAGGGGATAGCCGAGTTAGTCTGTTAGGGTATGTCTACCCTAGTCCCCTAGTTCGAACTAGGGAGGCTAATGTAGGCATTCAAAGTTGCAAATCAAGGAGGAATAACAGGCAGGAGGAATAACAGGTAGTTCGATTTAGGGCTTTAATTCGAAATACCGGGTCCCTGCTGCGTGTAGATGCGGGCAGTTAGTCCGGACTTGTAAATTTTAAAAATGGCGACTGGCCGAGAAGATGCAAATCAAGAGCAGGATATTTAAATCCCGGGCTTGATTTTCAACTTCGAATGCCTACATTAGCCTCCCTAGTTTGAACTAAGGGGCTAGTGTAGACATACCCTTACAGAAAAAAAACAACAAATGGTCTGGTAGGAGTTTATAGACTAACAAAATATGTAGATGGCATCATGAGCTTTCGTGGGCACAGCCTACTTCTTCAGATTACCGGAGTTATGAATAGGGGATATGAAAACTCGAAATAAATAGGTGAGGGGAAGGAGAGGGAGGAGAAAAAGAAAAAAGGAAAAAGGAAGGGGGGGGGGAGACAGGGCATCATTAAGTATCTGGAGAATGGGTACTTGAACCTAAGCAGATCAAAGTAAATAGATAGATGCTAAGACAGGAAGGATACCACGCACGTAGCTGTTAGCACCTTTACTGGTTATGCAGTAGGATAGTGTCCTAACCAGACCATATTTCGATTGAGCCCATTAGCATGTGAACTGAATTTGTGGATGAAGTGAGATTCCAGTCCTTCCCTATGTATTTGGCTCGTGGAGCTGGCCTGTGACAAGACAGCCACCTGCAGATCTGTTAAAGTATGGTTAGGTAAGCAGAAATCTGCACCAACAGATGTTTTGTGTTCCCTTTACGTATATCCGATTTGTGTCCATTGATTCTTTCCCACAGAGACTATCCAGTTTGTCCAGTATATATAACCGTGGGTCCCTGCTGGCATTTGATGGCATAGATAAAATTACTAGATATGCAGTCAAAAGACCCTTTCATTTTGTGGCTTATGTTTTTTGATCCACTGATGAATTCGTCAGTGTAGATATGTGGGCAGAGTTGGCATCTTTTTTGGTTGCAGTGCTGGGTTCCTGGAGGCTTATGATGTGGTTTTGTGGCATGGTTATCAGAAAGAATGTGTTCCAGGTTAGGGGGTTGTCTGGATAAGTCTGGAAAAGCAAGGATAAGTTTTTCTCTAAGGACTCTGAGAGTGAGGGATCATTTTCTAAGATGGGTTGTAGATTGTATATAATGCATTGGAGGGGTCTGAGTTGTGGACTGTAGGTAACAACAAGAGGAGTTCTGTTATTTTCTCTTTTGGGTCTGTCTTGAAGTAGTTCATATCTGGGTATTTTTTTGGCTCTGTCGATTTGTTTTTTCACTTCCCCAGGTAAGTATTTCAGTTTTAGGAATGCTCTGTAAAGATCCTGTAGGTGATTGTCTCTGTCTGTGGGGTCGGAGCAAATCCAGTTGTATCGTAGGGCTAGGTTGTATACAATCGACTGAAAAATGTGTCTGGGATGGAAGCTGGAAGCATAAAGGTAAATGTAGCGGTCAGTGGGTTTTCGATATAGGGTGGTGAAAATTTGTCCATTATTTAACTGTACTGCAGTGTCCAGCAAGTGGATTTCCCTTGTGGACTGGTCTAGGGTGGAAGTTGATAGTAGGGTGGAAGTTGTTGAAATCCTTGTGGAATTCTTTGAGAGTGTCTTTTCTGTGGGTCCATATGATGAAGATGTCATCAATGTAGCATAAATAAATAATGGGTATTAGGGGGCGAGAGCTGAGGAAATGTTGTCAAAGGGAGGCCATAAAGATGTTGGCATATTGTGGAGCCATGCGGGTGCCCATGGCTGTGCCGCTGATTTAGAGATAGAAATTGTTTCTGAATTGGAAGTAGTTGTGGGTGAGGACAAAGTCGCAGAGCTCTGTAATCAGGTGTGAAGTACTGTTATCGGGGATGGTGTTTCTGATGTCCTGTAATCCGTCTTCATGTGGAATGTTGGTGTGGAGGGCTCCTACATCCATGGTATTTTCAGGAAGATTATTGATGTTTTGGAGTTTCCTCAGGATGTCAGTGGTGTTGCAGAGGTAGCTAGGAGTGTTGGTAGCATAGGGTCTGAGAAGGGAGTCGATATTTCCAGATAATCCTGTGGTAAGTGTGCCGATCCTGGAGATGATGGGCCGTCTGGGATTACCAGGTTTGTATTTTTTGGGTAGTAGATAGAAAGTTCCTGGTTGGGGATTAGGGGGAGTGTTGTAATAATCCCCTTGTGTGGGAGGTGTAATGCTAAGACAGGTCATAAAGATACATAAATATTGACAAGCCATAGTATAGAGCTTTATAGAGCTACTGAGTTGGATATCAGGAAGGCATGCTGCTGGCATGCACTCTTGGAACTGTAAAAAGGACCTACACTGGCCTGGTAGCTAATTTAATCACAGAACTTCAGATTTTAAAAGCATAGCACTAAATTAGGGGATTTCCCCCCCCCCATTGTTCTGGAGATAAGAGAAAAAACAAATGAAAAACCAAGTAATGGTCAACTTATCAAAATGATCCCAACTCTGGTTACATACACTCTCAATCAGATTTTTGACAATGCCGTTTATAGAAATGCATCTGCCACATCTTGCATTCCAAGCAAATCAAGATAGATATAGTAGAATCATAGAACACTAAGACTGGAAATGACCTTGAGAGGTCATTGAGTCCAGTCCCCTGCCCTCATGGCAGGACCCAGGACTGTCTAGACCATCCCTGATAGACAGTTATCTAACCTACTCTTAAATATCTCCAGAGATTGAGATTCCACAACCTCCCTAGGCAGTTTACTCCAGTGTTTAACTAGAACTTTTTCCTAATGTCCAACCTAAACCTCCGTTGCTGCAGTTTAAGCTCATTGCTTCTTGTTCTATCCTTAGAGTCCGGCAAGAACAATTTTTCTCCCTCCTCCTTATGACACCCTTGTAATAGTAGAAACCTATGTTGCCACAGTGATTCCTAAGAAGGGTGGCATAGCATGTCAGGGATAATGATGAACTCTGAGCAAATCAGATATTTTCTATTACAACAAATCACACATAGGCCTCTTAGCTTTTTCATACTACGCATGACCTGGTAGAAGACACTTTGGGATAAAGAATGTCACAGCCTGACTCTACTGTGATGGACAGCAGCTGTGGAGCTACTAGAATATTGTCACCAGGTGTGGCACTATCTTAGGTACCATCCTGAGGACAACCTTAGTTATGACAAAAGGGATATTTCCTTTTCATTGGCCCATAAAAAGGGTTGGGCCACCAAAGATTACATGTTTCCATAGTTTGTTTGTTTATCATTTGATTTGTTATGTAGATGCCAGGTCAAAAGGGGAACCAGTATGACAGTTATTGCACTGGCTGGGCAGCACATACAGAGATACCACCTAATGTGTGTGGCTTTTTTTTTTCCAGGGAGAAGGACCTAGCTTACAGGAGGTGGTGGGGAACACTGTGGTCCTTCATGCCTACAGGTAAAGGAGGAAGCAGTTGGGATTTGGCAGCAGCAAGGGTACGTCTACACTGCCACTTATTTCGAAATAAGCTATTCTGGAATAGTTATTCCAAAATAATTTATTTTGAAATAGCATGTCTACACTGCAGGGAATCCTCAAAAATAGTCTGAGGCAGGCTTCCCTAATGTGGACATGCTATCTCAAATTAAAACCCCAGGAGGCACTTGGGAGGTATAACTTAGAATGGTCCTGGTGAGGGGCTATTTCGAAATAGCAGCAGTGGAGCGCCTATACACAACTTATTTCAAAATAGCTATTTTGGAATAGGCTTTATTCCTCATAGGATGAGGTTTACAGATTTCAGAATAAGCTGTCCATTATTTTGAAATTACATCGAAATAATGGAATGACTGCGGAGATGCTCATATTGTTATTTCCAAATAACGCTAGTTACCTCGAAATAGTGCAATGTAAACGCACCCCAAGAGTCCCCTCTTCAAGTAAATATCTAAATTTACATAATAAATAAATTTATTTAGCTCATTCCTGAGTCATCATTCGAGAGATTCTGCCTGTCTGTGGTAGCCCATCAAGAAGGAGCCTGTGATAACATGTAATAGTACTAGATAACTATTGCCATTTTTGGAATCCTTGTTTTTGGAATACTTACTCCTTCCTTCTGCCACCCTATCCCCACACCTCCCCAGTTAAAATCTTGCATTCACTCCATTGACGTACTGATTTGCTCAACATGTTGAAAACACCACATACTGAACTGAACAAAAGTGATGTATTTGCCTTTGCAAAGCCCGTGTTTCCATCAAAAAGCTCTGGTGTGTAGGAGAAAAAAAAAGGTTTCCTTTTTGTATCTCTGCCTTCTGGGATTGCCTCCTTTTTTTTCTGGGATATCACATTTTGTTTCTATGTTTTTGTAAGGAAAATGAGATAAAAAAAGGGGAGTACTTTCCTTTGAGCTTATTCTGGTTCTTTGTTTGTACAGTTTGAAAGATATTTTTTCCTTCAGTATTACTCTTGCCTTTGTGCTCACTTACTCATGCATTAAGCAATAAACTATTTGGAAATGCAAAAAAGCAAATAACCATGCGCTTTGAATTCTAAACACATATTTATATTTTGATGACAGGCCCTTTGACGACATTTTACAAAATTTGACATTTGAAAAATTCATGACTTTTATAAAACAGAAAATTATAACAGGTTTACATAGTACAGTAAAAAAAAACCCTAGTATATCTTACTAGCATTTAGGGGGGAAATATGGCATACTGCAACCTGTGAGATGAGTCATTAGACATGCATGATTACAAGGTACTATCTGAGTGGGTGATTCAGATGGAACTGGTGAGTCATGGACATATATTAATATAAAATACAATGAGCAAACCATATCAAGTCTTGAAAATCTTAATAGCCTAATTGCATCAAAGCCCACAAATCCAACAGTGTATCTGACTGCATACAGTCCAAAAGATAAGCCTTGTTACAAGGCTTCCCTTTTCTCCCTGACCTGCAGGGTCCAGGGTAATATTAGGAAAACATTGAAGTTTAGTCAGTGAACTTTGTTATGGTTTGCTGTACTCACCTTGCTATTGAGGAAATGGAGTCAGTGTGTGATTGGCCAAGATTGCTTATGATTAGAAGTGGGTTGAGAATTTCCTGAGAAAACAATTAAGAGGTGACAGTGAGTGTATGAAGGTTTTGTCACATAGGAAGCTCCATCTTCTCATCAAAACTAGCTATTTCAAGCTTGCAAAAGCTAGCTAAGCACAAGCTATCTTAATCCATCCTCTATTTTTTACACTGTTTTCCCATGGAATAGAGATTGGATTCAAAGTTTTGGTGATTATTTACAAGGCATTCATTTGGCCTAGGCCTAGAAAATTTAAAATATAAATAATTTAAAATGTCAGGTTTAAAATTGAACAACAGTTCTGCTCCTCAGGAACCACTGACGTTTCAAGCATAAGATAAAGTTTTTCTATGCAGGAGAAAGCTTTCTGGGGGGGGGGAGGGGCTGTTCCAAGTGCCGTGGGCATTTTGTGAACTTGTCTTCTTCAGTATAAAAAGCCCCATTTTGAAAAAAAGCGGCAGCCGCCATTATGTAAATGAAGCACGGGAAATTCAAATCCTGGCTTCATTTGCAATATCGACGTGACTAATTTACATCCCTTTATCGAAAAAGGGATGTAGTCTAGACATGGCCTAAGAGTGTAGCGGATTCTCCATCACTGACAATCTTCAGGTCAGAACTGGATATCTCCCTAAAAGAAATGATGTAGCTAAAACAGAAGTTATTGACTTGAGACAGGAATTTCTGAGGGAACTGGAATGTTATGCAGGAGATCGTACAAGATGATTACAATGATTGTGTCTTCAACTAAAAGTCAATGAATAAAAAATAGCGCTCACGACCATCAGATGGGCTTTCCTTGTCCTACGGTACAAACTGGGGTTTCCCTTTAGCTTAGTGCACTCTGAGTTCTAGTGCCAAAACTCAATGGCCACAGTCTATAGAATTCAGGGTAGCACAGCCTTATGGCTAGAGTCACTAAGGGTACGTCTAGACTACAGGCTTTTGTTGACAGCGGCTTTGTCGACAGATACTGTTGACAAAGCCTCTGTGGACGAAGAGCGTCTAGACTGCATTAAGCAGATAGACAAAGCAATCCACTTTGTCGACAAAGAGCGTCCAGACTGCCGGACGCTCTGTTGACAAAAGAAGGCACCCAGAACCGCTTCTTCCAGGGCATGGGGGCAGCATGTACTTCCTGGTGCTGCTGCCTGCCCTTTGCAGAGACGTGTGCTTAAAGGGACCCCCCGATCAGCCGTTGCTCTGCTCCTGCAGCTGCCTTGCTTACCTCCTAGAGGGACAGCAAAGGTTTTGCAGTGCTTGCTGTAAGTGTCCTGCTTCCTGGGACAGCATTGCAGTTTGGGTTTGTTTGGGTTATTTTTGAAGGTTTTTCTGATCCCATTTTCTGCCATGGAGCCAGAGCTGCCCCTGAGCAGGCGATGGCCCCACTCCATAGTGCTTCAAGTGCTGCTGCAACTGCATGAGACCTTCATGCTGTTAATGCCCGGTCCAGATTCTGAACCCAGCCTGGAGCCCCTCCTTCAGGATGCAGCAGCGCTGTTCTTGCCACCAAACTTTTTCCAGGAGAGGTGATATTGAAAGCTGGAGACAAGTACGGACTGGTAGGACCAGCTTGTAATGGAGCAGTGGGATGACCAGGCTTGGCTCCAAAACTTCTGGATGTGGAAGTGCACCTTCCAAGAGCTCTGTACCCGGCTTGCCCCCAACCTGCAACAACAGGACACCCACCTGTGCCCTGCCATCCCACCGGAGAAGAGGATAGCTATTGCTCTCTGGAAGCTGGCCACTCCTGACAGCTACCGGTCAGTGGGACACCAGTTTGGTGTGGAAAGATCTACTGTTGGTACTGTATTGATGGA
Source organism: Apalone spinifera (assembly GCA_030068395.1). Taxonomy (NCBI): domain Eukaryota; kingdom Metazoa; phylum Chordata; order Testudines; family Trionychidae; genus Apalone; species Apalone spinifera. The sequence continues at coordinate 112,374,147 of CM057846.1, read as the reverse complement.
GGTAAGTCCCTCAGGAGGGCGGGGGGGGGGCGGAGGAGGCAGTCCTTGAGGGGTGGGGAGACATGTAACAGGAGAGGGCAGGGGGTGCAATGGAGAGGAGGTGGTGGAGGGCTTCTGACCTCACTCCACCAAACTGCTGGGATCAATCACCGGTGGGGGAGACTCCTGGAGTCTTGGGGGGGCGGGAAGGGAGAGGGAGGAACCTTCCAAGGACTTGGGCAACCCTTCTAACTTCCCATTCTGTGTGTTTGTATGTGTCTATTTCTCCAGGTGGTGAGGGCCATCAACTCAGAGCTGCTGAACAGAATTGTCCACCTTGGAGACCTAAACACCATCATGGCCAGTTTTACTGGGCTGGGATTCCCAAACTGCAGAGGAGCACTCAATGGAACTCACGTTCCCATCCGTGCACCTCCCCATCGAGCAGCCTGTTATATTAACCAAAAAGGGTCCTTCTCTATTGTGCTGCAAGCCCTGGTTGACCACCGTGGACTATTCACGGACATTTGTGTGGCGTGGTCGGGCCCGGCACGTGATGCTCGGATCTTCCACAATTCGTACCTTTACCAAAGGCTGCAGGCTGGAACCTTCCCCCAGTGAAACTTTGCTTTTGGGGATGTGGAGATGCCAGTCTGCACTGTGGCCGATGCGGTGTACCCCCTCATGCACTGGCTCATGAAGCCATATACTGGGCATTCGAACCCGAGCAGGGAAGTCTTTAATGCGCACCTGACACGCGCACATTTACAGGTGGAATGCGCATTTGGCCGGCTGAAGGGAAGGTTTAGGTGACTGCTCACTCGCCTAGACATAGGGGAATGCAATATCCCAAAGGTGGTTCCTGCATGTTGTGTCCTCCACAACCTGGTGGAGAGTAAAGGGGAGGCCTTCCTCCCAGGCTGGGAACCAATGGCTGAAGTGGAGGGGAGGCAGGTTGCACAGCCTTGGACAGCTGCCATTCGCCAAGCTCATCAGGTGGGGGTCTGCATCCGGGAGGCTCTGCGTGAGCGCTTCTCAGCTGTAGCCCAATGACTTTCCCCAAGGTGTCCCCAATGGGCCTGGGCCCCCCATCCCAAAACCTTCCCTCCCACAATTCATTCCTGCACCAGCCTCCGGACAGTTAAGACACACGCACCATGTTAAATGTCAAAAATATAATGTTTATTAACAATTAACATTAAAATAAAAAACGGTGTTTAAAAAAATAGAACTGTTCAACAAGTATTAAAAAATAAACTGTTTTTAACTCTAAAACTGTTTTTAAAACTGGGAGAGGAGGGGGGATGTCAACCTAGAGGGAGGGAGGGAGGGAGGGCAGACAGCTTAAGGATAATGGCGGTATTGTCTGGACCGCAAGGCTTTGCCACCTCTGGTCCGTCGACCCTGCCGTCCTTGGGCTCAACTCGGGGCTGTGCTGGTGGGGGGGCTGCAGATGGCTCTGCTCTAGCGTGGGG
>CM057846.1:112343179-112363648 GCA_030068395.1 Apalone spinifera | reverse complement strand
TGTACGTATGCACAAAGTTTTGGAAATACATATGTAGAAAGCTATTAATTAAATATTGTCTCCTAAAACATAGAGTTAATTTCTTAAATCCAACTCTTGGTAACCAGTCCATCCAACACAAAGTCAAGCATTGTCAACCATTTTGGATTTCCTCCTGAAAATGTAAAAAGCCTCCTATTTCTAAGGATGTAATAGAGTAGTTGATTAACTGATTAACTGATAAGCAAAAGCTTATAGGTTAATGCTATAGGCTACATGCATCCCCACCCTTGCCAGTACATTTTTTTTAGCAGGCTGACCAGCAGCTTGGCTCGGTCCCAGCTTGGGGACCTACCCCCACTGTGGCTTTGTATTTAAAGTGTATTAGGAGCCAGGTGGGCAGGCAGCCTATCTCAGTTCTGGATTGCCCCAGGTCTGGGATCTTAGACCCCACCCCGGGACAGGGTCTGCTGCCACTCCGTGCTGCTGCCACTGTATCAGATGTAGCAGTATGGGTCGATAGGAAGCTGGTCTAAACGGGAAGCTGTTTTTTAAACTGGCTTCCCTGAGGAGCAGCTCCCACTTGGAATCCCATGCTGCTGCCTCTGCTATGGGGCAACATCATGGAGTGGCAGGGGGCTCCTTGGGAGTGGGGCCAAAGCATGATGGCTGCCATCCTTTTCCCCAGGGACTATAGACTAGTTGAATAACTGGTAAGAATTCATGAGGTTAATCAACTGGTCCATGAACTAATATTTAATAACCCTACCTATTTTAATGCATCTTTTATTTTAAAGCATTCACATTGCTATCAAACTTTAACAGATATAATGTCAGACTAAACATAGTGATGGTGAGGCAAATAGACAAACCCAACTGCAATGACAGATTTTTTCATGTCCACAACCTAGGCTTTGGGGATATTCTGGTCTACAACTGAGTGCAAACTCTCTAACTCAATCTTTCTCTATGCAAGCTTTTTTAAAAAAAAAAAAAAAAAAAAAAGCTTTAAAACTTCTGTTGCAATAACAATGCTCCACCTACTGGAATTAAATTTTATAAAACTGATACATGGCTATAGTGAACTCCTAATAACCAGCTTTTCAATGCCTAGGCAAGCAAGTCTCCAATGGAAATAAAAAGATGGGCCTGAAGACAAGCAGCAGAAAGGGGACCATTTAAAGTACAAAATACTGATATTTGAATTACCTTAGCGGAAAAGACTATTGAATAAAGCTGTATTGCTGTCTTGAGGAGATGATGTAACTGAAAAGACATGTGTGCAATTCTCTTGCGATCATGTCATTTGAATCCCTTGCTATCTAGAGCCAAAATCATTGCCTGTTTCAGACTATTTATTTATTCACAGAATTTAAGGCTAGAAAGGACAATTGGATCATGTAGCCCGAGCTCATATATTTCACAGGCTAGAAAATATCATCAGTTAGACCTTTTTTTTAGCCTAATAACTTCTGAATGGCTAAAGCATTTATTTGTATGGTAGACTGCCCAGAGCCCCCAGTCAGGGACCAGGGCTTCATTATGCTTTTTGCTGTAGAAAAACAAAATTCTTCCTCCAAAGCTCAGAATCTGCTTTTCCATTTCACTCTCTCTAACTAGTGCATGAATGGGTAACCCTACAAGATTAGAAGCTTCAGGGGGTAGCCAAGTTAGTCTGTACAGAAAAAAAAACAACAATGGTCTGGTAGCTGCAGAACGTGGTTTCTTTTACAAGTCCAACACCTTGAATAGAGGTTTAAACAAAGACTTGACCTGGATGAGCTGCAACCTTCCACATCCTAATGACATAAAAAGCCAAGTACCAAGTACTTAGAATACTTAGAGCCCTATTAGCATCATTTAACATGGACACTCCAACTGACAATATTTTTTCTCAGTTATTTCCCTTCGCTTTCCCTCCACATCCCCTCTCTTTCTCTGCTATTTTTGGACTCTAGACTCCTTAACTCCATTCATCTGAAGAAGTGGGTTGTGCCCACAAAAGCTCATGATACCATCTACATTTTTTGTTAGTCTTTAAGGTGATGCAGGGCTATTTGTTGTTGTTTTTTAAGTTTTTTCAGTTACAGACTAACATGACTGTCCCTCTGAATCTCTGTAGGAGACAACAGCCACCTAAGACAAACACTGCTGGCATCTTTCACTGCAGCAAAGAATAGCTCTGGTCGGGGAGGAGCAGCAAGAAAAGGCTGAGTTTTTTCCTGCTGCTAAGGTCCTTTCCTCACTGCCTTCCCCCACCCAGGGCCTTTCTCGGGGAGTATTTTCCTGTAGGGGTGAACATTTCCAGCAATGGGGAGGCAGTAGGACAAAAGTACTAAAAGTAGCTATGTAAATGGAGATGCATGGCTTGTGCAAGTAGAGAGCATTCAAGGAATGTTCCCTCCTATATACCTGCAACACCCAGGTGTGCCTTTACTTGCCTAAACCATTATTCCTTGGCTACACTGCTATTTACATCCATTCTGGGAAAGCAATGCTATATGTACTCTTCATGCCTCCAAAAGAAGCATGTCCTATAGATGTGCCCTACGAGTATTAGGAAGAGGAAGAGGTGAGCACAATATATTGACAGGTTGCTTAGTGTAGTATCCTTTGAAGGAAAAAAAATACTGCATGCATGTCTGCATTGTGTAGGACCAACTTCAGTGGACACTACAATGGGTATGGGAGAGGGCAGTTGTATCTTGCACACAAACTCCAATAGGCAATTTCAAACTATTTGGCTTACAAAGAGCGAGGACTGGAATTATGCCTGGATCCTGAACTGCGGTGCAAAGGATGGCTGACATCTTTGTAACCTCTCTACCCCATATATACTTCACAGGATGACACATAATCCAGCCCCAATATAGCTATAGCTATATACAGCTATATGTCCCTCATAATAGTAAATCTAGTAATTTTTCTTTTTGATGGATTCCCTTGTTTCCAGGACAACAAAAAAACTACCTATTGATCCATTTTGCAGTCCTTAATATAAAGGCTGAAATTTTCAAAGCTGAGAAGGAGACTTCTATACTCAATTTTGACTTTAAATGGGACATGGGCTTCCAAAAACCTTAAGCTATTTTGAAACACCTCAAACTTGCTATATTAACCCAGTTTTGAAATACAAATATTATATTTATATCATATCTGCAGCACAGTGAATGCCTTCAGTGACTTTTTCTATTGGGAAGTAATTTTTCAAGTCACAAAAGGCTCCCCACTAAACAATGTGGGAACAAAAATTTGGCTTTGTTCAGAATTACACTGTTAGAGAGACAAAAAGGGTCATATGAGAGTTAGGTTTTATTGATTGTTAGGGTTTGATAGTTGTTTTTGTTACAGTGGGCACAGATATGCATTTCCTTTTGTTGATGAGAGGATCTCAATATATTTCCAAGTCAGACAAACAAATAGAATTAATTTTGTTATATAAATACAGCATTTCTCAAAGCCACAAGGTACAGAAGCTGGGGAGGTGACTGTTCTTAATGCTCAAGTGAAGAGACATTCATTAGCTATGTAGGTTGGGTGAGGGTTTTTTAAAATTAATAATATATATATATATATATACACACACACACACACACACACAATCTTAGCATGCAGCATTAAATCAGAGCAGAACCTGCACAAGCTGCTTAGACACAAATCAAGTAAAATTACTCTGTTACCAGGCTTCTAACATTTTCCAATGCTCTTTGCTTCATAGGTTAAGCCAGCCTGTCTGCTGTCTCCCAGAGAGCAAGAATTAAAGGGTTTTTTTATTCTACCCCCAGGAAAAGACCAAAAACAAATGGGAAGACAAGTAATTTTGCCTCAATAGAAATATTTCTGTATATAAATAATGAAATACATGCACACTTTTCTCCTAGCTACCAATTTCCACTAGAAAGACCCCTTTAAGGACACAGAAACTTTCTTTTATCTATCATACACTATCCTCGAGGAAAGTGTCTCCTCTTTAATTATTTAGTTCCCTGGTTTCTTAGTAGACAGCCTATTCTGTATTATAAGATTTCCTGTATGTCTTTCAGTTCTAATCTAATCCCCCAGTAAATGTAAGACAGATCCAGAGAAGCACCTTGCAAAATACGTTCTAAACCTCCTCAACAGTACTAATTTTGTTTCTTTATTAAGGTTTTTTTAAACACTCAACACCTTATATTCTAGAACCTTTACCTAAATGTTTGGAGGTTTTGCTGTTGTTTCCCCATTTTCCTATTTAGTTTATATCATACAGCTGATATTTTCAAAAGCATTTAAGTAACATTGCAGCACAAGTCAAAATAGATTCCCCATAATTTATGTTTCAAAATCACTTGGGTGTTTTTAAAAGTTCCCTCTGTCCCATCGCAAGCCACTACCGCTGCTACTGGCAGTATGTAAACAAGCATTATCACACTAGGTATGCTGTATATCTTTGTTGTTCTGCAGAAGTTTATGCTGGACTGAACAAGAGCACACCCATAAAACAGCCTTTTCCATATTTATACTAATTCCTGTTAATGCCAATGAACAGAGGAGCCAGCCAAAGATTTAGACTTAGTTAAGAACAATGCTTTATCATGTTCTGCTACCCTTCAAAGCTCTCTCGGGGTCAAAAATAATGAGTCCATTGCGCTATTAAAGTGATATTATGTAAAACACGCTTACAGATTTGTTACTAGGAAAATGATGCTACTTGCTGGTGAACACATATGACAGGCACTACTTTGTCCACAGCAGATATGAATTTGTTGCGGCAACAACTTGGAATGTTTTCTCATGCTATTAGCGCTGGAAGTCCCCAGACCAACTCCCATTTGGCAATCACAGTATTAACTTTAGGGATTTCTGCAAGCATCCCAATTCCCATTCACCCATATTAATATGGGCTCATCCAGAATTTAGGGGCTCTTTTTTCAAGTGCCCTTAAAGGGAGAATTTGGGGAAGGGGGGGAGGAGAAGCTTGCATTACCATCCTATCCACAGTGGTAGTCCATCTACATTATGGTTAACTTTTTCCCAGAGTTCTACATTTTTTTCTTAGGGCACACCTACACTGCAGTGTTATTTTGAAATAACAAGGTGAGCTCCCACATAGCAAGCCCATTATTTCAAAATTATTTCAAAATAATAGGCTTATTATTCTGGAATTTGTCATAATAATTACAATAAATCCTCATTTCATGCGGAATAATAACTATTTAGAAATAGGGTGTGTGTGAAAGGGGAAACTGGTTATTTCAAAATAATTGGCCTCCAGGGCTTCCCACAGGTGCCCTGGTGGCCATTCTGTGTACACCCCTAAAACCTCTATAGTTTCCCTTCCCCTGCAGCACTTAAAGGGGAAACTGCTTGTGGCACAACACAGGCCCTGACAGCCCTGTGCCATACAGCAGGATTAATTTATGAAGCAATGGCTGACCCCAATGCTGCCACTGAGCCCACCATGGCTGCAAGCGAGGTGACAGCCAGTTCCCAAGCCCCTGCTCAGGGGCAGAAGAAAAGGGCCCTTTCCTTGTCTGGTGCAGAGATCCTGAATATCACTGAGGTCTGGGGACAAGATGTCTAACCTCCAGGATCTTCACAACAGATGCAGAAATGCAGACATTTACGGCAGGAGGACCGCCAGGTTGGGCTAGAAAGATCACATGTGCACCCAGGAGCAGGGTGCATGAAAATAAAAGGACTGAGGCAGGCCTGCATCAAGACCAGGGAATGGAGTTCCCACTGAGGAGTGGCATCCCAGACCTGCTGCTTTTATGAGTAGCTGCAACACATCCTCATCATGGTCTCTGGCCTGGAGAAACCTGTTGTGAGCTTCCCGGAGGGTAGGGTGTGGATGATGATGAGGAGGAGGTAGAAGAGGAAGAGGAGGCCAGCCAGAACTTTCCCAGCAGACCCAGAGCATGTGCACGGCATACACAACCACCATCAATTGCCTGCATTGAGCAGTCCAGCAGCTGCCCCCCGGCACCTACTTCTTCCCAACTCCCCCCTGCACCCAGTCCTGCTCCTGTCCCTGCTTCTCCCCTTAACCCCCACATCCAAAGCAGGCGTCCGTCCCAGCTCCATCCCTGAGCCCTTCCTTCCCCCTCCTCCCTCTTCTTCCCCCCTCCCAGGTTCTTTCCCCGGTTCCTCCCCAATTATATTTACCCCAAATAAAAAAAGATTGTTGATTGTTCCAAAACGAAAAGTCTTGTTTACTGTATCTGCAGGGGATGGGAGGGGAAAGGAAGGGAGGGAGGGAAGGGGATGGTGGGAATGGGGGGGCTGGAGAAGGAAAGGGTAGAGAAGGAAAGGCACAGAGGAACTGGCCTTGTCTGAAACCCTCCTCAGGGACTCCCAGATGTGCATAGCCCGCGATGGGCTTCCTGGATGGCAGCTGTGCTCAAAAGCCCTGGTGAGCCATTCAGCATCTGCCACCCATGGTGGCAGGAAAGTCTCCCCATTTTTCTTGCACAGGTTGTACAGGACACAGCAGGCTGTCTCCACTTGAGGGTTGTTCCATTCCCTGAGGTCTAGTCGGATGATGATACGCTGGAATCTTCCCTTCAAACAGCCGAAGATACCCTCCATCACTAGGCAGGACCTGTGGTGCCTGGCATTGAAATGTTCTTTGGAGGGATCCAGGTGTCCCATATAGGGCTTCATTAGCCAGGGGAGCACAGGGTAGGCTGCATTGTTCATGATGCACATGGGCGTGTCCACATCCCCAGATCTCATGGTGCAGGCGGAAAACAGTGTCAGCATGCACCTTCTGGAACAGGCTGGATTTTCCAAAGATGCAAGAGTCATGCACCTTCCCCAAATACCCGACGTTAGTGTCTGTGAAGTGGCCTTGGTGGTCCTCGAGGGCCTGCAACACTCCTGGAAAGTACCCCTTCTGGTTCATATATTCAGAGGTGCGGTAGTCGGGGGCCCACATGAGGATGTGGGTACCATCAATGTCCCCCTCCCCTTACATCTGGGGAATCCCATAGTGGTAAAGTTGGTGATGATGGAGTCCACATTGCCCAAAATGACAAACCTACACAGCAGGATGGCATTGATGGCCCTTACCACCTGTGAGAGGATACAAACAGAGAATCACAGATTTGCCAGAGCCCTCAGGAGGTCCCCGATTCCCTTCCCACAGGAGCAAAAACCCCAAGTATCCTATCCCCAGCAGGACTTTTTGAAGGTAGGACTGAAAAACCTCCAAAGAGAGAGAGCCCATGACCTCCCCTTCCCTTGGGAACCCCATTCTAATGCTTCATCACCCTCCTGGGACAATAGCATGAGAGTCAAACCTACATAAGCACGGCCCCGATGGTCAATCTCCACATGCTGAGTAGATAGAGTGGCAGCTGTTCAGCATGGCAGGCTTCCAAATAGCAATGGCAACGTACTTCTGGAGGGGGAAGGTGGGTCGCATGTGGGTATCCCGTTGCCTGAGGGCAGGGATGAGCCACTCGCAGAGCTCCAGGAAGGTGGCTTTCTGTGCGCAGAAATGCTGGAACCACTGCTGGTTGTCCCACTGCTCCATAACAATCTGATCCCACCAATCAGAATTGGTGTCCTGGCACCAGAAATGGCTTTGCATGGTCTGCTGGGGAGGAATGGGAGGGGCTGTGGTGCATGCGAAACAGATGGAGCTGGGTGAGGAGATGCCCTGCAGTGAGCTGTTGGTCCTGGTCCTGCAGTGCCATGTGAGCAGCCTGCAGTAACTGTACCAGGAGGTGCAGCATGAGGCCAAGAGCTGGCGACTGCTTTGCAGCAGGTCTGGCTCCATGGCTGAACTGCTGTGGTGTCTGCAAGGGCAACCAGATCATGGAGTAAGAAGGGTTTGCTGTCTCTCAAGGAAGCAGGCAATGGAGAGGAGACTGAGACACAGCTGTAGAGGGAAGATCCTTTAAGCACGAGCCTCAGATAGCCTCAGGCAGCAGCTCCAGGAAGTGTCTGATGTCCTGATGCCCTGCCCAGAGTGCTTCCAGGGGGCCTTAAATGCAATTCAGGCTCCAATCAGAGTGGACACGCTATTTCAACATAATTCTGCACTATTTCGATGGCCATTTGTAGTGTGGATGCACTATTTTGAAATAATTATTTTGGGAGTAGTTATTCCAAAATAGCTTATTTCAAAATAAGTGCATAGTGTAGACATACCCTTAGTGAGCAGGATAGATCATATGTGGCTGGTTAGTGGGTCATTGTTGTGTCCTTTGGATGATTCCTCCAATCCCCAACCAATTCCTCCAACCCCCAACCTGCCATGGCAGAAAAGGGTAGCCAATATCTGGGACATAGAGACCAGCAGCAGGCCTCCCTAAAATTGACAGAAGGCAGGAAGGATCAAGCACTTAAACACTCCAAATACTGCTTCAGTGGAGCCCAAGAGGGGCAGTAACTCCCATCTCTAGGGATAGTCAGCAGGGAGGAAGAAAGGATTCTTTATTGAGAATCCACAGTAGGAGGAAAGGACCCCTGCTCATGATCAAAGTTCAGTCTCCTTTTGGGGTGTTTTGAGGGCAAATAGCTCCCCTGAAAATGTCACAGGTAAAGGTGAAAAGGGCTTTGGGCAAATGTTAGAAGCCAAATATATTGTGTCACAATTTAATATGTTGTGTCAGGAATCCATTAACATTTTATCAGGAAAATCTAGCCAAATCTAACCACCCTGGTGATGCATTTGTGAATATTTAAAAATACTTATCCATAAACATGGACTTATATACAACATCTCTTGATAATTTCAATTCTGTATATAAATATCTGTTTAGATATTTATAAACTTTAATACCTATGTGGATGTCAATAGATTAATGTAGGTTTTTGATAAAATCATTGTCATAATACAGTAGTACATTGTAACTTCTGCTAGCTATCCTTAAAAATGTACTTATTATTTATTTTCTTATTATTATTATTAACTTTGGATAGATAACTTTATTACTATGTATTTCCCTTTATTATGCCATTACATGTTTATTACTCTGCTCCATATTATTACTGCCATAGTGAAAACAGTCTGCATTGCAAATGTCTTAATTATTAATGGAAATTGCTAGGAAATTCAGAGAATTTAGGTGAATATTTGTAGAAAAATGATTAACTGCTATTGTTGCCCTAGAAAAAGACAGTTTATTTAAAAAATGTTTTAACGTACACATCCAACTTTATAATAGCAGTCACTGGAATCAATGGGAACTCATCCCAGATTCATGAAAGGGGAATTCAAAATTATTTTATAAGTTGCAGATGATATTATAAGGCCCCCCAATCAAGAAGGAAACAAATATTAACGGGCATGTTAACACTTTCAAGTAAATTGATCTCTAAATTGTCATAATTAAGTGCTCCATTCAGACTTTTACTTGAGGTCAGTACTGAGTGACATTGAGATGACTGGAAGAGAAAAGCTTTTGGGAATTAAAATATTTATAGATATAGATTTTATTATTAGACTGAAACTTTAAATCATCTAGTCACACCTCTATATATCACAGGACAATAAATTTTACCTGCCATAAAACTTGTAATTGGTTAAAGCATATCTTCAGAAAATGCACTTTTATATGAAAGCATCAAGAAATGGAGGAGTCAACACTTCCTTTCATAGTTATTCCAGTGGTTAACCATTCTCATTAAAAAATGTGTTTAATTTCTAATTTAAGAATGTCTGACTTAATCTGGGTTTTATGCTTTTCTCTGCTACATTCTTATCAAGATACAGGTTGTACCTCTCTAGTATGGCACTCTCTGATCCAGTAACTTCCGTGGTCCAGCATGATTTTATTAGTGGAATGTCTTCTTATTTTGGGTGTGGCCAAGTTTCCCGCAGTCCCATAAAGACTGTTTATAGCCACCAGAACTGGCTCTCAGTATTTTGTTCTGTTATTGAGCTCTAATTTACCCCTAAATATCTTCTAAGAGCCCAGGAATCAATGGAAATGCTGGTAATGATAAGGGTAAGCATGGTTTTTATGCTTTATCTACTTATTTCCTTGTGCCAATACAAAAAATGGTATAACAACATTAATATTTTGTTAAGAAGAGAATGGATAAACCTTGTTCAGGCATAGGCTTATACAGAGTGTATAGGCAGAGTCACACGTTATTAAGCAGCATTGCAAGTGCTGTTCCATCTATTTGTCTCAGCAATATAAAAATAAAAAAGAGATCCACTCGCTACAATATTGACCTCCCATAGTATGGCATATTCTCAGGTTTAGCACCCATCAGATTCAACTTGTACTGATATACTATGCAATTCACAGTTTCAATGATTTCAATGAAAGCAACCTTACAAGATACAAATACAATAGAACGGTGGCCATGCTTAAGCAATCCATTTCTTTTCAAAAACTTTGCGATGAAATGCTTTGCTGACTTGCACAAATGCTCACACTGTAAAAGAAACTATGACAGCAATTTCCCTCCTTGCTCTTTGACTCACATTGGGAGCTACTGACCAAGTCCCGAGTCAGCAAAATTCATATCCTCGTGTATGATTTCTGCAAATTATTTCTGATTGAAAAATAAGAGCCAATATATTTTTTGTATGAAATTACAAGACTCAAAAAAAAATGAAGCCAGGTATTCTTGGACCTGAGAACCTTGGCCAGAGAAGATCGGAGAGGATGGCAAGTCGAGAGCAGCAGAGGGAGATGTTGCCTGTGGGTTCACTGAGCTGGAGAGCTAATGCTGGACAAGAGAAGTGTTGTGAGGGATTCCTGCGCTGTGGCATGATAAGAGATTCTGGGTTTGATGTACTGTCTGGACTATAATTATGGATTAGAAGCATGGGCTTTGTTTTGTAATAAATTAATCCCACAGAGACTATTTGTACTCATGCAGATTATTTTGACTATTTTTGACGACCATGAAGGAGGGAAATTGAGGCAGGTGTTTCTGTTGTGTGATGTAGTTCTCCAGATGGTACGCTAGGAGCTTTTCTACTACAACTGTCATTCTTGTTTTTAAAATACACATTAAAACAAGTGATAAGAAGCACTATAATGTATAGTAGATATGGGTTTTATATATGGTTTATATTTTTGCAAGAGCTGTCAGTACCTACAACAAGGATCTTCTTGTGTCAAATTCTATGTTAACTTATTTGTGCTAAATGTAGAGCTATGAGAACAGCAACAAAAATATCACTTGTAAATAATGTACTTACACTCTTCTGTAAGACTGAAACATAGTCAAATGATTTTCAAGGATGTCATTTTGGGAGGGTGCGAGGGGAGGGTGCTACAGTGTAATTTCCCCTCGTTCCCTAATCATGAGGAGAAAGGGAAGAAGAGCAAGCAGCATGCCGTTATGCATGGCTCTAGCTCTCCCTCCCCCCTTCTGAAATGATGCCTGATAACCTGCATAAATAATTAAAAAATACGTAATAATTTGTTTAACTTAGAAACAGTCTTTTGTTTATTAAACAACTAAATTATTCAATGAGTTCACTACCTTCTCTAATAAAAAGTACTGCATTATCCACTTTGTTTCTTTTAGTGCATGTAGGATATGAAACAAAGCCCATCGGAGTGAATTGAAAGACTCCTATTGCCTTCTGGTGGTGTTAGATCAGCACATAAATATTTGTTATTTGTTATCCATTCTTTGCAGGTATGATAAGTGATGTTCCAATTTGTTCATTGCTTGCTCAAGTTAGAATTGATCTGGCATGCATTTAAAATTCACCTCCCAGTCAGTATCAAAACAAACTGTTACTTTTGTATGCAGCATTGTCAGTATTAGTTACGCAACATGAAGTTTCCAGGCATGAGATATTGTTGCTAGCAGGCTCAAAAATTGCAAATCACAGCCTTTTTCTAAGCTGCACTCCATCTTGTCCATTCTTATTTGATGGCCGTGAATTTATTAACCATTAAATGATACAGTGTGGGTCTACAGATCTGATTTATTTGAATAGCAATGATACACTGGTGGTTTCCTATGAACTAGTGATATGTGCAGTATTATTAAGTTCATACGCACCGTAGGCTGCATCCACTAGAGGGAAACATATTCACACTGCTGAGGTGGCGCATTCACGCTAGCTGAGCTGTGTGGACAGATAAATTGAAAGAGAAAAAATGGACACATCCAATATAATATTCTTCTCTTTATATATAAACAAAATTGTACATTTGTGTTATGATTCATCCTTTTAAAATATTTTGCACAATAGTTGGGGCCTTCTATTAACAGTGGAGGAGATTATACTCTGTGCATTTGGGGATGTCTTGGAGACAGCCTCTTAAAGCTTCTATATGAAGCCACTTGGCATCATGGGCTCTGATTCCACTTTGAGGACACCAGTCTAAATAAGTAACTCCTCTGAAATAAATGTAGTTTATGTATATTATTCCCTGCTGATTTAGAACAGAGAATAACCAGGCCTATCATTTCTCAACATGTGGTAAAGAAAATAATGGAAGATTCCTATTTACAGATATAAAGACTACTTACTGGAAGGCTACTGATGGGATCCGTGGCAAACTGAGGACAAATACATGCATGGAATTAATCGGAAGGCTGCAACTTCTATTAAATTTTAACACAGGGATGAGCATGACCCACTGATCACCTGAATTCTCCTATACATTTAATTGGTCCCTGTGCGGAGTTTACCGGCCTCTTTATCTTATAACTCATAATTCAGGATAGGTTCTTCTCAGCCTACCCACCAGGATTCAGCCTCCTCTGATTCCAAGCACCCTGATCCCCACAAACAGGACACGAGGTATGGCAGTGTAGGAGCCTCAGCACACAAGGGCCATAAGGTCTGGCGTTGGTGCATCTTATCACATAACCCTAACATCCCATGCCAAAATCCCAGATCTTTTTCCTCTGGGAACTGTTCATTTTATTCTCTTAACTGCACTGAAAATCAGTCACAAATTGTTACAAATAATCAACTCCACCCAAGTATCTCAGTTAGATACTAGGAATGTTCTTGCTTAACCTCGTATGACTTGCAAGTGCTGTGAGGAAAGCAAAAATATCCCTTCCTATTGGCCCATGGGAGAAAAAGTTCTTCCAGATCCCCTAAACAGGCAACTGTCTAGACCCACAGCATTCGGTTCCCATCCCCAGTTTGGTCTATTGGAACAGAACTGAAAGAAACTCCAGCTAGTCTTTGTATGAGGATCAATCCTGAGAGCTGGGGAATGCTGGCCAATCAGCACTCCTCACTCCCAAACGCCACTAGCTGAAGAAGCAGAGATTGCCGGGGAGCAGGTTACCTATTGCACTTTGGCAATTGTCTCCCTCCCTTGATACTAGGCTGGTCCTTTTTCACTGCTGGCCCCCTCAACATTCCTGCACCCATTGGTGTGGGTGGGTGGTATTCGACTGCTGGTCCCTTTGGGGTGTTAAAGCTGAGGAGTTGGCACTTGGGGCATGGGCAATGCATGGAGGCACTCCCCCCCAAGGCTGCAGAGACATGCCAGCCTCATCCAGGAGTGGCATGACCCAGAGGGAAGCAGAATGGGCAGGGAACCACCTTAGCCATGCTGCACTGCTGCTGGCATGTTTTGGCACACCCCAGTGAAAGAGAAGGGCAGTGAGTTCCCATGCATTACAAGCATGCATGGACCTGCAGCCCTATGGCAGGGGTGCACAGAGACACACTAGCAGCTGGGTGCTTCTAGGAGTGGTGAGGGGCCATGACCTGCTTCCCTAAGCTTTTCTGTGCTGTCCCCTCATTAGGACCACGGTGCCACTGCAGGGAGTATTTGGTAAATCTGCTGAAGTGAAAAAGAGCATTGCCACTAACTTCACTGAGGCCAGTGTTTCACCTTAGGAATGCAAAGGCTCCAAGCAGAAGTCGACAAACTCGGGATCACAGTGCTTGTGTTAAGTATAAACAGCTATGTAGACAGTGCTCCTAAGTTGTGGCTTGGGCTGGAGCTCAACTCTGAAACCCAGAGAGGACCCAGGGTGGCCATCAAATCCCAAGCTCTAGCCCAAACCACACTGGCTGCACAGTTATTTTTCATGACATGATATAAATCCTGTAGCCCTGAATCTGCTAACATAGGCAGAGAGGTTCATTGCCATGGGCTGTGTTGAACAACCAGTGACAAAAGTGGTACATCTCTCACCATACCATACCCTAAATCTTCCATCATCAAGTACAGACATGATATACCTTTTATTCAACAACAAATAGAACTAAGAAAAAATATTTTAAAGAAAGCTACTTTCTGAAAGAAAGTATATAATATTGTGATAATTGTTAGCACTCCTTTTATAATGGCATTTTTTCCCCTGACAGAATGGGAAAGGAAGGTATAACAATTCCTTAAGAACAGCCAACCAAATGTTTCTGTTTTGTCTCTTACAGGGAAACAACTGCCTCTTATTAGTCTAGTGAGCTTCATTGCTAATATAGCTATTATCTTCACAGCTAATTTTTAAAAAGAACAACATAAATATCATATACATGCTGTAGCAAATGAATGGCTTAGGCCAAATGTAAACAGTGTGTCTGTGCTTTGGAGCTTTTGTGTGGCACACTTTAAAATGTAGCATATACTTTTACAGTAAGTGCAATGTGTATTACAGACTATATTAGTCTGTGTCATAATGCATTTATACAATATTCAGCAGCATATTATATTTAATGCACTGTGCATGAATGTGGGGGTTACTGTGGATTTTTATTCTGAAGCTGTATGTTTCCTTTGGATATTTGCCACAAGACACATAAGGTGAGGAGAGGTAATGCTGCTTCTTAGCACTTTCATTTTGAATCACTGAATGTGAACTACCTAATGAACTAATCTAAATCAGACCCTGTGTAATAGGTAAATACCATCCGTGGAAATAGAAACAGAAAGGTTATGTGACTTGCCCAAGGCTGCACAACTGCATGTATCACGCTGTATGTTACACACTTGCTAATTAAAAATATTTAGGGTCTCCAATGAGGGAAACAAACAAGCCATTTTCCTTGCTTCTTTTTAAAGAAATTGTACTCTGGGGACACATAAACAGAGTCAATCCATTCAAAGTAATGTGTTGGTCTAGATTTATGCTGTTCAGCAACATTCAGATGAAAATATCTCCAGAACCTACATTGCTGCAAGTTTATAAAGATCTCATTGTGTCTCCAGCAAAATCATCTATGTCCTTGTGCATGCTGCTGTCACTGAATTTAAAGTGTGAGCACTGGGAATAAATGAAGTTACATATAAGCATTTTACAGTTTGTGTTACTGGAATACCTACCACAAACTGAAGAGCTAACCTCCTAGAGGAAAGCTCTAGACTTCACACATAAAATTTGGAGCTATATTGCTTCCATTCTACCTGTCTATGCTTAATCATTCCATTATTAAACAAGCATAGTATATGCTAAGAAAATTAAGTTGCCATTGCATGGAAAATTCATAACATTTCTAAAAACTTTTTATCCTGATTCTGATAAAAGTCAACATCTCAATATATTTTCTGGAATGGAAATTCTACAATATTTTGATTTGGAAACAGAAAGAAGGAAATAGGAGTCACAGGGTACATCTACACAGCAGCGTTATTTTGAAAAAGCTATTTTGGAATAAAAACTCCAAAATAGTTTATTTCAAATAGCCTGTCTACCCTGAAAATGCCCATCAAAATAGCGCTGAATTATTTAAAAATAGAACGTCCACTCTCATTGGAGCCTCAATTGTATTTAAGGCGCCCCGGAAGCACTTTTGGCCAAGGCATCAGGACAGCAGTCACTTCCTGGAGCTGCTGCCTGAGGCTAACTGAGGATCGTGCTTAAAGCTCTTCCTCTCTCCCCTCGTACAATCATGTTTCAGGCTCTTCTCCTTTGCCCACCTCCTTGAGGGACAGTAAACCCATTCCATTGCCTGCACTGGTTGATCTTGTGGACACCACTACACCTCTGGCATGGAGCCGGACCTGCTGGAAAGCAGTTGCCAGCTCCTGGATCTTGTGCTGCAAATCTGGTGCAGTTTTTGCAGGTTGCCCTCATGGCACTGCAGAACCAGGACCCACATCTCCCTGCAGGGCACCTCCTCACTTCTCTCCATGTGCTGTTCATGCAGCACAGCCCCTCCCACCCTTACCTACCCACTATGCACCGCTGCTTCTGGCGACTGGACACCAGTTCCGACTGGTGGGACTAGATCATTTTGAAGCTATGTGAGTGGCTCGCCCCTGTCCTCAGGTGATGGGACACCCACATGCTACTCACCATCCCCCTCCAGAAGTGGGTCACCAGTGCACTGTGGAAGCTTGCTGCTGCTCTGTCGAGAACCAGTATGGCGTGGGGATATCGACCAACGGGGCTGTGCTCATGCAGGTATGACTCTCTTACTATGTTATTGGGAGGGTGATGAACTGCTGGAATGGGGTTCCCTAGTGAAGGGAGGTGGTGGTGGTGGAAGCTTCCTCCCCAGGAGGTTTTCCAGATCTGGTTTCACAAAGCCCTGCCAATGGATTGGGCTAGTTGTGGTTGGGCCTGGTATGTAGGGGAAGGGGGGACTGAGCTCCAGGACCTCCCAAGGGCTCAGGCAACTGAGTGATTCTCTGTTTGTCTCCTTCTCCAGGTGGTGAGGACCATCAACACCATTTTGCTACACAGGGTCATCATCCTGGGTGATGTGGACCCTATCTTTGCTAGCTTTGCTGCCATGAGCTTCCCCAACTGCAGGGGGACTATTGACAGCACCCACATCCCCATCTGGGCCTCTGACCACCAGACAGCTGACTACATCAACCAGAAGAGGTACTTTTCCAGGGTCCCCCAGGCTGTCATTGGCCACCGCAGCCACTTAATGGACATTAAGGTCAGGTAGTCAGGGAAGGCTCCCGTGTCTTTTGCAACTCCAGCTTTTACCAGAAGATGCACTCTGGCACTTTTTTCCCCCATCACACCATTGGGGTCAGGGATGTGGACCTGCTCATGTGTATTGTTGGGGATGCAGCCTACTCTCTGCTCTTCTGACTTATGAAGCCCTACACTGGACACCTGGACCCACCAATGAATGTTCCAAGGCAGGCTCAGCAGAGCTCCATCATGGTGGAGGGTGCCTTCAGCTGTTTGAAAACGAGGTTCTTCTTTCTCCTTACCTGTATGGACCTCGGCAACTGGAATGTCGCACAGGGGGTGGCAGCATGCTGTGTCTTGCACAACCCGTGTGAGAACAAGGGGAAGATGTTCCTGCTGGGGTGGAGAGGGGGGGTGAGGCCAAGTGGCACACGAGGGCTTTAGAGCAGGCACATATGGCTGACATCTGGCAAGCCCATCAAGAGACTGTGAGCATCCAGGAGGCCCTGAGAAAGATTTTCAGACAAGGACACTTGTGAGACTTTCCCCAGGGCCTCCCCACAAGGGGCCTCTGCAGTGACCCTCTGTGCCTTTCTTTCCCCACCTCTCCCTCCTCTGCCCTCCTTCGCCCACTTCTTCCCCTCCTGACCTTCCCTCCCCTGCAGATAAAATAAAGAAGGCTTTTTCGTTTGAAACAATGATCTCTTTTTTTTAATTTGGGGTAAATAAAACTGGGGAAGGACATGGGGAAAGAAGCTGGGAGGATGAGGTGAAAGGGGGAGGAGGTGGGGATCAGGGATGGGGTTGGGAGTGGCACCTGCCTCAGGTGGTCCCACCACCTCGGCAGTCATGGAGGGGGCTAGAAGGAGAAGCCAGAGGGGCACAAGCAGGAGTGGGGACAGGGGCAGGAGCGGGAAGGGGTGGCTGCTCAACCACTCAATGGCAGTGACCAGGTGGTCTATGGCAGCCATGTATGCCACGCACATGCTGTGGTTCTCTTGTGACAGTTCCCGCCAGATGGTGCAGCGCAGCTCCTGGTCTGCTTCCCACCACTGGTCCTGCCATTCAAGAGACTGCTAGAGGCTACATAGGCAGGTGACGTCTTCCTGCTCCAGGTCCTCATGGGCTTGTCTGCGGTGGCAGCTCTCACAGGGTCAGGAGGCTGGCTGGGAGATGTTGTGGGCACCTCACTTGCAGCTGGTCTGGCTGTGAAGAACAAATAGAAGGGCAGTCATCCCAACTGACAGGGTTCCTGAAGCATAGCCCTCCTCTCTGAGCCAACACTAAAAGATCTCAAGTCAGATGAAGGCAATGTGCTTGGAGCAAGGCCATCTGTGGCCTACACAGTGGGCCCTTTCCTGCAGGGGCACAGACGTCCTGGGGACAAACAGGCATGGGAAGATGCCAGCCAGGACAGGAGTCTGCGGGTAGGAGGGAGGTGACGGGGCAGCTCACCTTCCCTCCATGCTGTGCATAAGCTGGGTCTGGCAGAGGCAGTGTCCCATAGGGAGAGGGCTTCTATCCTGGCCCACTGGAGGAGATGGGGGAGTATGGTGAGGGAAGTGTGTGTGTGAGCTTGCCGGAGAGGATGCTACTGGGTTCCCCTCCAGTTCCTTCCCCTGCCAAAAGCTGGCAGAGGACTAGTGTCCTCCACCTCACAGCACTGCTGTGTGTGTCCATGACTCCATCCTCCTTAGTGGTGGCTTGTGATGGGATGATGTCCCACCACGGGGTTGGGAATAAGGCAGGTCTCTCCAGAAACCCTATGAGCAGGAGCGCAAGGATCCTGTGTGGAAGCCTCATTTAGGCTGTCTGCTCCGGACTGGTGTTCCATGTGCCCCTATGTGCACAGGTTGCTGTGAGATCCCCAGGCTGAGAAGGCCAAGTGAGGAGCACACAGCCCCTTGCCACTCACTGCCTCCTCCCATGTGTGTCTAGGAAAGTAATGGAACTCACCTGATAGGCCTTCCCTGGCCTCATCCATCTCCTGAGTGACATCCTGGGAGGGAGGTACCAGCTCCAGGGACAGGCTGACCTTCTGGCTGGAGAGCATGTTATTGGTTCTAGCCTCTTCCACCTCCTCCTCATCCACAGTCCTGCCCTCTGGGAGGCTGATGACGGGTGTCTCCAGCCCAGAGTCCTCAAGAGGGGGAAGGACTGATTCCCCCTCCCTGGATGGGGTGGAGCTTTTTGATAAAGGGTAGGTGTGAGTGGGAGCTCGGCTCTCTGGCCTTGGTGTAAGCCTGCCTCAAGTCCTTTCCTTTCATGCACACCTGTCCTTGTGTGCATATGTGCTGTTGGCCATCCATCCATAGACGTCAGCATTCCTGCATCTGGTGCAGAGATCCTGGAGGTTTTCCTCCTCTCCCCAGACCTCAATGAGATCCATGATCTCCACGCCAGACCAAGATGGGGCCCTCCTCTTTTGCCCCAGCGAAGGGGCTTGGGAGATGGCTGCAGCTGTGCTGGCAGCCATGGGGGGCTCAGACGGAGCGCTGGGGTCTGCCATGGTGGAAGGGTTGGCAGATCTGGGTGCTGCTGCGTGGCACGGTCCCCTGAGCAGGAGCGCAAGGTTCCTCTGTGGCAGCCTCCTGGGTCTGTGTACTCCAGACTGGTGTTCCATGTGCACAAGCTGCCGTGTGATCCCCAGGCCAAGAAGGCCAAGTGAGAAATGTTCAGCCCCTTGCTGCTTGCTAGCAGGGCTTATGTGTATTTAGGGAAAGTAATGAAACTCACCCGATGGGCCCTTCCCAGCCTCATCCAAACCCTGGGCAACATCCTGGGAGGGTGGTACCAGCTGCAGGGACTGGCTGAGGTTCTGGCTAGTGGGCAACATGGTGTCAGTAGGCTGGCCCTGCCCCAATCCTCCTCTTTGACCACAGGCCTGACTTCTGGGGTGGTGACAATGGGCATATCTAGCTCAGAGTCCTCAATAAGGTGGGGAAGGGCCTGATACCCTCCCCCCCCAGGATGTGGTGGAGTTGGTTGAAGTAGGGGCAGGTCTGGGGTGCCGCACCTGAGTGGGAACTACACTCTGCCCTTGGTGTAGGCCTGCCTGAGTTCTTTCACTTTCATATGCACCAGCTCCTGGGTGCAGATATGTCCCTCTGGCCCAGGGTTTTGGCCAACCGGCCATACACATCCTCATTCCTGTGCCTGATGCGGAGATCCTGGAGGTTTGTCTCTTTTCCCTAGACCTTAGTGAGATCCAGGATCTCTGCACCAGTCTAGGATAGGGCTCACCTCCTCTGCCTCTGGTCAGTGGTGTGGGAGCTGCCTGCAACTGTGCTGGCAGCCATGGGGGTCTCAGATGGAGTGTTGGTGTCTGCCATGGCAGCAGGGAAGGCAGAGCTGGGCACTGCTGTTGCGTGGCACGGTGCGAACAAGGCTTGCATCATGCCACAAACTGTTTCCCCTGAGTCTGCAGCTTTACGGGCTGCAGGGGAAGGGGAACTGTGGAGTTCTGATGAGTGTGGGCTGAGTGGCCACCAGGGCAGCTGTGAGAAGCCCTGGAGACCATTTATTTTGAAATAAACACAGCTGCCCCTTCTACACATGCTCTATTTCAAAATAGGTGTTATTTCTTGTGAAATGAGGGTTACAGATTTTGGAATACGAAGCCCATTATTTTGAAATTATTTTGAAATAATAGGCTTGCTGTGTAGACACTCACCTAGGGCATGTCTACACTAGCCCCCTAGTTCAAACTAGGGAGGCTAATGTAG
Organism: Apalone spinifera; assembly: GCA_030068395.1. Lineage (NCBI taxonomy): Eukaryota > Metazoa > Chordata > Testudines > Trionychidae > Apalone > Apalone spinifera. The sequence goes on along the minus strand of CM057846.1, from coordinate 112,343,183 downwards.
GCAT
>CM057846.1:112314348-112327797 GCA_030068395.1 Apalone spinifera | reverse complement strand
GGGATAGCAAGTGATGGAGAGGAGGAGAATAGAGAAGGCGGGGCTTCAAGGAAGTGGGGGGATCTTGGGGGAAGGATGGGGCGGTAGATCTCTGCTTTAACCTAACCATTGCCACACATTGCTACCCACAGCCTCACAGCTGACGGTGCAATTGGCTAGGAGAAATGTTAGGCATCATTGCCACCTAGAGGGAGAGAAAGGGAAGTAGCATATCAGGAATATCTGTGATAGAAATGTAGCTGTGTTAGTCTGGTGTAGCTGAAACAAAATACAGGACTATGTAGCACTCTAAAGACTAACAAGATGGTTTATTAGATGATGAGCTTTCGTGGGCCAGACCCACTTCCTCAAATCAAATAGTGGAAGAAAACAGTGTTTTAGAAAAACACTTAGAAAAACTCCACTTAGAAAAACACTGTTTTTCTAAGAAAACAGTGTTTTCTTCCACTATTTGATCTGAGGAAGTGGGTCTGGCCCACGAAAGCTCATCATCTAATAAACCATCTTGTTAGTCTTTAGAGTGCTACATAGTCCTGTATTTTGTTTCAGGAATATCTGTGTAGGAGAATTCTGTAAATGTCATCCCTGGAAATATGGGTACTGGCTTAATAACTTTGCATCACCTCCCACACCTCAATCATTGCAACGTCACAGTTTTGCACACACTGAGCAGCAGAAGGTTTGCTAGTACTGCTTCATTGTCTTTACCTCTTCCTGAAGGCACGTGTAGCAATGTATATATGTTCCACAGTTTTAGTATCACCACTTGTCTAGCCCTCCATTTACATTGCTCTCATTACTGTGATACTACAGGAGAGCTGAATTAACTGTGGGAAAGTTACTCTGGAATGTGTTAGTGACTTCAGAACTGTGATACTGTGCAGCCATGTTTTACTTTAAGAACTTATATCCCTCTCCATTACCATAGTATTTCTATGCCTCACAATCTTTAACAAGTAGTCATGATTTATAACCCTCATAGCCAATTCACCAATTGCTCTGTATCTATTTTCCCTTTGGGGGAATGGTAATGTATAAGATGATGGTGAGCCTCATCAGGAGTTCTCAGATTTTTTTAAACCCCTTTCACTTTCACCCAGTTTTAGCCTGGGTACATCTTGGATACTGTTAGTTCACAATCTTTTTCTTGCAGTAGTAGAAGGAAGAGTGTTAATAGAGGCTCTTCTAAATCTGACAAATATCTTGGATAGTAGAGTCCATAAAACTTTATTTATCTGCCTGCATATTCTAAGTATTGAGTTGTTCCTTTTGGGAAATCATTCAGCTGTTCTGATGACTCCGTCATGTGGGATCTCATAGGGTCATTTTCTAATACCCTACCTGTTCAACAGGTATGTGAGGTTTACTGCAGAAAGAAAAAAATCAGCATGGGTTGTAGGATCATCAAGTAGGGCAGGGAAACAATTTTTTTCTTCTTCTACTAGTCATCATGTAGAGCCAAGCTTAATTCACCCAAAGCAAAAGTAATGACTATGAGTTCAGAAAAGCTTCTTAAATGTATAGCTAAGTGGTCTCTATGTTCACTGTAAAATGTCATCTCCAATTCAATATCAATCAAAACCACATCCTGTGGAGATTTCTTGATCTTTGCCCATAGAAATTCAAAGTCTGGGAGTACTTTTGTACTCTTAAATACTCCATTAGTGACCAAAGAACATTTATTCATATACTTCATGTTGGATGGCTAATACCATGTCTCAAACCTAGAACATTTCATGATCACTCAAATTTTTGGAACTTCTAGGCTGCATTATCATGAATATAGGATTGTCTCTGATAAACATTTCAAAGCTATATCAGAAACAGAATGTTACTACCTATTTGTTGAACAGTGTTAACTGCAGACAATATGTTAAATGTGTCTTCCAGGATCCACACTAGCTCTCTGTTCATTTGTTGGAACAATTCAAGGTGCTGACTTTTTTTCAGGTTCCATATGGTGAGATACACCTGCTGTTCTTATGTAGTGTTGTGGTAGCTGGGATCAGTTGAGGAACTTAAGTTAACATTTACTGGATTTAACAGGTCAGAATATTCTCAGACAGTGGTTTTCAACTCTGGGATTAATTTCCCTCATTGTTCTGAGTACATGCAAATTTGTTGACCTTCAAGATATGCCCTTTTCTCTGCCTTTTTTCCTCAACGATTGTCAAGGGACAAGGAGTGGATGGCATTTTATATCAGCAAAGGTTTGTTTCTTTTCTGAAAACTGATTTCTACACTAACTTCTACCAGCTAAAAATAATATGGTCCTATATATCTTCAGTTTTATACATGCACATTGAGAATTGATAATTAGATGCATTTAAAAAATTAAATTAATTGTGTATGGCATTCATAGGAGATGAAAAAAAATGTATCACTTTGCAGACATGATTGATATATATCCTCTATGCTGACATCCATTTTAAACCAGATTTTGAAGCAATGTTGTCAGGAGCACTTATTTCATTTAAACCCTGTCACCAAAATTGCATTGTATGATGGGGGAAAGAAAGGAGACATTCAAACTAAATAGGACAAAGTGGAAATAAATTAAACACTACATAGATACGGTCTACATGGAATTTATCACCTCCAAAGGTAAAATACACATTTTACTGTATATTAAATCACTAGAGTGTCAATCACTAATTCATACTTTTCCTTATGGACTCAACATTACACATACAACAAAATTATTACCCAAGATGAGGGGAAGTACTCTCTAAGTATGCAAAACTATCTCAAAAAAGAGGAAAAAATAAAACATTGTGTACATTCATTGTCTATATTACATATTAGACAAGTTCTAATATACAATGTTATTTGGAGGGATTTCACAAAAGTACCATGCCAGAATAATAAGAAAGCCATTTGAATTGTAAAAAGTTAGAATGTAGTTAAAAGTTTGTTATAAAATAGAATAGATAATTAGCTGGTTATCTCAGTTCAAGAACTGTATATTTTCATAGTGGTGGCATATTAATTAAGAAAAAAGAGAAAAAAATTCTGCAACTCATTTAATAGTGTGGATCTTTTCATCATTCTTGATAGATTTGATACAGAAATACAATCTGATATTATTGTTACTTTTAAAATTTTACTTTTATTACTCTCACTAACTGAATGTGATTTCAGGACAATTTGCCACTATCATTTGGCCTTAAAATACCTCTTCCTGAGTAATAATGTATCAAATCATTTATGTTTAAGATTCACTCATTTGCAAACAGATGAAGACAGGTAACAGGCAATATTGAGAAATAAATATATTTTTCACATTTAAAAAAATAGAAATGCAGGAATCCTCTGCTTTGCTGAAATAATATTGAAGTAGCAGAAGATTCATGCATATAAAATATATAATTTCTATTTTCATGTGTGTATGTATGCACTCACATGTGTGTATATAATACACATAGGCTACGTCTAGACTGGTGCTGTTTTGCGCCACAGCTATGCAAATGAGGCTTAGTGTTAGAATATCGCCGAGCCTCATTTGCATAGCTAATGAGCCGCCATTTTCGCGGACCAGGCTCTTGCACAAGACAGGGCTGTCTACACTGGCCCGTCTTGCGCAAGAAAAACCCTTTTGCGCAAAGCCGTTATGCCCAAAAATGCTATTGGAGGACAGATGGGATAAGGACGTGGCATGCTCACTCTGGCTCTCTCCCCCGGAGCACTCTCCCCCGAAGAGAGGGTAGGGAGGAGGCAGGTGGCTGTCATCCCCCAAGAAAATTTTATATATATATATATATAGAGAGAGAGAGAAACTTTACAAAGTCTTACATTTGATAAGCTTCATGACCTTATGATAAGCTTTGTGGGTAGTGCATATTAAAAATTAGAGGTACTAAATTCCACTCCCTATCCATTATATTTTAATATCCAGGTTCAGAACACAGAATTATCAATCTTTCAGAAAATATTGCATAGTGCATAGTCTGAAGCAATATTTATTTTGGATCTAATGGGGCAGTTTTTTATCAAACAATGGTTCATGATCTTATTATTCTTATTACCCTTATCTGGAACATCTGACGTAAATCATCATTGTCTCTTTGATGTGTGGCAACCAAAACATTTAATTCCTGTATTAACTGTAAATGTGTTCCTGTTTCGAGTTGAGCAGGACAAGATCAGAAAGAGTCAGGGAGGAGAACAATTTCATTTTTGTTTTTTTTTTTACATGACAGAAAGACCATGAATGAAAGAATCACTCCTGTGCACAGTGTAATTTCCTTGTAAATTAGAGAGGAATGTACAAGCTGGTGGCTAAGGTAGCAATCTAAGGCTTAGGCTATAGTTACACTTGCACTTAGTAGACAACATTTTCTCACTCATGGGTGCTTACTCCCCCTCCCCTGTGAGCAACAAGATTTTACCACGGCAAGTGCAATTATGAATGCTTTATTGGCAGGATCTTGCTGACAAAGCAAAATCTGCTCTTTGGAGGTTGAAATATTTTGCTGGAAAAAGTGCTGACAAAAAGCATTAATAAGAACATAAGAATGGCCATACTGGGTCAGACCAAAGATACATCCAGCCCAGTATCCTATCTTCCAACAGTGGCCAATGCCAGATGCCCCAGAGGGAGAGAACAGAACAGGTAATTATCAGGTGATCCCTCTCCTGTCATTCATTTCCAGCCTCTGACAAACAGAGGCTAGGGACACCATTCCTATCCATCCTAGCTCATAGCCATTGGTGGACTTAACCTCCATGAATTATTATTGTTCTTTTTTGAATCCTGTTAAAGTCCTAGTCTTCACAACATTCTCTGGCAAGGAGTTCCACAGGTTGACTGTGCGCTGCGTGAAAAAAACTTTCTTTTGTTTGTTTTAAGACTGCTACCTGTTAATTTCACTTGGTAACCCCTAATTCTTATATTATGGGACTAAATAAATATTTTTTCTTATTCACTTGTTCCACATCAGTCATTATTTTATATATTTCAATCATAGCCCCCCTTAGTCTCCTCTTTTCTAAGCTGAAAAGTCTCAGTCTCTTTAATTTCTCTTCATATGGGACCTGTTCCGAACCCCTAATCATTTTTGTTGCCATTTTCTGAACCTTTTCTAATGCCAATATATCTTTTTTGAGATGAGGCGACCACATCTGTATGCAGTATTCAAGATGTGTACATACCAAGGTTTGACATAAAGGCAATAAGTTATTTTCTGTCTTATTCTCTAACCCTTTTTCAATGATTCCAAACATTCTGTTTGCTTTTTTGACTGCCACTGCACATTGAATGGATGGTTTCAGTAATCTATATGTAGTGACTCCAAGATATCGCTCTTGAGTAGTTGTAGCCAAATTAGTCCCATCATAGTGTATGTATAATTGGGATTATTTTTCCAATGTGCATTACTTTACATTTATCAACATTAAATTGCATTTGCCCTTTTTTTTTGCGCAATCACTTAGTTTGGTGAGTTCTCTTGGAAGCTCTTCATAGTCTGCTTTGATCTTTACTATCTTGAGCAGCTTAGGATCATCTGCAAATTTTGTCACCTCACTGTTTACCTCTTTATCCAAATTATTTATAAATATGTTGAAAAGGATTGGTCCCAGTACGGATCCTAGGGGGATACCACTAGTTAGCTCTCTCCACTCTGAAAACGTATTTTTTATTCCTACCCTTTGTTTCCTGTCTTTTAACCAGTTATCAGTCCATGAGAGGACCTTCCCTCTTATCCCATGACAACTAACTTTACTTAAGAGCCTTTGGTGAGGGACCTTGTCAAAGGCTTTCTGAAAATCTAAGTATACTATATCCACCAGATCCCCCTTGTCCACATGTTTGTTGACCCCCTCAAATTAATAAAGCATGATTTCCCTTTACAGAAACCATGTTGACTTTTCCCCCAACAAATTATGTCCATCTATGTGTCTGACAATTTTATTCTTTACAATAGTTTCAACTAATTTGCCCAGTGCTGACATTAGACTTAATCGGTCTGTAATTACCAGGATCATTCTAGGTCCCTTTTTAAATATTGGTGTCATATTAGCTATCTTCCAGTCATTAGGTACAGAAGCTGATTTAAATGATAGGGTGCAAACCATAGTTAATAGTTTCACAATTTCACATTTGAGTTCTTGGGTAAATGCCATCCAGTCCTGGTGATTTGTTACTGTTTATCAATTTGTTCCAAAAACCTCATCTAATGCCACATACATGCAGACTTTCAGGAACAGGATTGTGTCGACACAGCCTAGTCGCTAAAAGCTGCTCAGTGTAGCTATGTTTTTAGAAATTCCAAGTCCACAAGCTTGTTCCCCCACAGACTTTCTGTGTGACCATGAGCAAGTCATTAAGGATATGTCTGTAGTGCAATCGGAAGGTGTGTCCAGTGTGAACTCATCAACCTAGACAAGAGAGGCACAGCTCAACTAAACAATCCAGAAACTTCATATTTGCATGTTCACCAAACATGTATGGAAACATAAACATGTACATACTAAAAAAAGTAACATTAAGTCCACAAGGAGCTCTTGGGATTTGTTTTAGTCTGTCGTGTTACTTACTCTCTCCCCAACCCCAGATCTTGGTGGCCACTCATGCATTCACAGAATAGGGAGTGTTCTGGTTCTTCTGGGATGGTGTGTATATGGTCACACTGCACAAAGGATGCATTTTGAAGCTGGCACACTGGTGTAAAGTTACACTGGTGTAACTTTGCATTCGTGGAGTGAGCAGGGTCACACTAGTGGGGTGAAGCAGTGCAGTCTTCCACATGCCATCATCCATTCGCTATCAATCAAAACTGCATCCAGTTTTGTCTCAGCACTGGACAAGGGACAAACCAGCCCCAAAATAGGATTGTCTGATTTAAAATTGTATGAATGGCCTGCTTGCTCCATAATGAAATGAGATGTCAGAAAAAATAGCTGCAGACAAGGCTCAGATAGTTGTATAGATAATAGTGCATCAGAAAGCTGCCTCCCCCTCAAGTCACTTTATTGGATTGATATTGTGATATACAAGTACAATCTAGCAGTATCACAAAGCAGGGCTGCAAAAAGGGAAGTTCAGCCTCTAAAAAAAAGGCCCTTTGGGTGTCATCAATCCTTCCAAATTTTGATTGCCAGAATTTATAATATCAGAGAGAATGGGACATGTGGAAGGAGGTTGAATCTGGATACTTTTAACTCAGTTTGAGAATTAACCACATAGAAAAGAATAAATGAATGTTTGCCTAAAGGCAAACCATTTAAAAACATAATATTTATCCCTCAATTTATCAAATGTCCTGTCAAACTCAAGTTGGACCTGCAAATAACAGCACAGAATCTCATAACCCTACACTTCAGGAAATTTATCTCATCTGGATATAGTTTGCTTTGCAAATCTAACCTTGTTGTAAGAAACTTAGTATTAATCAAACTATGAAAGGTACTGTGTTTGTTTGGCAATCAGTAAGGCTCTACACTGGCCACTTTTATTCAAATAATTAGCACTTTAGTGAACAAGCTAGATGGATGACTCTAAATATCAGAGTGTAATCTGAAGGCATTAGGAGAATCTTTTCAAGAAATGCAAAGCTGAGCAGAGAACTATTAACCTCAGTAGCCCTTTAGTGCTTCAAGGAATTTAATAGCTGCTGTAGTTTCCTTAGTCGATACTGGGAGATCTAAGCACTTGCTTTTCTCGTGATCTATTGCCACTTTAGAAAATGCCTTTGGGTGAAATTCCATTTCAGATTAGTATACTTTCAGGTCAAATGTAACAAACTTTCAGCAAATATTTTTATCTTCTCCTACAGATTTATTCTAGCTTGTCAAAATTGATTACATTAAATTTATTTTTTATTTCTCTTGGCATTCGTATAGCTGTGTCTTCACCAGTTAAACATCTGATTGATTCTGTTTCTATTGGTGCTTACCATTTATCACAGATTCACAGGTCATGTCCACACGTGGCCTGTAGGTTCCCCAGAGGAAACTCCTCCTTCCAGACAACCTCTTCTCAGGGGGGTCCAGTCCAAAGCAAGAGCCCCATCTGTCTCAGAGGTTAAGCGCCTCTGCCTGTGTGACTGCATTTCTCTGAGTCTTCAGTACACCTATCTCTGTCATGAGCCCACTTGCTCTGGACTTCCTGGGACCTCCATTCCCAGAAGAAATAATGCAGCCCTGTTCTCTAGTCCGGAGCAGCTCTCAGATAGAATAACACAGCAGGGTTTATTGAGCATATGAAGACTGCATAGGAATTCTCAGGCCAGTAGGCCCTGGCCTCACTCAGCACATGAGACTCTTCTCTGCATCCCAGCGGGGCTCCGCCTGATTTCTCTTTGCACAGTCCAGCAATCTCCTCCTTCCAGCCAAGCCTCCCATATTTCTCTCCAGCAGCTCCTCTCCTCTCCTTTCTCTTCTGGCCAGGTAAACAGGGGCACCAGGGCCCCTCTCTTTTCTGTCTCTCTTCTCCCCTTTTCACCACCTGGCTGGAAACAGCTCTTTAAGTCACCGGGGTCCTATCTCCTCAGCCCATTGTACTTTCATTGTCCAGTACAAGAAGTTAGAACTGGAGTTAAACCTGAATTAAGTATTTTAAGGAAAGTTTGCATGTAGTTACATCTATAATACCCTTTAGGATTTTAAGCCCAGATCCTCAAAGATCATCACTCCCAAAGCCCATGGGAGAGTTCTCATTGACTTCTGTGGGCTTACAATCATACTCTTAAGTTTCAATGTAGGAAAACACATAAGCCCCAGAGTAGTTGATGGAATTACTAGCATGCTTACTTGCTTCACGACATTAGGATCCTCTAGTGGGGCACACTCGCTCTTGGAGTGCCTCCTGGCATCAGTGCAGGGCAGTGCCACTATCTCTGTTCTCGGTGCCTCCTGATGGGTGGCTGCCTGCTTACCTTTGACTAAAGTTCAGCACTTCAGCTAAGCTTCCAAGTTCAGACCCCTTTGAAAATATATTCAAGTTCAACTAAATCTGGATACTTCCTCTGCCTCCCCTGTGTCCTTTGCTTGTACCTACTACAACACTATCTCAGGGCTTCCCTTTCAGGGGGTTGCACTGCCCCCACTATCTGTGTCTGCTACCATAACCCTCAGCTTCTCTGAGTCAGAAAGCCCTATCTTGTTTACAGTTTCCCTCTTCAACTGAGCTCTTCAGTTTACTTCTTAATGCTTTTGCTCTATCCTCACTGGCTCAGTCCAAATTAGCTACTCACCTCCCCAGGTACAAATGATGATGAACGCAGTGTATTTGCTGTCCTGGGGGTTAAACTTTATCACAGATCCACACAAGTGTGTTTCAGACTATTACCCATTCCTGGCAGTAGCTCAGTTAGGCATTATGTCTGGTTTAGGAAACCAACAGAGTGCAAGGAGAATAAATCAGTGTTTCCAGTCTGACCCTGCACAGGAGTACAAGCTGTTCTGTAGGGGAGGTTGCGTGAGCCTGGAGCAAGATCTGAGGACTGAACTATAGTCAGGAAAGTTAGACAGTGTCATGAACAAAAGTGAGGCCATGTGTTAAAGCAGATGCTTGCAATTTCACTGCCTGATACCAGTGTTCCTGCTAAGATTTTCCATCTATGAGCAGAGTGAGTTTTGTCTTGTGTGCCAATATTGAGGTCATGTGCGATTGCTCGGGTGTGTGCCACTGTGGCACCCACCAGTTACTAACAAATATCTTTTATGTATTTTTAAATGTTATGAAAGAAAGAATACTAAAACAAGGGATAATTAACAAGGTGCATGACCTAAAATAATATGAAATCAAATAAATAAAATTAATTAATACTGCAAAATTTTTAGTAGCCATGTCCGAATGTAACGAATATATATAAAAAAGTGTTCCATTAGAAGTTCTCTTCAATTGCTATGTAATTACTTATCAAATATAGACTCATTGACAGAGATCCACATTCCTTTTTTTTTTTTTTTCATTTTACCATTTCCCATTTTCTCTGTATTGGAAATGACTAGAGGAATAATAGACACAAAGAGGGATTTTATTGGCTGATGTAATTTATGCATGGAATGCCCTATTAAAGCATATACACCATTAAACTGTTCACTTTCTCTGCTTCCTAGATTTATTATTTGATTTAAAGTTATTTGAAGATGAACATATTCAGGGACAGCTTAGGAGAGAAATAAGGTCACTTCTGCAAACATTAGCAACCACTGTCATCATTTTCCTACTTGCCATATATATTCTGGAAAAAATGTGCTGCAGCAGCTAACTGGCATCCAGGAGATAACAATGAGCAAGGTTGATCCAAGTGCACATTGGAAAAATGTAAAGTCCAGAGTGTGACAGTACCGAATCCCAGAAAAGTTGTTTGCTAAAACAAAGATATTTCTTGAGGTGAGATGACTGCATCTTGTCCTTCCTCTGTTCCAATACTTCAGATGACATTTATATTATCAAAGTGTTATGCAAACATCAGCTAATTAACCCATGATTGTGAACATTTTAAACAAGGCTTAGAGGGCAGGAGGCCAGCTTGGGCTGTAACAAACATAATTCATTGCTACTGTGAGGTCATGAATTCTAAGATCAATAAATGATTCAGAGGAAAAACAGGTTGGGTAGAATTTTTTATTTCTTTTTACTATTGCAGCAAAAATTTGGGGTCCAGTCATGTTCCATGAAAGGCAGTGGCCTACAGTGATCAGCAAAGTTGGAAATAGACATAGACGTGCAAAGAGGGACTGGGCAAAACATTATTTGTGCTAAGAGAGGGGGGCAAATGCACTAGCTGCTCCAGCTGCCATCTCTTGTCCATAGTCTTCCTTCCTCTTGTCCCCCCCATAAGAATAATCATTGTATTCTCCACTGCCAAGGAAACTAGATGTCTGCCAAACAATGGGAATTACAAACCTGTTTAGTCTGAAGTGTCAATTATATTAAGTTTCCTGATAATGTGACTCAAAATCCTACAACTGAAAACAAATTGGGCTTCTTCTTCACTTTCAGCATCAAAGAAGCTATCATTATGAATAAAGGGAGATACTCTAGCTATTGCTCTCCTGAGCAGTGCATTACTTGGTGTGTTGTTTGTTTTCTGCCCTCATACACCCCCCCCCACACACCACTTTATCTCTCTCCCTCTCCATCACACACACAGACACACACCACTTCATCTCTCCCTCCCTCTCTCTTGCACACACACACCTTCATGTATTGAATTTTGAAATCACACAACTCACCCACCTTACATGCTCCCTATACAGTCACACAGCTCATCCACAGCGCACATGTCCTATGAAGTGCCTCTGCCCCGCTTGCCCTCCCACCATGCCCCCTGCATGCCCTCTCCCAGCACTGGCTTTCCACCCTCCCCTTACCATTCTTCAGGACTTGGGTGGGCTGCACTTGCAGCACTCAGAACTGACAGGTGCTCCATCTTGGGCAGGATGGCAAGGATGCCATTGGGGGGGGGGGGCAGCAGCCATGTGCTCCGGGATGTGGCTTGCTTTTCATCCTGTTCCCCAGAGTGAGGAGAAAGTGCTTGCATTCCTTGCATTCCTCTCACACCTGGCTGGTGAAGGGAGCTCTCATTCTCTTAGTGTCTGGGGAAGGGACGTCCCACAGCTGAAGCCCCCCTACATGCCAAAAATGGCCCTCTTGTTGGACGGCCGCCCCACTTTGCTTTTCAACAGACTGGTGATGGTCTCATAACTATTCCTATGCAGCTTTCTCCGTCGCCACTCCCTAGGCTATTGCTTGGCCCTGTAGGCCAGCTAAATGCAGTAGCCGGGAAGGCTGCATAGCTTCAGGCTGGTGTCTATCATGACATGGTACTACAAGTCTTGCCTCAGTCAGATGTTGGCTCAGTTGCTGGACTCACAGAACCACTCGATGCCACCACCCAGAGGCTCATGTACAGCCTGCTCCAGTGGCCACATGCTGGGCTGCCTCAAGCCCTGCACTGCTGGGCCACGGCCACCAGGAAGACTCTGCATGGTACCCCACCCCACTGTTCCAGCTGGAGCACACCGGGGCAGCTGCCTATCATGTGTCCCTGACGGAACTCACCACCAACACTCATCTTCATCAGGGCTGTGAGTGGAGAGTGCTGCTGTGCCACTCTGCAAATGAGGTGGGTGAGCCAAATATTTTTGTGTGCAGCTGTGCAGTCATGCGGCTTAGAGGGAACAGTCTGATACATGAACTTGGCAAGGGCACTGCTAGCATTGCTAAAACTCAGGCACTCCTAGGAAGCAACAGACAGTGGGCATGTATGTGAACACACTCTATGAAAAATTAGCCCAAGTACATCCACTGTCTCTGTTCAGTCCATTATCTATAATATCTAGCAAAGTTATGAATTTAAGATCTCAAACTCATCTTTGAAATTGTGTTGTGCAGGATCCCTTTGAGAATGAAAACTGATGGTCAGATAAAGAGTGATGGCTTTGTGAAAAGTGCTCACCCACAGGTGATATGATGCTTTTATCTTTTATTATTTTCCTGTGTGAATTTATTCAAGACTGTAGTGATTATCTGGTTTCACTCTCTTAGTTGTCATTGGGTCATTTAGTTCATTGAATGAGATACATCAGATGTTGTGATAAGCATGTGTAGCATAAGGCCCGTTACACTTAAAAGTTGTAGTTTTGAGAGAAACTACACTGGTAACCCCTCCCCCCCCATCCTGTCTTAGAGCAAGAGCAACATGTTTTAACAGAAATACTTAGGAGAGAGTGAAAGAAGATGACAAAAGGGAAGTTGATATAAATGAATATTAATTAGAAACTAAGCAATGAAGAAAATGTAAGAAATACAAAAGGACAGAAAGAGATATCTATGGCCTATAGACTTAAACTATGTCTATGCTTTCAAGTTTACAGCAGCATTACTGTAGCATAGCTGTAGTGATATAGCCACGCTGCAGTAAAACACTTGTGTAGCTGAGTTATGCCAATGGGAGAGAGAGCTCCACTGTCAACATAATAAAACCATCTCAACAAGAAGTAGTTATATCAGTGGGAGAGAGTCTTCTATGACACAGTGCTATGCACACCCACGCTTATGCAGGCAACATTTCTATTTCTAATTTTGTCCATTAGGATGCGTGCTTTTCCACATCTTAATGGACAAGTTTGTCTGCCATAAGTGCTAGTGTAGACATGACCTTAATGATAATATGAATAAAGGGGTTTTGTTGTGTTTTGAATACTCTGTATTACAGCAGTAATTCAATAATTACTGAATCCAGTAATTCTGCATTCTGGAGGCATTTTAAAATCAAGACGTCTGGATAACTTGCATCCAACAGTTGTAAAAAGCTGGGCAAGAAACTCTCTGGACAATCAATGCTGATTTTCAATAAATTTTATAGAATAGAGAAGTTCAGAAGTCTGGAAGATAGCTAGTATTTTGGCAGTATTTACAAAGACAAATGAGAGGACCTATTTAATTTATGGGTAGCAGGTTTAAAACTAATAAAAGAAAGTTCTTCTTCACACAGC
>CM057846.1:112290953-112303192 GCA_030068395.1 Apalone spinifera | reverse complement strand
GGGCTGGACTTGATGACCTTCTGAGGTCTTTTCCAGCTCTATGATTCTATGAATGAGAGCTCCCCAAGCATTTGAGGCAGGACTCATGCCCGTCGGAGGCAGACATTGTGCTGCTGCACAGTGTGCAGCATTTGAAGCCGGGAGAACTCATATCAGCTTGAGCGCTGAAGCAGCTGTTCAAACCCTACCCCACTTTTCTTTTTTTTTAAAGTAACAGTAACAACTAAGCCAACATTGAACAAGAAAGACTAAATACTAAACTAGAAACTAACTGAGAACTAACTAATTAAGCTAAGTGAGCTGAGGAGAGAGAGAGCACTGCTGTGTTCCGTCCGCAGTCGGGGGGCCACGCATGCGCATAGCCAGTCAGGGAGTTTGTGTACATGTGCGGCCTCCGCTGAGGCACCGATAGCAAAACTCCATCCAGAGGCACTGGGATGTTCTACACCTGATGTGGAGCACCCCCAGGGATGTCTCTCGAAGGAAAACTATTTATATTAAATGCAAATATTATAAATACATTGGTCAGAATTGAACAAATCTTTCAGATCTCCATGGAACCACTAGCAATTTGAATTTTCTATGAAAAAATATGGAAAAGCTTAGACAACGTTTTCAGAATTCCCTTCCTTACTATCTTTTGATCTCTTCTATTTTTAACGACTTCAGATTATCTTTTTTCATCTTGTCTAATTTCAGAGGACTCTTGAAAATGAACTCCCCATGTTTCTCATAATTCTTTTCCTCCTCAAGACAGTTAGTTCATAGATTCCCATTTTGTTTCAGGCATATGAAGTCTCAAAGTCTTCATAATACATTCCATCTCCATTTTTAGATAGATGCCTCATTTACATCATATTTGACACCATATAATATTTTGTTTAATTTTCAAGTAAGTAGTTTAGTGAAAGCACAATTTATACTGAATAAGCCCATAGCTGACCATAAGCATATATGTATATTCAGACAAATGGAATTAGCAAAGAACTGCAATACCAGGCTCACATGGAAAAAAATGTGACTGTGTAATGAAAGACTGCATCATAATGCATATCCAAAAGAGGATGAATTAAAGTTGCAGACAACCTTTATTCTGATATTTCCTAATTGCTTTTAGAGTGATTGACTTTTCAACCTTAATGTTGTATTTTATATTGGTTGTGTGTGTGCATGCAATACAGTATACAAGGGATCTTGATAAGTGATTGATCTACATGTTTGGGGGAGGGGAAATTTTTAAAGTGTGTGGAATTTAGGAACCTAACTCCCATTTTTTGCCTTGGAAAGTCTTCCCCTTGGTTTTTAATTTGACCCATATTATAAGCAAGTATGTTTCTGATCTTGAAAGTGCCTAGCATTATTTGATTTCAGTTCATGAATATATAAAACCTTAGCACTGTGGGAAAAATATGAACAAGTCATGAGATTTCTTCAATATTTTACTCAATTTAACTTTACCCATTTTCATGCTCCTGAATTGCAGTCATTTTGTGAAATGTTGATTTTTATGAAATAAAGAAAACTGATCATTTGTTTGCAAAAATCACAAAATTATACATGAGTGGGAGAAAAATAATTTTACTTGAACTGGGCCCATGAATTTAATAAAAATTGAACCAAATTTTATTTCACTATGAAATACAAAACTGCTCTAACTGTGAGCAGTTCAGATTTTATTGTAACTATTTTATAAATATCTATTAGTAGCCAAGAATTACCACTACATGCCATGTTTTAGTAGTCTACTATATATTCAACGTGTTATGGATATCAGTGAAATTACTAGAAGAATCCGATTTCCATTTCACAGAAATCACCATTACATTGGATCCTTGTTGGCAATTGTAGTAGAAGGGCCCAAGTTTAAGGGCACAATTCTGCAAACTTTTAAGAATTGACTTAATTTTAAAGACATGAATAATCTCATTGAAGTCCATGGAGTTACTTGCATGTTTAAAGTAAAATACAGGCTTCAAATGTTTGTAGGACTTGGCCTGGACAGCTGAATGTTGTACTTACCACCCTGAATACTCATTTGCACCAACATGGGACCATCTGTAGCACACAGTGCTATGTTCACCATTTAGTATTTTCAGGATCAGGCCTAATGGGAACA
Organism: Apalone spinifera; assembly: GCA_030068395.1. Classification (NCBI taxonomy): domain Eukaryota; kingdom Metazoa; phylum Chordata; order Testudines; family Trionychidae; genus Apalone; species Apalone spinifera. The sequence goes on along the minus strand of CM057846.1, from coordinate 112,301,076 downwards.
GAACTAGGCCCTGATATGCAGGCATATATGACAAGTGCTTAACATTGACCAAACACTTCTTGCTATGGATGTTTTACCATTGACTTTATTTTGAGAATCCAATATTGAAAACCTGCATTTCTTCTGCTCATCCTTAATCAGACTTGTGGAAAAAGTGAACACCCTTTGGATGTGGTTTTGAACTGATAGTGTACTTTCCATTTGCACTAAAAAACTGGAATCTGAAAATTAGAAAAGGAGATATGTATTTTTCCAATTATAGCATGTTCTTTGGATGAAACACTATAATGTAATCACTGACATGTGTAAGCATGCAAAGCCAACTAAAAACCTAAAGCTTACCCTAAGTCAGCTCCTTAAACATGTACATTTGAAAACCATATTATTGAAACAGACTCCACAAATTTGCCAGACAGAATATATTTTCCTCTGAGATTAATTTTTTCAGAATTCTAAGACTACCTCACTGATTCAGCTGTTTTTCATAAGTTTTTTTTATATTACATGATCACTTTAAAAAAAAAAACCAAGTGTACTTTGTGAAGCAGAGATATAGTTTCCATTTTTTCTGTATTTATCTAATGCCGCAAGGTTCTGAGTGCCCTTGGAAACTGCCTAATGTCCTCAAGACCTACTGAAGGGTAGTTAAGGGTGTGCTGTATTTCAGAAAAGGCTGTCAGTATATTACACCATCATGCACTACATACACTAGTAACAATTATTCTTTATTGTCTTTTTCCTCAACATACTTATTTTCCTTTATGGTTTCCGATTATAGTTTTTCATTGCACTGCATAACCAGGATAAACTGAAAATGATGTTCAGCAGCAACTCTTAAAATGTACAGTGGAATTGTCTTTTTTTTTCAGTAGCATTGTAGACCAGCGTTTCAAAATAACTGTATAATAAAATTTTGTCAGATAAACCTTAACTTGATTTTTTTTTTACCATTACAAGTTTATGGAGAATATAAATCATCTTAAAGTTTTTCACAGAAAATTTGTTGGCTGCTGCAAAACAGACATTTTCTTAATCTCAATTCATTCAGACTGCTCACAGTTGACATGGAAATTTAACAGTACTATCATAGTACTTTTATACCTTGGAGATAGTACAATATAGTAGTTTTATATGTCTGATGCATAAAAATAATACATAGGTCTGTTATTTTCAGGAAAATATACTTTTGTATAACAACTAGGAAATGGACAAAGCAGAACTTGTGATAACTTGAACAATTTAGTTTTGTTCCTGATAGAAGATATGATAATGCCTGTAGCTAAGAATATTTGGAACATAACAGCATTGGGTTGCTGTTCCATGGGTAATATGCTGCTTGCTTTGAAAATATGTATCCTATACATGCCAGGAGCATAGGCTGGAATATTATAAACTTTCCATCATCCAAATACCTTCAATAAACACAAGACTTTTATGGATTATATGGATTTATAAGATTTATATGGATTATATAAATACATATATGGGTTAGTGGGGGCTTCTTGGATCAGGCCTATAGTTTGGGAGCTGTTAATAGACATTTTTTTTTGTTGCTTCAGAAAGAGAGCTCAAATTACTTTATACCTGTTTATGCAGCAGTCTCCATCCTACTGATGAAGCCATGTAAAAACACAAACACTTTGAAACTTGTGCTAGTGCACAGGTTGGTAGCCCCTGCTTGTTAAGTGGTGTATCTCAGTCAGAGCCTTTCCTCTTCAATGTGTCCTGCCTGCTTTTCAGTTTCTGGGTTGAATTAAAAACCTTTGGCCTATCAGGGCAAACATTAATCAATGGGATTTTAGCTCCAAGCATCTAAAATCTTCCTAAAAATTAGATTTAGGTCTCCTTAATCAGTTTGGCATTGCAATACTGAGCATAGCAATGCCTAAATAGCTATAAAAAGCTGGGCCTCAACACCTTGGATCATGTTCACTTCAGGAATCGTCATTCTCTTTGTGCGACAAGAACACAGTAGTAATCAGCAAAAGGGCTCAAGACACAACCCACAGATAGACAGGGAACTGGAGGTAAAATTGTATTCCTTTAAAGATTTCTCCTCCCTTGGTCTGAAATAGCCTGAGCTTCTTGACCTGAGTTTATTGATTTACGCAGGAATTGGAAATAAAAAGGTTTTTTGAAGGTTTCCCTTCTTGGGGGGAAAAGGGAAATGTAGTAGTCTGTGTGGTCTTGGGGTTTGCTGCTGGATTAACTGTTGGGATTCATTTGCTATTTCATTGATTCTATTTACCTTTCTTTAAAAATATATTTTCAAAAAGCATTTAGAGTGTGAGACAGGTACCTTTTTGTATCTATTTAGAAATAAAAATAAAGAAAGGGAAAAAATACTGATCTCCCAGTTCAAAAAGAACTCTAACAGACTATGAGAGGTTGTACAATTGACTGGTAAAACACATAATGAACAGCATTGTTTCTATCAGGTAACTCTTTTGAAAGGTTTAGAAATTATTTTGATTTTAAAAATACTAAAAAGTCTAAACAAAAATATCTAATTTACCTAAGGTATTGTTAACGTGTCGTTTAGGGTGATATTTGGACATCAATTTATTTAGCAATCAGTAAGAGATTGGTCCAGATCCTCAACTGCTGTAATAAAGCTTGAGTGATTTGATTCAAAGAACTATGCTAATGTATACAAGTGAAAAATCTACCCAAACAACTATTGGTCTACATGACCAAAGCCTAAATGGAGAAATAATATAGAAAGATCAGACAAAAATAAGTCATCATGATCAGAATAGCTTTCATTCTGCTGTATGTCCTTGGAATGGGCATATGCTACCAACAGTATGTGTGTCAGACGTTTTTCTTTGTTATCTCTGAGGAATTGAAAGTGAAAATTAATTAAAGCTTACACACAACATTTTTCCCTTGAGCCACTCAATATGCTTAAGTGGCATGATGGGTACCATTCATTTTTCTAAAGCTGCTCATTAAATAACTCAATTTGGTTTAAATACACATCTTTTTTTCATAACTAGTCATAATTTCTCTCCTTGACTGTATAACCTGATCCTATCAAGAGACTCAGGCTTGTGTAATTATAATCATCTCTGCCTCCAATAAAAAGACAATATGAAAATATGAACATGTTGATGTCAGACGGCACAAATGAAGAAAGTTACACTTTTAGGTGCTTGTCTCCAAGACAACTGACAAGTTTAAATAGTTCTGAGAATTCTATATTATTAGCATCCAAAATAAAATAGTCATCCAAAATGGCGGAAATTTCCAAAATTAGGCAAGTCATAGACTAATCAAGTGCTTAAAATTAGGCACATAGTTAAGTGCTTTGTAGAATCAAAACTTAAATAAGATTTTTTTTGTACGTTTCTGTTTTACTGTCATACCATTTGGTCCAGTGCTGCACATAATCTCATTTGATTCATAACATTATGTAAATCATTTGCTACAGTTAAAAAGAAACCACAAAAACTTAGAGCTGAGGGAAGAGTAAAAAATGTATTCACTCAGCCTTGGTCTACACTAGGGAATTATTTTGAAATAACTCCCCTTAGGTCAAAGTAATAAGCACAGTGTACACACTTCCAAGCCCATTATTTTGAAATACTGGGCTGGTTATTTCAAAATCTGTACTCCAGATTTCCTCGGGGAATAACGCTAATTTCTAAATAGCTATTTTGCACATTGGAGACCAAGTGAGAGCCATGTTTGAGACAGCAGCCAGCAAGGGAACCATGACAGACCTCAGACTTTCCCACAGTTGCCAGGACTCCTGCTGCTCTCTTGTTTGCCACTGGCCAGGGACACAGAAGAGCTCTGGCTTGGACTGGGGTGGAGATTCAGGGCCTCACTGAGGTCTGCGGGGAAGAGACCTCCAGAATCTTCACACCAGAAAGAGGAATGTGGAAGTCTATGGCTGATCACTGCCAGCATGGCCAGCAGAGATCACAACCAGACTCTGGACTAGGTCCGCATGAAGATTAAGGTGGTCTGGCAGGCCTACCGCAAGGCCAGGGAGCAGAGTGGATCCTCAGAGGTGGCACTGCACATCTGTCACTACTTCAAGCAGCTGGATACCATCCTGGGGGGGGGTGGGGCTGGTCAACTTTCCCCCATCATCATGGAGTCTGGCCAGGACATACCAGGCATCAGCCTCCAGGAAGGAGGAGTGGCGGATGCTCCCAACAGGGAGGACGAGGAAGAGGTGGCCAGCCAGGCAATCATGCCCATCATCCAGGACTTGCTTCTCACTCTGGAGCCAGTTCTCCCACCCCCCCAGGATGTGTCTCAATGTTTTGGACGAACCCAGGTAAGGCACTTTAGTTCTATAACTTTCCCTATACACACACAGGGGCAGGTGGCAGGCTGTGACGGGTTGCACATTCCTCTCTCAGTCTACTTGGCCTGGGGGCAGGAAAACAGCCTGTGCATGTGGGTGCACATGGAGTGTCAGTTGGGAGCACTCTACCCCATGATGCTCACACTGGAACCCCTTTCTCCTTCTCACAAGGTTCCTGGAGAGGCCTACCTTATTCTGGCCTCCGTGGTGAGAGACCTTCCAACAGCAAGCCTCCACTAAGTAGTCTGGGGTCATGGAAACACACAGCAGTGCCGCACAGTGTCAGGCCCACATGCAAGGAGCATCTGCTTCCGATCAAATGTGGCAATGTGGAGGAGACTGATCCTGTGCAAGGGAACCTGCTGGGATGAGGTAGAGGAGGGGATCCCAGTAGCACTCTCTCTGGCAAGCAGCCTCTTCCGTTAACGCACACACCTCCCCCAACACCCCCCCCCCCACCCCAGCGGACAGGGATAGAAGTTCTCCCTCTGCGGGAGGCTGCCAATGCTGAACCCAGCGTGTGTGTCACACAGAAGAAAGCCAGGCCACCCATCCCCACTCCCACCCTCAAGTTTCTGGCCTGGCTGGCACCTTCCCATGCCTGCTTATCCTTGGAACATGGGAGTAGCGATGCTCCCCTGAGACATCTGTGCCCCTGCTGGAAAGTGACCAATGTCTAAGCAACACATGAGGTTGCTTGAAGCATACCACCATCATCTGGACGAAGATCTCCAGTGTCAGCTCAGAGATTAGAGCTAGGCTTCATACACAGTTTCTCCTGTGATGACTGCCCTTGTAACTTTTCTTCACAGCTGGATCAGCTGTGAGCTTGGTGCCTCCCCCACCTCCCATGCCATCTACCCAAATCCGCAGAATCTGCAACAGGAAAAGAACCCACAAGGACCTGATGTAGGAGCAGGTGGTGTGCTCGCAGTCCCTCATCTGAGGGCTTGAGGAGGAGCAGCAGGAGCAGGCCGCCAACTGGGAGGAGTGCCAGGCTGACTAGGAACAAGGAGGATACCTGGGACCAGCTGGTGTGCCAGCACGATACCATGTGCTCCTCTCTCACGTTGGTGATGGAGCACATGGCATCATGCATGGAAAGGGCCACCAACCACCTTCCTGTCCCCCTCTCTTAGTCCTCCCAGGAGCCACTGGGGCCCCAGAACATGAGTCAGTGTGATCTCTCAGGCAGCTGAAGCCTCCTGACCACACTGAGGTAGGTGCCAGTTCCAGCCCCATCTTTAAACCCCCCCCCCCCACTCTCCTCTCCCTCTTTTTTCTAATATTGTGTCCTTGGAGCTATAGGATGCAGTGAATACAATTTTATTCACTAAACTCCTGTGCTTGCCTTTGAAATCTATTATAACCATAGTTGCCAATGGGTTCCAATCCCTGTATATAAAGACAGTTTCTCTGTCTATGATTCCCATCTCATGAGTCTATGTGCACCCTAAAAAAAACCCTCTCACATACACATTCATACACACGTATACATACCTTTCTTGATGATATATCAGTTGCAAAATCCTAGAAGCATAGTGAGGATTTGTAGTATGAGCACATCAAGGACAAATGTAATGACTTATTTCAGGTTTAATAAATTGGTTTTAATTTTCTAATAGGAAAACATAATGGGAAATGGGTTATGTGTCCTTGTTATGGAAGAAAAAAAAAAAAGACTTTCACAGCAGACCCCAGTCTTTAGACTTTATTTGTATGGCTGTTACTAGCCTGGAGCATAATGAGATATATGAGCTTGTGCAGAGTGTAATGTAATTATGGTCATCAAATTCAAAAATCTGGAAAAGAAATTGTAGGGGAAGTATGAAATTTCAGATTAAGGCATTCATTTTTGGCACTCACGAGAAAACAACAGTGTTACATCTTCATATTAAAAGCTACTGTCATTCACTAGTATGGTTCTGTCCACAAACCATTCTATCAATTGCTGAGACAATGAACTGAGAAAAGCACATGACCTTAAGTCTCCAATATTTAGCTAATCAGGTGGAATCTTGTTGTGTCTATTGGAAAGATCAGCTAAAATCCTAGTTTCAATGACGTCAAATGAAATTTGCCTGACTTCACTGATGCCAGGATTTTATCTTTGAGTTCTGATCATGCACTGTGCTGACATCCCCAAACTCCATGAAAATCACGAGTAAACTCTGTGCTTGGGCAGCTACGCTGGAGAGTTTAAAGTGCCGCCCAGCTGATTAACAGAGATCCCACAGCCCCAGCATATATTTCTATTGGTAGTGCACATCTGCACAGGCCTTGGTGCATATACCCAAATGTATTCTACATATGAATGGAAAAAAATTAGAGGTGAAGATTGTCATGGAAAATCACACAAGGACATAGACTCTCTGCCATGGAGCAGCACCCAGAACATCAACCAGATCACTCTCTACTTATGTCCTTAATGTGACCTGGCTAAATGTTCAGTTTTGGTCTATCACTGGCAATCTTACCAACATTTCTGGCAACCAGATTTCCACCCACATAGTGGCATTTCCTGGTAAATATATTTCATAATTTATTGATCTTTCATACTAATAATACGTCTGTACCAACAACGCTACAGAGGGTGGACCAATGCTAAAGGGGCAGCTGATGGGTTCAGCTATTAATATCCTCAGGTCCAATCTTGTCCTAGAACTTAACATAGAGCAGCTATTGAAAACAACAAGAATTGAAAACATCAATCCACCATTGTTCAGTCTTCCTCGACACCTACATTTCACTGGCATATAAGCCAGTATAATCATTGTAACTTCAGGCTTGTTATGAAACTGCAATGCCCTCACAGAGGCTGCTGAAGGGACCCAAAATGGCATAATCTGCAGTGATGGAAGTGTCCTCCAGTATGCTCCGTGAAGCTCACCAAGTATTTGATGGTTGTCATCTGCTCAATTTCCCATCTGGACGGGTTAATACTGAGCTAATCAGAAGCTGAAGGCTAACTTGGTAGTAATGGCCAATGATTAAATAGTATGTGAATTAATAACCAACTCAAAGTATGCTGCTTCTTGCCTTACCAGGCTTGCCATCAGCTGCAGCTCTCCACAAAACTGAACCAACAAAACTATAATCAATTATTCAAATCTTGAAACAGAATGATGGTCAGCTGAACACCACTGACAACTGCTCCCTCATGCTCATCCATCAATCAGTTAATACCAACCAACACTGAACACCAGTGGTGACAGTATACAGCCATTTGAATCCTCCATGGCAATAGGAATCTATGCTATGTGTTTCCCATTGATTAAAACACAGATTTTCATTCAATTATAGATTTCTTCTGTCAATGATACTATCTTCCCAGTGACACTGAGTTGCCTCACTAGATCCCATAAACTGACTTGGCACACTGAATTGAAGTCCTTAGAGAGGTCTGTAAAAAATATTGCACACAGTTTACTAAATTCAGCCACCTTTTAAAAAAAGCTCACTCAAGGTAAAGTAAAGGACACTAGGACTTTCCTATAGAGAACGTAGTAATTCACATCACCAGACCCTTAATGTTGTTTTTCTGATATAAATTTTAATTTTTTCATGAACGAAAAATATTTCAAGGTCTTTTGCCAGGTATGAAACAAAAAATGTACTATGTTTGGCTCTTACATATTGCAAATGAATAAAGATATATGCCTTTTAACACTGAAAATCCTGGATAGATTTTTGTGAAAATAAAAGTAAATGGCAACCTATGTTCACCTGAAGCTGCGGGAAGATATATACTTAACTACCATTCCTAATGTGACTTGTGCACTTGGGAGTAACCAAAGACCATTTTTGTCAATGAAACAGTTTTCGTTGATTTCAATTGCTTTGGATAAGGCCCATAAAGGCTAAGCCTATAAGGACACTCTGCCCTGACCCAGTGAGCACGTTGAGTCTCGGCAGGATTGTTTCAGCCTTCATTTTTATTGCCCTGTAATAAAATGCTCAATTAATATTTTAATTTTAATTGCTCTGCAGCTTACATTTTTCATGCCGATTTTCAGAGCACAGTAACTCTTTTTAATGTAATGAAAACTAAGGTTTTATTTTAAAAAATGCAGATATGACCTAAATTAGTGTTGTTAAAATTGTGACATTATATAGATATATAGATATCTTTGAAAGAAAAAAGGTGCCAGTACTCCAGGCTCAACATTGTTGAGCAAAAAAACAAACAAAAAACCCCCCCAAAAAGCTGCACCAGGGGCTAAAATGTGGTCGCGACCCCTTTAAGAGCTGCGTGTCCCAAGCGGGCTTCCATCAGGAGCCAAGCCACCCCAGGGGTGTACTAGGGTGTACCTACACCAAAAAAGCAATATATATATATATATATATATATATATATATATATATATATATATATATATATATATATATTATGAATCTGCATAACATTGAATCTCAACTTTGCATTCCAGAGGATCATAATATAGCCATTCATCTGGGAAAAACAAAACAACCCATATATTAGGTTCTGTTAAAAACCAATGGGACTTGTATCACAGCAGTTTAAAATGCATATGCACTAGAATTCATTCAGCGGCCAGTTCACTGGAACATACAAAATTTTGTTTCCCTCTTCAGTTTGTATGAATTTTTGAAGATTATAAAATCTCATTATCCGGCTAGAAAGCCTTATATGAATTACAAAATTCACTTTTTATGCATCTGTCTCAAAGAAAGTCGTATTCCTTTCAAATATAAAACCCAAATGGCTGCCCCGAATTGAAATTAAAATTACACCCCCTCAACCATTTCTCCACAAAATTGAAAATGTGGTAGCAATGGAGGACTGCAAGAAAAAAATATTGTGTATTAATGCATCTCTTCTTGTAATCTTGACTTTACTGCAGAGTAGTGTTTGCCTAAAAATCAATCTGTTTGGCATTTTTATTACCATTGTGCAAATGGAAAGAGAACAAATGAACCATTTGGAGCTTTTATTTTCTGTGTAGAGCCATGCTTCAGTTTTCCATTTTACTGTGGTCTACCCTTCATTTAAAACAAAACAAAACAAACACACAAATCCTCACCCTCAGTATCAATGAAACTGTAATTTTTAGTTATGGAAGGACTTTGATTTTGTATCCCTTGAAACCTGCCTACTGCAGCACACAAATAACCAAGCACTGTTGTAAATAAAATTTGGTTTAAAAGGTTAGGAAATAGCTCCATAATGAAATATCCTAAGGCTGCCTGAAGTGCCCCGTTAGAGAATGTGCTGACTCGGTAGAAGACATAAACATTTTTTATATTATTTGTCCTTCACCTTTTAACTATTCAGGCTTTAGGTTAGGGGATGTGAAAGGAAAAGAGAAAGAAAATGCATTTTTATACATTTTTCAAGTGTTTATAACCATTATCTAGTATTTTTTATCTTGTTTAGAGGGATGAAGTTCAAACTTTTGTGTGTGAATATGAAAACATAAACCATCCCTGGAGCACTATGACTGAAGCAGAAGGAAACATTAATTGTGTGTGGTAAAATGGTTCCCAATCCCTCAGGCCAAAACAAATGAATATTTTATTTCCAGGAATATTAGAAGAAATAAACTGATAACATGCAGCCTTTAATGAAGATAAATATCATATACGTATGGAACTTTGTTTTGAAAATATATAGGTGGCTTAAAAGATAAATTAAAAAAAAATCAACACATCAGCAATCATTCCTGAATAGTAAAGTAATGTGTATTCACCAGCTTCTAATGGCACGATTTGAGGGTTTTATGCTTCAAATCATAGAATACTAGGACTGGAAGGGACCTCGAGAGGTCATTGAGTCCAGTC
>CM057846.1:112276559-112290853 GCA_030068395.1 Apalone spinifera | reverse complement strand
AGATCAGACGCCATTAAATTTCAATAATCCCTACAACAGAATGCTTGAAGTGAAAGGTGCCAAGTCCATCTCCATTGCTTCCACAAGCCAAGAAAAGTCTAGGTTTACCGTAATGCTTGCTTGCATGGCTGACGGAATGAAGCTGCCTCCTTATATTGTGTTCAAGCGCAAGACAATGCCAAAGAATGTTATATTCCCGAATACCGTTCACGTGTGTGTTCATCCTAAAGGCTGGATTGATGAAACTTTAATGCTTGATTGGCTACAGACGGTTTGGGCAAAGCAGCCAGGTGGACTTATGAGAAAGCGGTCTCTAATAGTTTTGGATGCATTTCGGTGTCATTGTATGCCATCCGTCAAGAAAAGGCTTCAGCAGGACAAAACAGACTTGGCAATTATTCCTGGTGGAATGATCAAAATGTTGCAGCCTCTTGACATGACAGTTAACAAGCCAATGAAAGATGCACTATGCAGAAAATGGAACACCTGGTTGTTGGAAGGTGAACTTACATTTACTGCAGGTAAACGTATGCAAACACTGACGCTGTAAGATGTTACCCAGTGGATAGCGGATGTCTGAGTTGAACTCGATCCCGCTATTATAAGGAAGGGGTTTCTGAAATGCAGCATCTCTAATGCTTTGGATGGCAGCGAGGATGATGCACTGTGGATGGATCTGAACGACGATGAATCGGCCGAGGGCGAATTATCGGTATGCGAAGGTGACAATGGATGTATTACCTGGATGAATATGTCGAGGACTATACCCCAGAAGATATTGCTCACCTGTTCAAGGAAGATTCTAACAAACATGAATTTGAGGGCTTCGAAGATGAGTAGAAGATCAATTAACATACGGTATTTGCTTGTTTGCGCTGCAGTGTTGATTTCATTTGTTTAACTTACCTTTTTGAAACTGTTATATTAGTTGCTTGTCGATGTTAATAAAAATCAACTTAACCTCTGGTGTCCAGCGATTAATTAAGTGCCACAGAACCGCCAAATGAAAACTTTGAAAAAAAACCTCCTATGGGTAATGTGCACCCCGACTTTGACGTTAAAAAAACAGGAAAAAAAGTGCGCACTATAGTCGCGACTTTACGGTGGCATACAGCTTCCTCAGTCTACCTATATATGTAGAGGTACTTTATGCCTCTTCAAGTCCAGTCAAGAAGTTAAAAATTCACACACACAAAAACAGATAAAAGTCTACTTAAATAAATTTATACTGTCTGTTAGTTACCTGTCAAACTACTGAAACAGTATCTAATTACACAATTTGTATACAGTAATTATTTTGTATAAAGTGAGAATACTGGAAAATACTGACTTTACACTGATATAATACTTAGTGGGTTAGGGTTATTAATTCTTTGCTTAACAAAGTAGTTTTCCTAGTTCAAATTCTAGTTTGGATATAGTAATATTGATTTTTATATAGTTATACTGTTGTAAAAGTGGATTAAATCCATATAGCTTATTCCCTTCCCATAAGAAAATAAAATCTAGTATAAGCACATATATAGTGATGCATCTGCATCCTTAGGTATATTTTAACTGTGATATAAAGTATGTTCATATGTGGACAAGGCCTTAGAATTGTATTGGGAATTATATTTGGATATCCCCAAAACTAGGAAGATAAAGAATTAGATTCCCATCTGATATAAATTGGCATGGCAAGGACAGCCTTGTTACAAATGTGTAGAAGTGGAATTCAAGACACTTCATTTCAATTTCTAATGTCTGCCACACAGTTCCTGTAGGACTTTGGGCAAATCATTTAATCTTGGTGTGTCCCAGGTCTTCATCATTCATATAGGAGAATACTTCCATGTCTCAAAGGAGTGTTGTAAGGAAACCATGGGACCGTAAAAGTAAAGAGGGGAGATTTTATATATAGTTCTAGCCACCTTTCTAAGGCATGGTCTACACTAAGGGATAAATTCAAATTAAGATACACAACTTCAGCTATGTTAATTGTGTAGCTTAAATTGAAGTCTCTGGCCTCTGTTTGTCAAAGGCTGGAGATGTATGGCAGGAGACAAATAGCTTGCTCATTGTCTTCGATGCACCCTCTCTGGGGCACCTGGCACTGGCCACTGTCGGCAGACAGGATACTCGGCTAGATGGACCTTCGGTCCGACCCAGTATGGCCATTCTTATGTTCTTAACTAACTCAACTCGAATTTTGGCTCTGTCCACACTACAAGAAGTCAAAGGGAAAACGCTCACCCTTCAACATCCGTTTCTCCTCATAGAAGCAGAACTACTGGCATTGATGGGAGCGATCTCTCAATTCAAATTAGTGTGTCTTCACTTAACCCTGGATGATCAACTGCAGCTGCTTCGATCTTATATGTAGTGTAGACATGGACAAACTGAGAGGGAATCATTCCTTTTGGAGGATATCAACTGTCATTTTAACCTTTCCTAATTTGGAGACACTTATTTCCTTTCCATAATTATGAATTCAGAAAATTGGAATATACTCAAATTTACTTTATTCGCTTACAATATCTACTGATTAAGAAAAGAGCCTTCTGGTAATTCATAACTTCTGAGTTCTTCACTTTGTATTGTTAGATTTTCACATGTGATACACACACAGATACAGATAAATTACATTTTCAATTTCTAACATTTCAAATGCACTCATCCCTTTGTAAGCAGATTCATATAATACAATACACTGAAATTCCAGACAACTAGGAAAATATGAAAGTGGCACGTATGTAATGGGTGCAATTCAAATTTATTCTTGTGCATATAATCTTGCATTGTGCTGCTTGATGGTATAATGAGTCTCTGACAGTAGCTCTCACAGCAATAACAAAATGAACAATTTGTTTGTTGAATTACTAGAGTAACAGCAGCAGTTTAGCTCCCTTATTGATTCTGACAAAATCTTGATTCGTTCTCTGCCTCATCTTCTTAACATAGAAGTCATTTTAAAGATACAGTTTATATAGCATCTTAATTCTCTCTCACAAACACACGCTATACATATATATTCATAACTTCTGAGTCTTTCACTTTGTAATGTTAGATTTTCACATGTGAGACACACACAGATACAGATAAATTTCATTTTCAATTTCTAACATTTCAAATGCACTTCAAATACACACATATACACCGACATATACATATATCTCACTGATAGCTTTAAAGAATAATTTTGGCAGTGAAAGTTAAAACAGAATTAAGATGCTTGTGATAGTTCAATGACAAGTTTGACAACCTAGTTGCCTCGTTAGCTGTTTCCTCTATAAAGAATCAAGTATTGTTTAATTTATGGTAAACAAATTAACTGATAATTGCATAGTCTTTGTAATTTGTGTCCAACTTTTCCCCAAATGACCATTATGAGTGTGGATAAACATCTTCTCCTAACATATTTTAGTTTCTTAATTTATTGCCTGAGCTAGCAAACACAGAAAAGATAAACAAGGCACACAAGGAGAGAAAAAAGGCTTCTGTCACATTCAGTACACAGCACAATACCAAAATTTAAAAAACCTATAAATAAATCATGTCTCTCTTATTGTGCATCATTTCTTGTATCGGTAAAATCTATGTAGTTAATTATCTCAAAATCATTAAGTAAATCATTGTATTGAAAGTATTGCTATTTTCATTGTGACTATTGGTTTCAGCTCAATTTCTTTAAAACGTCTGTCATAATAAATATGGTTATTGCAATACAAAATCATTGACTTCTTTGGGCACCACAGGAGCTCAGGATTTCTTAAAGTTCAGCAACTTTAATGCAGGAATCTAAATGTAGGTATCCAGACTGTTTGGGGGTAGGGAGGAATCCTTATTCAGAAAAGCATTTGTGCCTTTGTTTAAGTGCTTTCCTGAATGGGGACCCCAGGCTTGAAAATTTGGCCCCAGCTACTGTACCCTCTTAATTTTCCCACCCCTCAGCAGAATGAATTTAATTATGTGTGCCAATATGGAGGTGAAGTGTGACATGGAGGTGATGTGTCAGTCATCAAAACCTAGGGTTGGAAGAGACCTCAGGAAGTCATCGAGTCCAACCCCCTCTAAAAGCACATCACCTCCTTCATGTTGGTGCACATAACAAAATTCATGTGGCAGGGCAGGGATCAAGGGGTTCTGAGTGTGAGAGGGAACTCTGGGATGTGGCAGAGGGCAGGGGTGCAGGACTATGACGGCTCCAGCTGGGGGTATAGGCTCTGAGGTGAGGCTAGGAATGAGGGGCTCAGAGCTGGGACAGAGAGTTGGAGTGCAAGGGCTCTAGCTGCGAGCGTGGCTCTGACGCTGGGGCAGATGGAGAGGTGGTATGAGGCCCTGAGCCTTTAACAATTTAAGCTATGAACACATTCTTTCGAAAAATAAATTTTATTCATCCTTTTTATTTTATGTTGTTGGGTTTTGGTTTTAGGGGTTTTTTGTTTGTTTGTTTTTGCCAGCTATAGTTGAGTATTGTGTAATTTAGAAAATTTAAAGAGCCTGCAGTGAAAGAAAGGAGAGGAGAGTTCTGTATTTTTTTTTCATAGATTTAAAGGACATAAAGAATCATTATGACCATCTAATCCAGCCTCCTGAATACCACAGATGTCAGGTCTCCTCTGAAACAATTCCTAGAAATTATCTTTCAGAAAAGAAAAATCCAATCATGATTTAAGTATCATCTGTGTTGGAGAATTCATCACTTCCATTGGTAATGTGTTTAATGATTAATTCTTCTTACTTTGTTCTGAATGTAGATTTTTATAGACTAATCAAATCATGTTTTAATTTTCTGTTTGTTAAGGTAAATAGATTCAAGGAGCTTAGTCTATCATGATAAGTCTGTTGTCTAAATGTTAGCAATTCTCTCACGGCTCTTCTCTGAAGCCTCTCCAATGTATCAATATCCTTCTTGAATTCTTGTAATCAGAACTGGACACAGCATTCCAACAGTGGTCACCCCAGACCTCACCAGTAGAGTAACTTCTTTGCTCCTACTTAAGATTACCCTATTTATTCATCCAAGGATCACATTAGTCCTTTGGCCACAGCATCATACTTGGACAGGGGTGGGCAATATTTTTTGATGGGGAACCATTTCAAGATTTTAGTAAGTGGTCAAGGGCCACACTTTTCTATGGAGTGGGTGTGGGGTCTCAAATACAGGTTGGGTGCAGTAGGAAGCTCGGGGTAGGGGGCTGGGGTGCAGGAGATGGTGTGGGATCTGAAAGGGTGAAGGAGAATTATGACATGGATCAGGGTGTTTTAGAGTGCAGAGAGTTTGGGTTGTGACCTGAGGCAGGGGATTGGGATGCAAGGTCTGGGAGGTAATATGGGTGCATGTGACAGGGTGTCTGCCCCTCACAGGCCCTTTTAAGGGGTTAAAACCCATCCCTGGGTGAGGGCTGGAGCCATAGAGCAAGCAGCTGCAGCAACTAGTTACCAATTAAGACCCAGCTGTGGGCTGTATAAATAAGGGCTCCAGGAGGGAGGAAGAGAGAGACTCATTCTTGCTCTGGCTGGGGAGCAGGAGGGACCTAGTTGCTAGGGAAAGGCAAGCAGAGCTAGGGAAACTCTGGCCAGGAAAGTTCCCAGGTTGCAGGGCCTGAAGCAAGGCCTCAGGGTACTAGGGCTGCAAGGAGGCACCCTGGGTAGGCAAAAGCAACAAGTCCACACCCCCTGGCCAATGATGAGTGGCCCTTCCAGATTGCAGTTTGCCCCTGAGGCAGGGGCTAGATGAAGACTGACAGTGAGTCACTGAGGCAAGGTGAGCATAGGGAGATTCCCAAAGGGAGAGGACTTCAGAGTGTAGGAGCACTATGGTAGGGCAGTATTCAGGTAGGAGGGCACCACAGTTTGGGAGAGACGTGGGCCCTGACAGAGTGGTGGAAAATAACAAGTTGGGAGGCCGGCTGGGGTGGGGGCATGGTGGGAGACTCTCCAGCACCAAATTCTTGATTCCTATAGGTGACCAGCAGGAGGTGTCAGTGGTGGTGAGGCCCACCATGTTACAATGCAGCAGAGGGTTATACCTGGAGGAGGGGTATAAGAGGGGATTCAAGGTCTGGGAGGGAGTTGTGACTTGGGGCAGGAGAGTGCAGAAGGTTTGGGAAGTGAGGTGACCTGAGGCAGGGGATTGAGGTACAAGACCAGGAGGAGATGGGGGGGGGGGAGAAATTTGTAAGAGGGGAAAGATTCTGGGTGGGAGTTTGGGGTACAGGAGGTGGTGGTGCTAGACACAGGCATAGCAGGCTTTCTGCCTGAAAGCAGCTATAGGCCACTCAAAACAGCTGACAATTGTGTGGCTCTATATTCTGGGGCAGGGAAAAAAGAAGGTTTTGCACACTGCCCTCACTCCCCACATGTTTTCTCAGCTCCCATTTGCCAATAGGAGCTGAGAAATTGTTCTGGAGCAGGGGCATCTTATGTAGACTTCTCTCCCCCTCCCCCCATTCACAGTACATAGAGACAAAGGGAGTAGCCAGCCACTTTGATTGGTGCTATGTTGTTCTGTGCTGCAGGGGTGAGCCATAGGCTGCATTAAAAGGGTTAGAGAACTGGATCCAGCTTGCAGGCTGGATCTGGCCTACCCCTGTACTGGAAGCTCATGTTCAATTAATTATCCAGCACAACCCTCACATCTTTTTCTGTGTGATGGTTTCCCCCATCCTGAATTTAGGGCTTACATTTGTAACCCCTCCTGTTGGCTAGCCCAGTGTGAGGTTATTCAGCATAGGGGAAGCTTGTGACTTCTTACACCACTGTGGGGGGTGGTAGGCCTGAGGCTGCTTGGTGTGCTCTGCATTGTGTATGTGTGAGTGCACCTCAGAGCCGGCCCACTCAGACAAATCACCAGGAACAGGCTTTATTCTGTAAAAAACAGAAGAGGAAAACAGTTCAGCAGTTCCTTCTCTCAGCATGCAGCCTGTGTGCTGCTTCTAGCTCAGTCCTTGCTGAGACCCTGCTGGGGGCAGAGGGCATGTCCTGGAATGAACCAGGAAGGTCTCCTACCATGCCGCAGTTTGTAGTCCACAATTTGTAGTTCCCAGAGCTGCTGCTGAGACACACTGAACCTTGGGCTACACATTCTTGATTCCTAGATGTCTAAATTTATACATACTTACAGAAGAATCTGGATTTCTTGATATCAATTATCTGTACTCATCATTATGTATAATTCCTTGTAATGGGGCTGGTTCGTGTCACCCTTTGGGATGGGGAAGAGGCATATCACAGCCCCACAGCCAAGTTTAAAGGGTGCCCCACCTCTTAGGGCGTGTGGTTCAGTGTCCAAATTCTTTACTAATCTCTGTATAGAAAGGCAATGCTGACCAATGGCCAGAGTCAGCTGAATAGCCTTTGTGGTGAGAGTAATGCAGCCAAATGACCAGAGTAAGTATAATGCCCCGTGGTCAGGGTAGTGTGACCCAATGGCCAGAGTCCCTATAACAGCTGTTTGGTGCAGCCCAGTGGCCAGAACCACTATAATTCGCAAGCTGGGCCACCACCCTAAAGTAGGTAGTAGCCGGGGAAGGGGATCCCATGCCCTCTCCATTGGATCCCAAGCCTGGGCCCTTTTACTGCAGATTCACCTGCCACTAGCCCAATGGGGATCAGACTGTAACATGCCTAGCCCTCATAGTTCTAACAATGTTTCCCCACCAAGTTTCCCTGGGTCACTTCCTAGCTGAGTCTCTGAAGTATGTGTCACTTATTATATGCTGGTCTTTGCACCCTCTTCAATGCCCTCAGCTATATGACAGGATCTGGTCCCATTCAGCTGGCCTCCAAGCCTTGGAGTACAGGCAGTCCACTTTCTGGAGTTTGCAATGCGCTTATTTTTCCTCTGGCAGTCATCCCAGGATGAGCTCTTCTCAGGCCTTTTATACTTTGGACCAGTTAAAGCCTTCCCAGCAGAGCCAGGCCATAGGATGGTCTCTCCTAACAGAGTAGGATGTACCAGTGCAAGGCCGACACATTCCATCAAACTCACCTAACTGTTGTGTCACATGCAAACTTTTTTTTTAGTGATTTTATAGAATAATAGAATCATAGAACACTAGAACTGGAACAGATCTTGAGAGGTCATCGAGTCCAGTTTCTGCCCTCACAGCAGGACCAAGCACCATCTAGACCATTCCTGACATGTCTATCCAATTGGCTCTTACGTATGTCCAGAGATGGAGAGTCCACAATCTCCCTAGGCAATTTATTCCAGTGTTTAACCACCCTGACTGTTAGGAAGCTTTTCCTAATGTCCAAACTAAACCTCCCTCCTCCTTGTGACACCCTTTTAGATACCTGAAAACCGCTATCATGTCACCTCTCAGTCTTCTCCTTTCCAAACTGAACAAGCCCAATTCTTTCAGTCTTCCTTCATAGGTCATGTTCTCTAGACCTTTAATCATTCTTGCTGCTCTTCTCTGGATCTTCTCCAATTTCTCCACATATTTCTTGAAATGTGGTGCCCGGAACTGGACAAAGCACTCTGAGGCCTAATCAGTGCAGAGTAGAGCAGAAGAATGACTTCTTATATCTTGCTCACAACACACCTGTTAATGCATCCTATAATCATATTTGCTTTTTTTCCCCCTCCCAACAGCTTCACACTGTTGACTCATATTTAGCTTGTGGTCCACTATGACCTCTAGATCTTATTCTGCAGTACTCTTTCCTAGACAGTCACTTCCCATTCTGTATGTGTGAATCTGACTGTTCCTTCCTAAGTGGAATACTTTGCATTTGTCCTTATTCAACTTCATCCTATTTACTATTTTGAATTTTGACTTTATCTTCCAAAGCACTTGCAACCCCTCGCAACTTGGTATCATCTGCAAACTTAATAAGCCTACTCTCTATTCCAATATCTAAATCATTGATGAAGATATTGAACAGAACCAGTCCCAAAACAGACCGTTGTAAAAAGCCACTTGTGTGTTTAGATTATAGATTGCATGACTGTGAACCATTAGAAGTGAAAAAATAAAAAACAGATCAACAGAGCCAAAGGAGTACCCCGATATGAAGACAGACCAAGAGGAGAAAAGAACAGAATTCCACTTATCACCTATAGCCCGCAACTTAAACCCTTCCAACACATAAGCAACAATCTACAACTTGTCCTGGAAAATGACCCCTTATTCTCACAGGCCTTGGGAGAAAGGCCAATCCTCACCTACAGATAATCCCCTAACCTAAAACAATTTTTTTCCGGTAACCACGCAGCATACCTCCATCATAATCAGCCAGGAACCCACCCCTGCAATCAGCCCCAGTGTCAACTCTGCCCACACGTCTACACAAGTGATTTCATCTCTAAACCCAACATCATCAGCCACTACATCATTTAACTGCACATCCACTAATCTGATGTATGCCATCAAATGCCAACAATGCCCCACTGATAGAATCATAGAATACTAGGACTGGAAGGGACCTCGAGAGGTCATCAAGTCTAGCCTCCTGCCATCACAGCAGGAGCAAGTACTGACTACCAGTTCCTCCTGATTTGTTAAAATCAAATCTAGAATAGCTTCCCCCGAGTAGCTCTCTCAACCTTCTGAAATAATAAAAAAAAAAAAGTCTCCAATGCAGTTCAATAACTTATTGGATAATTATGCTTTCTTTCGGGTCGTGAATAAACATTTAAAATAGTGTAAAATCAATAGCTGATCCCTGCTGAACTCCAATCAAGCTCAATGGTGATTCCCCACTTCAATTACATTTTGAGAAAAAGACTGGCAAATAAAAAGAGTTAGTCCTCTCATTGCTATCCTGCAGTAGACAGTCAAAAAAGAGTGGAACTTTTCAAATCAAAATAGCAAATGAGGTTCAGACTGACAGATGCTGGGATATTGACAGAACTGACAAAGAAGGTCATGTGGGTGAAGGACATATAGAGTGTGTCTAGACTAGGTTTTTTTTTTTTTTTTTTGGAAAAAGTAACCTTTTTTCAAAAAAAAAAAAAAAACTTTCCCTGAATCTAGACTGCTGATGTGTTCTTTCGAAAGTAAATTGAAAGAATGCAACAGTTTTTTCAGCCACAGAAAAACCTTGTTTTACAAGGAAGAATGCCTTTTTCGAAAGTGCATTATTTAGCACCTTTTTTCGAAAGAGCAAACTGCTTTTTCGAAAGAGAGCATCCAGATTGCCTAAGTGCTCTCTTTCGAAAAAGTGGCTTGCTTTTTCGAACGTACTGGCTGTAGTTTAGACGCTTTTTTTCGAAAGAGGCTCTTTCGAAAAAGACTTGCAGTCTAGACATAGACTTAGAGAGCATTTCTTATGTAGAAATATAGATTTGGTAGGAGATAGGTGTTAGGAAGATTTAGAAATAAAACCCGAAAGATGTAGCCACAGCCAAAGAAAAAGAAAGAAAGCCCAAAGCATAAATTACTGCCTGTTTCTCAGTACATTAGATATATCCTTTGGTTTCTTGAGTCAGTGGAGGGTTTTTTTATGGAGCTTCATCAGACTTTTGTTTCATTGAACACATGCAATCAAAAACTCCTTCTTATGATTCAGTACAAACTTCCATTTATTTTGAAGCAATGATATTTTACCTACCTGTATCTCAAAAAACTGTTTTTCCATTCCATTTCTTTTGACTTGTCTTCAAGCTTCCTGAACAAAAGAGAGAGTCTTGCAAATGTTCCTTTCATCTTCAATATTTAATTGTCATTAGACCATGCTATTCCTTCATTAATGGATAAAATATATATTCAGCCCTTTGAATTACAAAAATCACACTTGATATGGTAAACCAAGTGCTCAGAAAGAAATGAATGGTAGGTTTCACCAGCCAACATCTCTGTATGATTTATATTCTTGTCTCCTGATTAATGCAGTATAAAAGACAATATCTAAAAGCAGTCATACCGAAGACACCCTTCTCTCTATGAAGCATATCTTTTTCCTTCCATGAATATTAAAATTTATGTTGAAATTATGCAAAAGCTTTGCAAGATTCAATTTTGGTTCTCCCAAGGAGCCCTAGTATCTCTCATGATGGGTGGCCAGGCTAAATGAGAGATCCCAAGTAGTTAAGAAGTAGACCTACTAGCTTTTATGATGGGTAAGGCAAAACACATGAAAGTGGGACCATTGCCCACCCCATCTCTTAATTCATTCAGCTAAAATTGAATCCTGAATAAAATCCCTAGTAATAAAAGAAGTGTGCTCAGAACATGAGCCATGAAAAACAACATCCTTTAACCACTAATTGTGTCTTGTTTTTAGAACTGCGCTGGAATTTTTCAGTACATTGGTGGAAAATGGAGATTCAGCAAAACTGAAGCTTGTCACAGAAAGTTTATCAGGTCCAGGATGAAATTACTAATCCAAGAAAGAGAGATCTACCCACATTCAACATAGCATGTCTCAGCTTGTGCCCTGCTCCTAAATTGGAGGAGGAAGGAAGGAATCAGAGAGAGAAAGTCCTTGCCCAGACCCTGCAGTAAATAGTGAGCAGTTGGGAAATATAAAGTCAACATATCTGGGGTAAAATCTGTTAAATTGCCCCTGGGAATCCTCTCAAACTGCATGGTTGCCACACTGCCTGTTTTGAGTGGAGTGTGACTGGGTGGACATTGGTGGATCTCGTGGCATTTGTAGTCTCTGCTCTTTTTATGAGCTATGACTTGTCTGGGTTGACTTCCATGACCCTGTGAATGTTGTGGCTTAAACCTCTAATAAGCTTAAGGCCCAGGACACAGCCCAGGACATAAAGCCCAATATTTTGCAGTGTAGTTTGTGAGTCCTTTAATGCTCATAAGTTATTATTTACCTTTTCAGAAAACATCACCTCCCCATCAAAGGGAAGATCCTGTATCAACTGCTACAACTCCATTGATAAGCCTGATAGGCACAACCAAAATGTCCTTCACAAGGAAATGACCATGGCTATGGTGTGTTTTGTGGTATCTGCCACTTCCAAGGCTTCCTGAAGAGCTAACTCTGCCCTGAGAATTTTTCAGTACTTCTGGGTGTCCTCAGGAAGCTAACCTTAACATTTGGCCATGGCTTGTCATATGTTGAAGTCGTAGTGGCCAAGGCAGGATTGGTGGTTGACCATCCTCAGCTGCAGGCTGGAGGATTAATTACATTTGTGTCCAAACAAATCCTGCATCTTTGAGTCTTTATTTTTAAATGTAGCTCCTGTTTGGCCCTGTCTCTTGCACTTATTATTGGCTGCTACTTCCAGGGAACTTAGAGCTGGGTGTGGAATAACGATACTCATGACAATTAGCTGGCACAAAGTATTTTCTTTCTCCTTAGAAATAGGTGGCAGAGATAAGCGTGTCTGCCACTTGGCATTTGTGATCTTTGACACATCTCATGCAGCGGAGCACCCATGGGGACATCACTTGAAGAAGAAAGAGAAGTTACTCTCCCTGTTCAGTAACGATTGTTCTTCTAGATGTGTGTCCCTGGGGGTGCTCCACAGTTGGTGTCAGGCTCATCCCAGAACCACAGATTGGAGACTTTTAGAGCAGTGATCGGGTGGGCTGCGCAAGTGGAGAATGATGCTCTCGCCTTTGAAGTAGCATGTGCAGCCCGCTTCTCCTCTGTTTCTTCTTCTATTATTGTCCAAAGAAATAAGGAGGAGGGCCAGTAGTGGAGCACCCACAAAGAGACATATCTCGAAGAACAATCATTACTGCACAGGGGGAGTAACTTCTCTTTCTTCTTCAAGTGATGTCCCCATGGGTGCTCCACAGTTGGTGACACTGTAGCAGTACCCATTGAGATGGACATTGGGCTTCAATTAATTGCTGCAGATTGTGGAGAGACCTGTGGTGACTACTGCAGTATCTGTTGTAGAGCATGGTGGAATAGCATAATGCTTTATGAAAGTGTGATTAGATGACCATGTCACTGCTCTGTATATTTCCTGGAAAGAGACTGCCTTTAGGAAAGCAGCTGATGTTGCCATCTCTCTGGTAGAGTGGGCCTTTGGATTCATTGGTAATGCCCTATTCTGGAGTGAGTAGCAGGTAATAATGCATGATGTTATCAGCTTTGATATGTGCTGAAAAGACAGCAGTTTTCCCTTGGAACTTTCAGCCAGGGATACCAGGAATCTCTGGGATGATCAAAAGGATTGGGTCCTATCCAGATAGAAGGCAATTGCCCTTCTAACATCCAGTGTGTGTAATATGGCTTCTTCTCTGGAATGGTGCGGTTTTGCATAGAAAGTGGGAAGGATTATCAGTTCATTGATATGGAATTCTGAGCTCACTTTGGGTAAGGAGGACGGGTGTGGCTGCAGAATGACCTTGTGCTTGTGAAAGGTCATGTATGGAGGCAAGGCCATGAGAGCTGCGAGTTTGCGGACCCTCCTTGCAGAAGTGATCACCAGAAGGAACAACGTTTTCATGGTAAGAAAGGTAAGTGGTGCAGTTGCCACAAGTTCAAAGGGTGGTCTTGTGAGTGAGTGTAGGACCAGTTCTAAGTCCCATGTGGGGGGAATGGGTTTTTGAGGTGGGTGAGGGTTCTGTAGACCCTTCCAGAATCTTTTAGAGATGGGGTGTGAAAATATGGAGAACCCATCAATGGGAAAGTGGAAGGTCGTAATGGTGGCCATGTGCACCCGGTTCTGACCACTGCACTTAAACAGGGATCTCTCTGACTGGGATGGCTCCCCTCTATGGGTCCTCGGAGACCTGCCGTGTTCAGATGATGTGATGGCATTCCAGTAATCTATGCCTTGTGCTGCTTGACTAGTACTAAGAACTGGAGTAGGTCTAGGAGTGTACCAGGTTGGGTGCCAGAAAGACATTTGTCTTGACTGTGGGGGGTCCAAGTTGTGGCTACCCATGGGAAGGAGACTCGAAGAATTTCACCACAATTTCAACAGCTTCCATCCCACCATCAACCTCAGCATGGACCAGTCTACACAGGATGTCCATTTCCTGGACACCACAGTGCAAATAAGTGACGGTCACATAAACACCACCCTATAACAAAAGCCTACCAACCGCTATGCTTACCTGCATGTCTCCAGCTTCCATCCCTGACACACCACACGATCCATTGTTTACAGCCAAGCACTGAGGTACAACTGCATATGCTCCAACCCCTCAGACAGAGACCTACACCTACAAGATCTTCAGCAAGCATTCTGCAAACTACAATACCCACACGAGGAAGTGAGGAGACAGATTGACAGAGCCAGACGTGTACCCAGAAGCCTCCTGCTACGGGACAAGCCCAAGAAAGATGACCACTGGCCATCACCTACAGTCCTCAGCTAAAACCCGTCCAACACATCATTAGTGATCTACAACCCATCCTGGACAATGATCCCTTGCTTT
>CM057846.1:112243232-112276459 GCA_030068395.1 Apalone spinifera | reverse complement strand
TCTTGGAATTCACACCTCCAGATCAGCTACTAGAAGTGGGCCTCATCCTCCCTTGTTGGCTCCACCTCTTCATCTCCAGTCTGATTCTGACCTGCATATTTATACCTGCCACTGGAAATTTCCACTACGTGCATCTGATGAAGTGGGTCTTTGCCCACGAAAGCTTATGCTCCAACACTTCGGTTAGTCTATAAGGTGCCACAGGACTCCTCACCGCCTTTGCAGATTCAGAATAACACAGCTACCCCTCTGATAACTTTAAAGTTATGTTTCTTTTAATTTATCCATTGCCTTTACTAAGATGTATAAATCCAATTCATACAATTTTATCATTTTAGAATTGCCTGTACAATAATTCATTTATTTAAATATTATGAATACAATTATTCTATGAATAGATTCCATCACAGGAAAAACAAGATTACCCTAGCAGACCTCAATATCTGAAGCTATAACCCATTCTAATCTACAAATCAGGCTGATGTACCCACAGCAGTCACAAAAACATGGAGAAAAAGTTGAGCTTTGCACTAAAACAAAGGTCAAAAGAGATAAAATCTTTGCATGTGAAATCAGGATCACTGGAGAATGCTCTTGAACATGTGATTAGTAATAGGTTGCGGTGTCTTATGGCTACCCATCCCAATATTTATGGGAAGGAGCTCAAAATGTTTTTCTATTGTAATATGGAGTCCCAGTAGAGAAGAAGTTGAGAACCAATGCACTATGTAATGAAAAGGATGTGGTATTTGCCTAACATACAATCTGTTTTTAAATAATTCCAGTAAAAACTTTGAATAAAAGGTTTGGGGTATGGAGGGGGGGAAAGAAATCATCAGATACAGTACAATTACATTGCTCTAGGTTCTCTGAAAGCTTTCATGGTGGATTTTTCTGGTTAATTCTGGTTCATTCATTCATTCTGGAAAGCTTTCAGTGACCATTTGTTGCTCTTCAGGTGCAAGAACAAAAATTATGATAAAATTTATTCGATCATAAAATGAATGTTTTTCCTATCATAGTAAAATCTTTGCTATAGGGTCATTTATATCCCTTTACAACATCAGTAATAATTTACAGTTGTAATAATTCTGCTCTCACCATACTTACATGCCCTGCTGACTGATTTTTTTAAATTAAATAATATCCCAATATTCAGGAATTACAACCAGAAATAAGAACACTAATTAGGTATATCATTGTGCACAATTTTTATTTTAGAGACATAAGAAACTACTACTATTCCTACTTATAGAAGAACTTGGCAAAACAGAAACCCACAAGCTTCAGATATCAAAATAAGGACCTCTCAGGTGGTAAATATTACTTCCAAAGGCTGGACCAACTTCAGTTTCCATTAGGAAGCTTGGCATCTGACTTTGCTGGGGTTGGAAGATTCTCAACATTTTGCAGGAATGAGCCTTAAACTGAATATGAAAATCCCTAAATGAAACTGTAAAGTAATACTTACTACTATTGAGCTAGTCTCTTATACATTCATAACAATGAGATTAGAACTGAGTGGAAATGTCAGAAAATGCCAATTTGCAGAATTGAAGTATTCTATTTTAAGGAAAATTCTGATGGACTCCTGCCCACCAATCTGATTTTGACGCCTGATCATAGGGCAGGTTTCCAAGCAAAGGTGCCATTTTGGGAGAGTGGAGGAATGGAGCAGCAGACTTGTGTAGCAGGATATGACTTGCTTTTCTTCCTGTTCCCCTGACTAGAACGGTGCAAGGGAAAGTACTTTTATTCCCTGAATTACTCTTCTGTCCCCTCCCTTCAACAGCCAGGAGTGAGAGGCATGCACAGAAGCCATGTACTTCCCCCTTGCTCCATGATAGTCAGGGGAATGGGAAGAAAAGAAAGCCACGTCCCGGAATGCAGAGCTGCTGCCCCACACTCTCCCAAAATGGAGCCCTTGTTTCTAAGGCTGGTTTTCTGCCAGCTCTCTTGCCCAGCTCTTCAGCAGTCTATCTGCCTGATGTTTTAGCAGCCCAGGCTTTCTGGCTCCCATCCTCAGCATCTTGTGCGACAAGCAGCTGGGGATCTGGAAGCCTCAAACATTATTCCAAAAGGTTGACATGGAGTATCATTTTCATGCTTTCAAAATGAAGTTTTGGATTTCCTGTTCCATGGGAAATTTTAAAAATGTTCTATTCATTCCATTTCAGTATTATTTTTTAAAAATATAAGTCCTTAGGGAATGAAAATTCTAGTTGTAATAGAATGAGAAAGCCTGAGCCATGAGGCCTGGAGAAAAGCCCAGTGTCAGGCGTAAGACCCAAACTGAAATCAGGCCTTGCTCAGTCACAAAGCAGATGCTTGCTTCCAGTTTAACTGTAACATGTGAGCTTGGCAAAGACAGGGCTGGTGTTACAAAAGCACAGTCACATAGTAGTCGTGTAAATATAGTCCACTTCCCTACATGGATATGGTGTATACAAAGCTCCCAAAATGGCACAGTAACATACTAATCCCTCTTAAAGTCAGGATGACAGGGCAATGGATATAGATATTGGATGGAAAGAGACATAGTTATCAACCTTTATTCATTAAAGGGTGATAACTAACCATGTTGGAGGGTCACGATGTAGCTTATTTCTATCAGTGTATAAACAAAGGGTCACAGAGTGGGGTGTTTTTGTCCAGCCAAGAGGAGAAAAGAAACTCCTGCCATTCAGTGAGCTGAGTCCATTGTAATGAGAATACGCAAACCTTTAAGCTTTGAGCCAGAGCACTAGGATTGTGCTTCATTGACAATAAACCTGGCTGACTGCCCTTGCTACAGAATGGAGTCTGTGGTCTTCTTGGGCAACTCAACTACAGCCTTTTATACCAACTATCCATCTAGAGCCAATGTAGAATGAAGAAAGAATACATTCATACAACAATTAATGATGCTAGTTTTAGGCCATCTCTGCTGAATCTTACTAACTACATTTCTTGGGTCCTCCCATAGTACCAGATGACAATGACAGGAAGGCACAAGAAACATTGTTGGCTCGTGCACATGCATGCACATGCGTTGCACTTACAGTCAGATAGAACCCTGCCAGCCAGGCTGGTTTTATATCGGAAATTCCATTCAAGTGTCATGATAATGAAATGTTTCAATTTTGACAGACTGACATTTTCTAGAATGTTTTATATCACAATCAAATAAGCAAGAAAGTAATTCTAGAAAACCAAAAATAATTAATGAGGAAAAAACACTAATCTTAATAATAAAAAATTTCCTTCTCTCAACGGTATACAACTGAAAGCTGATTTCCATTATAATCCTGACTGCCTGTACAATACAAACAACACACATTAAACTACATTAAAAGAGCTATACAATTGCAAGGTCAAATACACAAAAGTAAATACAGTACACTCAACTTAAGAGTGCCGGGGCAACCATAAATCAACCCTCTTGTGTATATGCATTGCAATAAAAATCTTTAATGACATAATCACATTTTTTTTCCCAAAAGATTAAGGTAACTGTTAAGGCTAATCCAAAGCAGAGTTTTGTATAGCTTGAAAGCTTGTCTCTCTCACCAACACAACTGTTCAAAAGAAAGCTATTACCTAGCCACCTCTTTCTACTAACCTGGGGCAAACTCGGTGAGAAAAAAATCACTGCAAATAATTAATCTCAACTTTCATTAAAAACATTCTAATTCTCCTTCCAAGCACATTTCAATGCCTTGATTCTTCCAAATGCTTGGATACAAAAGTGATTCAGGAACACAAATCAACAGGATTTAAGTGTTCTTAGAATTCCATCCAAAGACTCCTACTAACTTACATACATACTCCTACTGATATATTTAAAGTTAGGCACATTTTTAAGTCCTTCTTTGAGATGAGGGCTTAACATTTATAAGTATCTACCCCATATGCAGAATTCAGAAAGATTTGTTTTTTGGTTTTTTTTTTTAAACATATGTCTCAGTGGAGATTACAGGTTCTGGCCTAAATTGAGGCATCACATTTACTGCAATGGGCTTTTGTTGAGGCTCTATCATGCAATGGAAAAAGCATGCTTTTCACAATGACTTTTCTTTTAATTGTTAGAGGTATTTTTTCCACTTATTTTAAAAGAAAGGTACTTCCAACTAAAAAACCCAAAATAAACGGAAAAACAACAGTAATCCTTTTCATTGCAAAAGCAGCCTTAAAATGTACATCAGTTATTAAGGTGAAAATATTATGAGTGATAATTCCCAAAAGTCACACATTGTTGACAATGTTTCCACTGCTGCTATGGGCAGATTTTTGGCATCTTAAAATTTGGAGCAACCGGTTTTACAATTTTTTTGTTTTGTTTTGCTGGACTTGAAACCAATCCATGGTCTGTGTAAAGAATAAAAATAATAAGAATAATCAACACCATGTATTATGTGATTGGGCTAGTCATAACAATTACTTGAACTCAAATCCCATTGATAACAAGAGATATTTGTGTGCATCTGAGAACAGATGTTGGTCCTTAATATTTAGTAGCAAATTAAACAATGAGATATGACCATTTATAGTTAGGAATAACATTAAAATAAGAGAGCCTGATTGTTACCTTATTCTTTTGAAGGTTAATAATATTTGTGCTGATGCCAATAAATCAGACGATAATAAGGTTATCGTCCCAGAATCAGGCTACACAGATTTGAAATCGTGAGTTTAATGTCTTGTCAGGAGCCTCAGGGTGCATGACAAGGACATTCACCCTGAGGACAACATAAAGCCTTAAAGATTTGTTAAACTCAATAAAGAACACAGAAAACATCCAAGTCACATGAACCAATATGGGTAATGCATTATTGGGGATATCTATGTTATCATGCTTTGCATAAGCTTGTAGGTTTGCATACATAAATCCTTCCGGATCTGGTGGTAAGAGACAAAGGACCAGCCCAGTCCTGGGCATACTAAATGAGTCTGCTGGTTCAGGGTCAGTGAGTTGAAAAGCCAACTAAAAGCTAAAAGACCAAAAGCTGAAGAATGAACTCTACACGAGGTAGTTCACCCTACTATAGGGCTTAAGCACTATTATGAATATGCATGTCAGTGCTCAGCTTTCAATCTAGCCTTTTTACCCAAATAATATTGAAATGCACTTAATACATACAATGACAAATCTCCTCCTCAGCCTTGGTGGGTTCTGTTTTTACAGGCAGATTACTTGCTTCTGAGGCTCACAGCAACCCTTAATTTAGACACCAGCTTGCTGTTTGTTGAGCTACTTTCATCATTGACCAGCACGGGGAAAAGAGGTTAAACCAAATTTCATAATCCCTGTAGCCGCTCTAAGTAATACAGGGCAGGACAAACCCTTATACCAAAGCCAGTCTTTTTCTAGAACTGAAATGAGAAGTTGGTGGTTCCGGGCACACCCTCTGTTCCATGTTCTAACCCAGGGGCCCTGTGATGGACATCTGTAATGTCTCTGGTAACAGCTGTGTGACAACTATGAATCCCTGGGCTGTTTCCCCACAGCTTTCCCTAGCACCTGCATTACCACAGGCTCTTCCTCCTGGTACCTGCTTGTGCTTACTCCTCCCAGATCCTTCACAGCTGCTTTTCTCAACATCTCCAACACACTCAGCACACAGAAAAAGAGCTCTTTTTAACCAGTCTCAATTGCTTATTAATTAGCCCCAAGTGTTCTGACTAGTGTGATGCACTTAATTCTGGAAACTAGTTGGCTCCAGGTGGCTCAACTGGCCTGATTGTCCTGATCCATTCTAGCAGATTCCTGCTGGTTCTGGGTTAGCCCTTACTAGTTTATCCTGGAAACAGGGACCTATTTAATCTGGGGCTAATATATTTTCTTTCCACTACTCTCCTGTAGCCCATTGGCCCAACTCTATCACAATATTAATTCAATTTAGCTCATTACCATAGCAGTCATCTCTTCTTTAATCCAGTTTATGATTATTACTTCTACGATCCTGCGGTATTCCTGGGATTTAAATTTCCTGCCAAATTCCAACTTCTAACATTATTGCTAGTTCAAGCTAGTTCAAAATCCCCAAAATCGCAGGATCTCTGTCAAATCTTTATCTGCAAAATGTGACAGGCCTACTATATTTAACAAGACTTATGCTAATTTGCTTAAGATAATCTCTTACAGGATACAGGCCTTTAGGTTCCTTGAATTATAGCTGAATATAACAAAGGAAAGCTAGGTCTGTGAGCTACATGATGTACTCATCACTTAGCCATTGTGTTCAAAAGGGCAGGATGAGGCCCCTTCTGCACAATGCATAAGGCTAATATTTTACAAATGGAACTCCTGAGATTGTTCTATGTTCTAATTTTACTAGAGGAATTCACTTCTTATATCTTTTAAGTAATTACTTTTCTAGTGGATGTTATATATAATCAGATTTCTTATAACACTGAGGCACAAATATGGAAGAGGAACAGACTCATTTATTGTGAGTTTTTTTATTTTGTTTTGTCTTTCTTTGTTTTGTTGGCTTTTAATCTCCTAAATAAAACATGTTACATTATAATTAATGTAATTTTCCCCATGCTTTTAATTTTAAACATGTTGTAAGTAATATCAGACTTGTAATATGTCCTTCTAACTCTTTTAAAAGTGATCTCTTGGGGGGAAAAAAACCAGCAACAACAGATGGCATGAAACAAACAGCAACAAATTCCTTGATGTCAAATAACATTTTACTTGACAGAGAAAACCCCTTGATAAATTAACCAGTGTCAACAAGTGAAAGGTATTTAAAAATAAAAACTCACCCAAGCCATTAAATCTGAGGTGCAGGACACTAGTCTGAAGGGGAATCATTACAAAATTATAAATATTTCATATTTTTGTACTGTGTTTTATATCAGCAATACTTTTTTAAATTTTCATATCAGCAAAAGATTCCAGAAATACTCAGATAAGCTAGGTTAAAGAGGACAGATGAATAGAAGGATGATTGCACTTGTTTTGCCAAATATGTGCAGTACATGTGAGGTAGACAAAAATAATCTAAATTATAGCCAATCTCCCTGTTTGACAATCACAATAATTAACTTTTCACTCAAGCTAATTAGAATATTTATTGCAGTTGGCTTTATAAAATAGAGTCTTTTCTCCAAAGGTCCAAATATCTTTTTTAAAGAGACATTCAGGTTAAAATTCTTTGTCTCTTACACATGCATCTCCTATTCAATGTTACTTGCGACTCTAAATTATTAAAAGTGACAAATCTTATTCAAATGTACTGTACAATGTTCCCCTTCTACATTCTGCTTGCTTAAATAAATCAGGTTGCTCACTTTCTGTGAAGTTTCACTTATAAGAGACAAGTTGAGTGAGGAAGTGTCTTTTAGCAGACCAACTTCTGTTGGTGAGAGAGAAGACTTCAAGCCATATAGAGCTCTTCTTCATGTCTGGGATAGTATTCCCAGCAAAATGCCTGTATATAAGAGATTTCTGGGTGTAGTTGGAGTGGTTGCTGGATCTATGAAGGTAGATGTGTTGATTGGTGGTTTGTTGCGGATGATTGTCTCTATGGTTGTATTGTTGAAGGTGATTATGTTGTCCAGGAAGCTGATACTGGTATGCAAGTGTTCCAGAGAGAGTTTAAAGCATGGGTGATAGTTGTTGAGGTTCTGCAGGAAATCTATGAGGATACATATAGACAGTATCTTAACTGGATGCAACAGAAATAATGGGCTTGCTATTCTGATGTCCCAGTAAACCTTGTTTCATAAAGATTAAGGGACTTGTCGGAATAGCAGTCTATTTCAAAATTTAGCACTGTGTAGACAGCATCACATTTCAAAATAAGCTATTTTAAAATATACTCAAAATAAGCTATGCAATTTGCATGGCTCAATTTCAAGCTCCAGGTGCAGTGTTGAAGCACCCTGAGGCAGTTTAAAGTGGCCTTTCCAGCAGATTAAAACATCATCAGAGTATCTCAGGTATATCACTGGTTTGGAAGGCCATTTGTCCATAAATCCTTCTTCAGTGTAGCTCATGAAGAGATTGGCATACCTGGGAGTCATTGTAGTACCCATGGCTGTTCCACAGTTTGGACAAAATGGTGTTAACCTCAGTTTCCTTGTTTGTCTATTATATCGGGGCTGACAAAACTACAACTACACCAAGTTTCACTTTGTAATTTTCACATCAGTCAGGATGTTACAGTGTTTGGCTAGAGGCAAGAGTTATTCATTTAAACATCAGTAATTATATTGTGCTCTTTAAAGAATAGCCCTGCATTGTGAGTTGTATCCCAGTGGAAGATCTGGGATCACAAAATAATCCTTCAAATCATTGACAAACAGCCTAACTCTGGAACAGAAATGACATAATGACATTGCACTGTAGAGCAACAGGCCACTGGATTGGAGCAGACATTCCTGACAAGTATGCATAGGCACTCAAATCCCAAACCTGTTATGTTGATAACAACTGGGAAAAAGGTGTTGTATAAATCATTCTTTTGCCACCAAAATGCAGATTTGGGCCATCTAAAGCAATGGGTGACTTTGGGCTCATTTCAGCAACTTGTTTTGGCTGAATAGCAAACAATATTGCAAATGTTAAAACAGATCATTTTGTAAAGCCACTTCATTTTGGAATTTCATTCTAATTTACTCAAGAAAGGCCTATAAAACCTCAAAAAATGAAGTGTTTTCTTTTGGGTCAAATAAAATATTTCAGTCAACCTGGATGAACTTTTCTTTCCCTTCACTTTTTATAAAAAATAAAAATAAAATGTAATTTTGGATGTTATGTTGGGGGTGGAGGAAGAAGGGAGGATTTCCAGTTCCACTAAATTGAAAAATTGTCTAATTGCTCTATTGTTGACTTCAGTTGGGTGGATCATAAGTTCATACATCAGATCAGTGTCACAGTTAGGAACAGAACCCTGGACTCTCAATCCAGCATCTCAATCCAGCATCTCACGACTACATTGCTTGTTATTCATGCCCACATTCCTGAAGAGTCCAGGACTGTTAGGATTACATTGTGTAAGGTAGATGTTCCATCTGCTATTCCTCCAACTCATGCTCCTGCATAGAGACAGCATGATCTTGCCCAAAGAGCTTTTGATGAATTAAAAAAAAAGAGTACAGATATATTTCCATAGTAACAGCACAGGGAATGAAAAAAAAAAAATTGAAGCAGAATATCAGTACTGCATCTATGCAGTGTTGTTCCCAAGTTAGTCCTGAGATATTAGAGACACAAATGGGTGAATGAATTGTCCCTTGAAATATGTGTTAATTATGAATAGCTGTGACATTCTGGATAAGTTTCTGACACCTAAAGAAAAGCTCTTTAAGGTTTAAAGCTTGCATCTCTCACCGACAGAAATTTATCCACTAAAAAATATTACCTCACCCACTTGTCTGTCTAGTACTGGAACCAGAAAAAATATCAAACTTTAATTTATATTCCAAATAAATAAAACATGCTATGTTTCTTCTCAAATAATGATATTCCCACCTCTATAAAAACAAACAACAACAACAAAAGAAATCACCAGCCAATTTTGGACCAATGATAAGTACTACAATTGTGCTTTGTCCATTCTGGCACCCCCACTCTGCCCCTGTCTCTGGGATCCCACCCTTATGCAACCTCTTCCCTGCCTCTCTGCCCTCACCACCTGTTGGTTGAACTTAAGTCAGGAAAACAATGGGAACCCATACATGGTACTCTGGTTCCCCTGTTCCAGCACCCCTAATTTGAGCCATTGAAAGGTAGAGCTGGTTTGAAGTGTAAACATTCATGGGGAAGGAAAAGGTTGTGTAAGGCAGTTGAAAATGTCTGGAGCATCCATTCTCTTAGGAGGGTGAGTATAGATGGGAGTTTCATTTTGTGGGCCTGAATGCCTAAGGTCTGTGAGACACAAGATACATTTAGTATTTTCAGCAACAATAAAAGAAATTTTGTGCAGACAATTGTTTCCATATTTATGATTTTTTTATTTGTATTTTATTAGTATTCAGAACTAAAATGGAGTTCACTTGAACAGTTAATTTTTGAGGAAAATGAAAAGAAAGAACACCCCATGCCATTATCTGGAATACATTATAGATTCCTTCTCTTATTTCACATCTTTGTGAAAAACAAAAAGCAAAAGAAGGGAAAAATGAAATGTAGTAATTTAGAATGTTATAGATGTTATGACAAGATGGTATTTTTGTGACTGTATAGTTTCACCACATGGTGAGAAACTCTCCTAATAATTTCTGCATCAGGCCCATAAATGGCTCACTAATCAAATACATAACTGCTCATATGTTTTTTGTCAGGTGTTGATTGCTAAGAGGGACCATATGAAATCTACTTAATAAAATGTTTTTGCAATTGTGGGATAACTGTTGAAATTATGTGAAGATGAAATGTTTTATCAGATCCTGTTTTAGTAGATATTAGTGACAATACAAATATTTGATAAGTCAGGTAAACGCAAAGAAGCACATAGCATCAGAGCACTCATTAGTGGAGAAAACCTTGGGTTAATGTTAAAAGACATCATGAGATTTTTTTCCTACTCCATTCATTTGGTTGGTAACACCTCATTTCCTTTTATTACTCAAATTTCAAATCTTCTGTTTACTAATCATAGAACATTTTGCCTTTTCCAAGAAAGCAGGGATGAGACAACACAGGCAGTATCCTTTCAAAGCCATCATGACCCTCCTTGGTTGTCCACTTGGGGTATTCATTATCTACTTCATACTTCCCCTCTAAAGATACTCTTTCTTCAGGGGAATCTGTTGGATCTATGGTAGCTCTCTTGGCCTTGGTCTACACTAGGAAGTTATTTCTAAATAACCCTCCTCCCCCCTTATTTATAAATAATAAGCGAAGCATCCACACTACCAAGCCCATTATTTACAAATAATGGGCTGGGTATTTCAAAATCTCCACTCACACTTTCCTCAAGGAATAACACTTATTCTGAAATAGCTATTTCAAAATAGCATATGGCTATTCCTGTGCCGCTATTGCAAAATAACTACTCCCCAGAATAATTTGAAGTAATTACACCCCAGCGCTTCCTGGGGCTCTAACTCGAGATAGCACATCCACAATAATGGAGCCTGCCTCAGACTCATTTTGAGGATCCCCATGGTGGGGGACATGCTATTTTGATTTTATCATTTAGGGAGTTATTTCAAAACTAATTTCCTAATGTAGACATACCCTTAGATATTACTAGTACCTAAGTGTGATACACTTTGCTCAATGTGATAACTGTTTTATTAAATGAAATTAGATTAAAATGCTTATTGCTTTCCTGTGTACAATTCTATAAGAGATTTTTGGTCTCAAGGTAATATATATATATATATATAGTCACCCTCAGCATTTTATCATTTTATCGGCATGGTACTAGTGTCTTAAATAATTATTGATACAAATAATAAAAGCTGTTTTTCCATAGTACCTAAAGGCCCCAGATGCATTATATAGTAAATAAATAACAAAAAAAATGGTCTTACATCCTAAAGATAAAATACAACAAATGAATGAATACAACAAACTGGGATGCTTAACCTCAACTTTTTAGAAACAAATAAAGTAAATGAGATTGCAATATATGTTGCCTGTCACTAAGATATTTTAATGCACATCTATATTGTAAATGTTAAGAAAAAAAAGTGTGAACAGTGAGATTTAGAACGTTGTGTGTCCAGCTTCCATTGAAATTCCATTCACTTAGAGCCCTTTACAAATCACAGCCACGACATGGGATGGCACTGAAATGAAGATCACTTACTTGCTGCAATATCTAGGAGGTTCATAGTGGCTTTTATTATTGGTTTTCATCCACACAGTAAGTAGTCCAGTTTCAGAATTTGATATGTTGCCAACTTTATCATGTTTCAAAAAAATCTTTTGGATCTTATCAAGTGGAAAAGTGCATTATACTCCCCTACTAGAAAGACACACTCATTTATTTTACAGTATGTCTGACTCTTCAATTGGTTTATAAATTCTTTGTTTGAAGATGGCATTGCACTTTGCTCATAAAAGCTGCAAAGTAATAGTAAAGAAAATGTTTCATTTCTAGAGTTGCATGACCACAGAGAGAGAGAGAGATGAAAATGGGTTTCACTTTTCATGGGTTTCACTTTTTATCCCTGTGGAATATTAGAAATTATGCCAC
Source organism: Apalone spinifera (assembly GCA_030068395.1). Taxonomy (NCBI): domain Eukaryota; kingdom Metazoa; phylum Chordata; order Testudines; family Trionychidae; genus Apalone; species Apalone spinifera. Next base: position 112,264,316 of record CM057846.1, on the reverse strand, counting down.
ACTCCTATGTTTGCTGTTGCTTCAGACATTGATATAAATGCTTGTTTATAGAGAAACTGATCTTAAATCAAAATTATTATAGAAAAAGCTGAGGCAAAACTTCAGATTCAGACTTCAATATTCATGGAAAATAAAATGATTTGTATTAAAACCAAACCAAATAAAACCCCTTTTTTGACAAAAGGATAAGGCTAACAAAGATTGGGTTCACATACAATTGAAAAACTATGGAAACAATATCTTAATTTGGAACTGGCTATGTTAAGTCTATTTTTCTAGGTTTTATTTATCTATCACTTTTATATTATATATTTTTATATTATTTAATTGGCTGACAGACATACTCCTATGTGACTTATATCTGAGTCTTTACATTTTGTCTTAGAATATTTAATATATTACACTTCCTGATGCAGTCTCTTGCTCAATATTCTATCATGCAATTATTTCTCCACTGTCAGTGGATCCAGCGTTCTCTTAAACCACTGCTGAATACCCCGTGTTGCTATATTTATGGAATGAGGAACAAACATCCTCTGGCTGCACACATATGAGATCAATATATTTTAGTGATATGGCAATCTTCAGATTCTCAAGAGGGCTTAAAACTTTGGGAAAGGACAAGGTTAGTTTTTCCCACACCCATCTATATATACATAACTGACCCCTTTTATACAAAAAGACAGTTTTTGCTAGGCTCTGATATGTAACCTGTTCCCCAATGGCCAGGCGTTCTTTTGGCTTGCAATAGCTACAACATTGGAGCAGCGAAGAGATAAAGTGTAAGGCTAGGAGCAGAGATGAAAGTAAGTGGGTTGTACCTTGGTGAGCAGCTCTGGCAAGAGCGGGCTGAGCTGTGGCAAAAGCCCAGCAGTGAGCTATTTAAAGAGCTGGCAGGGACCAAGGTAGCAATAAGACAGTACCTGTAAGAAATTTTAAGTTACTTTCACTGCTGGCTGGGAGTCTCTCAGAAATGGTTGCTGCTTCCTCCATTTCTAAGGAAACAAGAGTAGGATTATACAAAACAGATCAAGGCTCTGTAAGTTTGTCAAGTTTATTTGGTCATAAAGTCACTCCTATACTGATATGCTATGGTATCGACTTTGCACGTGTGTAGCCCCCTCACTCATTTAAATCATTGGGCGAAATTCACTTGAAACTGGTGAAGGAAGATCAGAAGTACATTTTCTGTGTATCAGCTTAGCTTCTTGCTACTTCACCTGAGGGACAATTGGAGGAATTGCTCTCTCTAGCACTCCATTAGGACAACACAGCTTCAGAAGCCATGAGAGCACCATATACATCCCACAGACAGAAACTACAGTGCTAAGGTGAAGCATAGAAGCAGGGCATTGGTTGGCAGCCATGTTCACCGCCTATTTTGACTAGCATTACTCACCTTAACCAAACTGTAGGAGTCATACAGCTGATTGAAATTTTCCAAAACCAAATGATTTCCTAAATGTTTCATGAACACATTTTAAATTTTGGTATTTTGGTAGTGTTCAGTTAAAACGGCTCAACACAAAATGAAATTTCAAACTGATATTAAACAAAGTGCAAAATGTCATTTTGTGAATGTTTCATTGAAAAATAGAGATATTTTGAGAGGTATTGAGTTAAATTGTTCTTTTCAAGGCTTTTTTATTCCAGTGAAATATAACTGGATTTTGCTACCAGCTCAGTATTTGCAAAGTGAAGTCTACTGTGCAGAAAAAATTGCAGATAAATTATATCACAGAACTCTCTGCCTCAGGAATCTTTTTGTGTCAAGTGAAAATGGGGGAAAAGGGTGCACATGGATCCACTGGGTTACATATATGGATAAGAAGTTTCTTAAAGTGTATTGTGAGATCTCTACCAAAATATGGCTGTTGCAAAATATAGGTACAGAAAATGTTTAAGGCATCTGTATTAGATATTATTTTCTTAAGGCATAATAGTTAAAGCTGTTCACTAAAAGATGATTAAAAAAAACCCCACACTCCTGGCAGCTTTTCTCTCCCTGACTGGTCAGCTGGGTATTTGTCCTCTTCACAATGGAAGACTTCCTACAGAATGAACTGAATGCTAATGGAAATTGTGAAATCAATCAGGCAACAACCAGGCAACGTTTTGGCTTTTACCAACTTTAACAATTACCATAGAATGACTCCAACACACTGCCAGAGCCGGACTTCCCCAGAAATGCATGTTCTATACTGCCCAGCCCCGGAGGTAGTATAAATATGTACGAAGGTAACTATTTGTTTCCAATATTTCTGCTTGAAATCACTTGAATCTCAACACTTGATTGAACTTTTACTTTTTCACTATAAACTTATGAGAGGCCTGGCATGCACTAGAAAATTAAGTCAATTTAACTATACTTTGGAGCAGGAGTGGGCAATACTTTTGGAAGGGGAGGCCACTTCACAAATTTCAGAAATGGCCACAGGCTAACCCAGAAGGGGCAGGGACACAGGTGGAAGGGGCAGGGTTGAGAACTACCCTGTTGGGTACAATGACCTTATTTTCTGAACCAGCTGCCTAAAACTCCCTGTCGGGGTGGTTAAACACTGGAATAAGTTGACTTTGGAAGTTGTCATCAATGTCTCATCATTGGAGATTTTTAAGAGCAGGTTCGACCATCCTGCCAAGGATAGTCCAGATGATGCTTGGTCCTGCCATGAGTGCAGGGGAGTGGACTTGATGATCTCTAGAAGTCCCCTATAGTTCTATGATTCTATGAATCTAGTTACTGCGTCTCCAGGAGACAGATTACCCACGTCAATGGGAGAATCCTTCCAGTCAGCAAAGGTAGTGTCTACACTAAAGTGCCACTGCAGTGAAGCTTTAGCACCCCACTTGTGCCATTGTAGCATTTTAAATGAAAACAAGCTCTGAGTGCCTTGAGTTAACACAGAGTGATGATCTGAGCTGTAACTGTCAAACTGGGCTCCAATGTTACCTCTGGATCACTGAATCTATGAATGCTTTGAACGTCCAGTGGTACATGGTCTGAACACTTCAGGGGATATATGAATGGCTTGTGAGTTGAAGTCTGCCAATTGTTCCTGCAAAGGGACAGCAGAAGTAATGTAGGTTGAAAGAGAGTGTTTATTTTGCCCCTGGCTAGTGAAATCAGAGAGCTGACCCACAGCAGTCATAGGCAAGTCTTCCCCATGCTAAGGTCAGGATTAGTGATGAGTCCTGCAACCTTGGGTATCTCTGGATTGGACCCTGGTCTCCTGTTGGATCCTCCTGTTTTGAAGGCTTCCACAGACCTTGGGCTATATTTACCACATTACATAGAATGAACATAAATACAAACACTATTTGTTTTGAAAAGAACTTCCTACAGATATTTGACTTGATGTCTAGATACCAGTGCTGCATCCCAAAGAGAGGGAGGTAGCAAGAGGATGAATGGGCGAGAACACAGAGTACTGCATGCCAGAGAAAACTTGGTTTATTTATGTAACAGAATGAAACAAACACACACACACACACACACACACACACACACACACAAAACCAACTTCATTTTGAGAATGTGGGTGGTTTTGAGCACACACTGCAGGTTTTGTCCTCCTCTAGCTTGATGTGATTCAGACTGGCAAAATGAGTTGCTTTGATAGTTGGCAACAGGAGGAAATTTGGTGGATGATTAGAATTAAGACTGTAAGTAGAAATGTATAAAAGGTTACATCACTCCATCTAGTTTCTACTGGCATAACATATAAGAATTCATCACAGATGGGGATAGCTAGAAAAAGTGCCATTGGTTTTGATACCATATAATCCCATTCAAAGCAAACTTGGAAATAGAGTTCAGGATTTCCTTTTCATATAGTGCATGTAAAGCAAAAGCAATAGATAGAGCAGCAAGGTCTGACTAGAACAATACCCAACACAAGGAAAGACTTGTGAGTATGATCCACAGGTTTTAGTGACAGCATGGTAGCTCTCAAATTTCAGAATTTATATTACCTTAATAAACAAAGATTTACTCCAGGGTCCTTGATCTTCATTTCTTTGTCCTGTCATGAATTATGCTGTGGTTGGCATCACAGAGCCCAAGAGATAGAGATAGTAAAAGTACGTTTTAAAAAGTTATAGATGTAAATTATTATTATTGATATTTTTTAAACAATAATATGTTTGAGGTAAACAGATTCACAAGAGTATAGGTGTGAGTATGAAATGTTCCATCAGCAGAAAGTTTTCAGTCAACGAGTCTGTAAAAATTGATGTTCTGTATTCTCAGACATCCTGGAGCCCAATTTTGTAATCATCATATTTGCATCTCAGCAAGTTAACAAGAATAGCATGAATTAATTATAGGTCAAAATTATGGGGATAGTTCTTTGAGGTAAGAACAGGGAGAAGCTAGCACCATGCCTGGAACAGATCTGGATCCAGAATAATCCTTTAACACATTGAGGCCTGCATGATGAACAAAAACACTTCTTAGATGCTCTTCCCCTTGCCTCATCTTGAGCAACATTAAGTGCAAGGTGATGCATGATCAGCCCATGAGTGCTGAGAATTATATACTTATATAAAAATCATCCATTTTGATGACAACACAAACTCATAAGCATAACAACCTTTAACCAGCTGTTGTCACAAACTAAATGACTATTTACTGTATTCTTTACCATTAATGAGGACCAAATTGCTTACTGTGATGAATGTCAATAAATACCCTTTATTAGGTTAAAAAAATTTCACCACCATTTACATTTTAATGAGATTTGAAATGTTAATGAATGGAGTCTAGTAATTACCTTGGTGAGTGTATGAAATAAAAGTGAACTTTTAGATGAATTAATATTAGTTCCTCATTAGGATGTCCTAATTACAAAAAATAATTAATGTTTTAGCTAACACAGTAAAAATAAATTATATGTATTTGTTTCAGGCTTTGACAAACATCCTTAATGATAAACGAAAGACTGAACAACAGTATGTACTGACCTTCCAAAGGATGAACTCATGGACAGTGCACCCTGAATAATGTGATCCTTACCATACCTCATTCTGATTAATAAAGGCTGAAGGCTATTTTTAAGACCAAGCACTGGAGATATGTGCTTTGCAAGATTAATATAAGTGGTTTAATCTTGCAGCGCACATTGCCTAGGCAGACACCTGAGGTCACATGGAGCCCCAGTGTAGTTAACAGGGCTCAGTAAGTGTGAACCATTTTGAAGGATTGGGGCAAGACTTTCCAAGAATAATCTTGATGTGAAAATGAAATTTACTGAAGGATAATTACTAATATAATTATTTATGGTTTTTATATATATATATATTTGTGATAAATATTTATATTGAAATAGATTCCTCTGATTGTCATTATATTGCTTACACGATGTCATAAATGAAATGTAGCTATATAGATGTAGATATTTTATTCATGACATCGTGTAAGCAATATAATGAAAATTAAATAGAGAAATCAGTTTCAGTAAGTATACATTTGATTTGGCATAATAGTGACTGTAGATGGGGGTCCCTTGAATCACCACTGTAGTTCAGACAGACAGAAGGGAAACTGTGGTACATCAAGGAAGATGTCCTATGCAGGGGGTTATCTCTAAGTTTCATTGAACCTGTCTTAAGTGCTGGCAGAGACTGATGCATGTGAAAAATCCTCAAATCTTAAGCCTACAGGTGTTCACTGACAAAAACGAGCCAAAGTACTAAATAACAGTCCTTATAAGGCGGCAGTGGGCAAAATCAAATATAAATACAAATGGAGGTGGAGGATTTAGTAGGGAAATAAGAGGATATTTATTGGGTCAAGATCAAAACCAGAATGCTCATCTGGCTAGGAAGAGAAATAATAAAATAAATAAATAAATAAATAATAATAATTAAAGTATATAATTATAAATAATAAAATAATGTATAATACAGGGAAAACACAAACTTTGGGGGTCATTCCTCAAGGTTAGGAAGGAGGGGAATGTGCAGTACAGCTTGTAATAAATTGTGATAATATACTGAATGGTTCAGCCTATGCAGTCTAGTCTTCTCCCTCTCTCTATTTCTATCCCCAACATTTGACATTGCAAACAGGATCTCAGAGGAGAGTAGCAACTGATCTCCACGTCTTGTAATGGACTTACGTAAGTTGAACACTTTGCTGAACAGTCAGAACCTCAATAATTTTACTAAGGAACATATAGGGAAATAGGATTGGTGCAGTGGTGAACAGATAAAGTCCTGGAATCAAAAACATCTTTAGGTGAGAAGGTGGAAGTGGTAGCACAGGTCCTTACAAAGGGCATAGAAGGTCTCTGGGATTGACCCAGAGGGCATTAATTATGGCAAGAGAGTTAGATGAAATGATTAGAAAAGAAAGAACTCTCTTTCACCTGTCTGTGATGACAGTCATAGTTGTGGATCCCCAGGCTGTAGGTAGAGATAATTTCCTTTGGGAGAATCAAATTCTAAAGGAACAAATTGACCTATGTTGGTTGACAAAGCTTAAACTACACCCATTTCCATGTCTGCCAGCACCATTGGCACCCCATCATGCCATCTAGAAATAAAGGATGCCATTCAAGAGGCCCCCATGGAGATTTCCTGAACAATTATTGTGATCAGATAGTGGTTATGTAATATTTCTTCCTCTTCTTCTTCCTCTTTTTCTCAGTTCACTCTTTACCACCATATGCCCTCACAGCCCCTTCACTCTTGTTTTCTGATGTTTCACAAAGAGTGCTTTAGATACTTACATGGGGAAAAAATGGACAAAATATGACTAAAACCTCTTGGCTCCTATTTACTTTTTGGGAGTAAAAGATCCATGGGCAAACATGGAGACAATGTTTTACTATCTTTCAATAGTCTCAAAGTAAAATCAGCATAAGGCATCTGTGAGTTCGGATTGTATTAGGTGGCTGAGTCTTCAGCAGGAATTAATATTACAGAGTTTGGAGTCAAATTAAGAGCAGGAAACTGTAGAAATGATAAATAATATCATCTGAGAGAGGAAAATTTGGGTTGATGGCAGGAAAAAGTGAATTAATTGTGTGTGTGTAAATAGTTGTGTGTGATTATGTAAGGTTTTAAGGCTCTAAACCAACACAGGTAGTTTGGAGCAATCTATTTGAGGTTTGAAATAAATTGGGTTGTTTTATAATATTTTAGTGACATTCTTAAGGGAACAGTACCACAAACTCCATTTAAGCCTCTCATTCAAGGCTATAACACTGACAGCCCCTTGTGCAGCACTGACAGACCCTAGTGAGCTGTGACTTTGGCATATATCTGTCCAGGGTAACCACACCTTGGAGGCTCCTCGAGCCTAATCTCCTTTGATTGAGTGATGTAAGCATTGCCAAGTCAATTTACAGGATGGCTCAACCAGCTTCAGCTCTGGTCAGGGTCTTCCGGCCCAATGACCTTAGCCCATATATGAGATCCTCTACTCCAGGTATTATGGCCCACTGGCCTAAGTACATGTGCGAGTCCCTTCTGCTGGGGATAATATGGCCCAAGTCCATTGCAAGCCCCTTCTACTCAGGGTAATACATCCCCGTGGCCCAAGTCCATATGTAAGTCCCTTATACTCAGGGGTGCACAGGGGTATGCAAGGTTGACAAAAAACTCCGGTTGTGGTTTCTATATTCTAGTCTAACACAGAATGTCCTGAAGGCCTGTGTCACACTGGTCACCATAACCAATACAAGATGTACATCTGGAAAACAGATGAAGTATGCAAGCTGAAAAATATTCTCTCTAGGTCTGCAAGTTATGGCAGGCCATAAAAAGGTAATTCACTTTCTCTTGGTAAGCAGGGGAGAAGGGATTCTTCTCTCTCCAGAATGTCATGAGCAAACTGGAGTTCCATCTGGAGTCTGAGCAAATGCTAATCAACAGATTGTGGATGTTGCATGAAAAATACCAAAATACAGTATGGTTCATCTTCTTTATAAGTGAATACAACACATTTTAGATCTATATCTGGGGTGCAAAGGGACTTTGTTATTTTTCACCAAGTCCGCATATATGTAAGTATTTTGAAGATTAGGACCCAGTAGATGGTACACAAATACATGCAGAGATGTGTTATGTTTTGTAGGATTGGCATGCTGTGCTAATTTTCATAAGGACTAGTGGTTTCACAGGCACGTGTGAACTTCATCAATGCAAATTCACATTGAAAAAAACAGAAAGATTGTTTGTAGAAACCCCTGCCCATTGAAACAGAAATTTTTCCACAACTTTAGTTTCAACTGCAGCAGGAAATAAAAAAAGACCTCTATCAAGAAAAAAACAAAAAAGAAAATAAGCACACGGGCATGCACACATGCATGCACGCACACACAGGCTACTCCTGAAATGGTCAAGAATGCCAGCTGTCAGCTTTACTGTTTTCTGGAAAGATATAGGAAAACAATCATTTTCATTGTCGGCCTTTCGGATGTTAGATATTTTAGATATTAAAATCACTTTATATATCAACTATGTACTTTTCCCTCCCCAGATACTGTGGATAATTAATTATTGGGGTGATTTTACTGCTGGCTACCATGTATTTCTAAGCATTTCTAGTGATGTTCCCCAGATTGTTGCAAATTCAAGATTTGGTTTAAAAGGTCTGCAAAGCCTGTGACGCCACAGTTCTTGAGAAACACTTTGTTTTTCTTCTTCACTAGAAAGTTTAGAAACCCACAAAACTGTTTTACATTATACCAAAACAACTCCCAACTTCCACCACCTCCAGCCACGCAACATATTAGCAAATATACCACTACATATGACAGAGGCAGTATGAATTTTCTGAAAAACATGATGGGGGAAAAAAACCCTAAACATAATTTCATTGGAACCTTTAGGATATCAACAATATTTTTTTTTTCATTAAACAGGCCATCTATCACCAGACATCCATCAAAATGTTGACATTCTAGTCAGGCTATAATAACAGAAAGGATTTGTAGCACTGATAGAAATTTTGAAAGATAGATAAATTGAAGATAAAATGTAAGGGGAAAGGATACCAGTAATGAGAGTTTTCTAAGACTACGTAACTGACTGCAGACAGACCTAAGTGAAGGCAGGCAAGAGACAGTTTTCAACCCATTTGTGACCTTTATAGCCTCTTTACTTTGGAAGACCAGCAAAGTGATATTCAAATATTGATATGTTTTAGCTACAACTTAAGATTTATGAAAGCCAGTGATCTCAAAAGAGGAAAACACATTTAAAGTATTTTACAGCAATTTGGAAACTCTGATGGGGATGCTGGGCTGAGTCCTCACTTTGTGCCATTGTAATGGCACAATAAAAGTGAGATAGAAGTGGCCCCAAGAACATGCCCAGTAGGAAATTGAGGTATCATGATGTATTTGAGCACCTTTCATATTGGAACACAAGAAACATAGACGGATGTGCCTCTGCTGGGAATTGTGTGTTTAAATCTCCTGCGTGACTTTACAATACTAGCAACGGTTTCTAAATTCTCAGTGCATGAGCAGGAGAGACTATAGATGAGATAATGGGATGTAATTTTTTTTCCACACGGAGGCAATGTGCATATGTAAAGATTACCCTTATGAGTAAAGGAACTGGCCTCCCATCCTCAGAGCACTCCATCACCACATTTTTGTTGTAGCCATTGGTTTTGTTCATTCTTCTCCACACTTAACTCTTCCAGTTTTTTCCTGCTTTGAAGAGCATTACTTAGTATGCTAACAGGGATGCTATTGCAATTTATCTGTGTGAGGCGTATATAAGCCAGCTATGCAGCTCAGGCATTGTGTTTCCACACCCAAAGTTCCTATTTGTTCATATGGATTTTTGAATCAGGACCCAAATGGAATTTAGGGGAATAGTTTGAAATTTGTATCACAACATTGTAAAATAGGCATTGAAGTGCTATGTTGGCCTCATTTGCAGAGGTCATGAGTAGCCACGGTGACAGTAATTGCAACCACATGTGGTGCCTTTGGGTGACCCTATTGCATTAAGTCCCTTAATGGTTTATGTATCACTGTGCACCAGGGTTTTATGCAACTTCATGGGAAAGGGTTACTGCAGCTCCTCCAGGAATTCAAAATGGGGGAGGGTAGTATTAAAGTGACTCATTCAGCCTGTAAAAACAGTAAGTAGTCCTGTGGCACCTTAGAGACCAGCAAATATAAATAATATATAGTATTTTGAGCTTTTGTGGTCAAAACCCACTTCTTTAGATGAGATGATCTTGCCCACGAAAGCAGTCATATGCTACTGGAGGTTAGTGTTAGCCTCAGAGGCTCACTGTGGCTCTCCCCCTGGCCTCTTTCTCTCTACTAGAGGCAGGAGCCAGGGCCTACTGAGTCATACTCATCACAGGCTAGTTCATAAATTTGAGGTAAAATCCCCTCTGGAGTCTGATCTCCCTTCTGGAGACAGAGATTGAAATATTGCGAGGAGGTTGGCAGGAACCCAGGTACACCCACTACTCCCGGTTCTAGCTCAAGGACTCCAAAACAGCAGCAACAGGCAGGGTTACTGCCACTCTCAATCTGGCAGCTTTCCCCTGAGCCACTTCCCCAAACAATTCCTCCCTGTCCCTTTCCTTTGGTACGTGCTTGTCAGTCCTCCACTCACAGCCACACAATTTTTCCTTTCACTCTTTTCTTTATGCCTTACTTGCCTGAGGGGAGCCCTTTTAAAGTGGCAACACAGACCTTAATTGGCTGCAAGTATTTAATTAGCCTGTGGCTTCTAAAAAGTTCCAATTGATCCCAGGTGCCCGACTGCTTATGCTGAACTTAAGCTGTGGCCTTTTTTTCACTTAGGGAAAAGAAAGCTGTTTACCCAAGCTTGAGCATGTTTTTCCTCCACCACTGAATGGCAGATGGCTGGTCTGGGTCTGTCACAATATATATATTTCTTAGTCTCTAAGTTGCCTCAGGACTGCTCATTGTTTTTAAAGTTACAAATACCCTCAGATATTTTTCAACTAGTAAAGACCTCCAGAAAGATACTACTACACTTAAAAAGTTTTCATGTACTGTTTCAAATAGAGTTTGAAACTCTTGGGCCGCATCTAGACTGGCAAGATTTTGCACAAAAGCAGCTGCTTTTGCGCAAAAACTTGCCAGCTGTCTACACTGGCCGCGAGAATTTGCGCAAGAACACTGACGTTCTACTGTGCGAAATCAGTGCTTCTTGCGCAAATACTCTGACGCTCCCGCTCAGGAAAAAGCCCTCTTGCGCAAATGGTTTTGCACAAAAGGGCCAGTGTAGACAGGCAGCTAAGACGTTTGCGCAAAAGCAGGCTAAACGGAAAAAAGCCCTAGTGGACACTTGGAGGCTCCGTAGCCGCAATCAGCTCCCGGACTTCCTGGTAACCTGAGCCCCCTTAAAGCAGACGCAGGCTGCTGAGGTCACAAGGCAGGAGCCATTCTCTGACCTCTGGCCAGAGGTCTGCCATGTGGCCCCTGCCGTCCAGCAGACACCCCCCAAACACAATGGCAGCTCCAGGTGGGGATCAGCCACTTGCACCCCCAGCGCAGGAAGCCCCCAGGGCCAGAAAAAGAAGGGCCCCATCCTGGTCCTCGGGGGAGCTGGAGGCACTGCTAGACCTGTGGCAGGAGAGGAGGCCCTCCATGACACCTGCTCCCGGTGCTGGACTGCAGAGATCTTTGCCCGCATGGCCCAGGAGCTCTCCCAGCAGGGCCATCCAGCCCGGACCCTGGAGCAAGTCTGGGCTAAAGTAAAGGAGCTGCACCTGGGATACGTCCGGGCCAGCGAGGGCCAGGGAGCAGGAGCCAACACCTGCCCCCATTACCAACGGCTCCACGCTATCCTGGGCCAGCCAGCACCGCAGGCACCGGACGTCCCTGTGGACAGCAGCATGTGCCTCCCCGTCACCAGGACCACCGAGGCGGGGGAAGGAGACAGCAGCGGTGCATCAGAGGATGAGGCCAGCACTGCCACCCTGCAGGCCCCCTCTGGCAGCCCAGACATCTCCCGCGCATCCTTGGAGGCTGGGGAAGGATCCACCAGTGAGTGTTACACTTTGCACTCACAAGGGCGGGAGAGGGGGGGAGCAAGGCACCCGGAGGGGGGAGGGAGAGAGCACATCACTCAGGCCACGTGAGCTGCATGCTGTGTAGCATTAGGCAGTAAGCATCACGTGCAACCACGTGCAGCATGGTGACAGAGCGGGATGTGGCCGCAGCAGGCAGCTGCAGGGCACGCCTGGGACTGTGCTGCTCATACACATCCAGCAGGACCGGGGGGAAAGGTGGATGCCAGCTGGAACCAGCCAGGGCCCCAGGAACTCAGGCCAGAGCCCGCACCTCCCGAAGGGTGCATCATGCAGAACTGCACACTGTCCCATGCTTGGCTGTGAGGCACAGCCAGCTGCTTCTGGGAAAACCGCAGCGTCACAGCCCTGTGAGCGTGGCCCCCACTGAGCCCCTCGCCTGCTCCCGGTGCCTTGGCTGGCTCCCCCAGGGAAGACCCCACTGTAACCATACATGTCCCTGGGCTACGTGTGTGAGGGCTAATGGGAGAGGGAGGGAGAGAGCGCTCGGGCCAGCCCTAGGGCCACCTGAGTTTTGCTGCAAGGATGGTACATCCCCCAGTCACCCCTGGTTCCATCCAGGAGATATCCTACACGATGGGGATCTGAGAGCCCAGACCACCTCTGCCAGATGTGCTCCCAGGCATTGTGTGGGAATTCATCTCGCTCCCTGTCAAACACCATTGATTAGCCCAAAGCCTCACAGCCTCCAACAGCAGGGAGTTCCACAGGTTAACACAACAGAAGCGCCCTCCCACTCTCCACGGGGCCAGGACACAGACCGGTGGTTACAATATACATGGAGGAGGACCCTACTCCAGGGGCAGTCCTGTATGCAAACATACAACACGGGGGTAACTGAGTAGGCCCAAGCCACACTACTGTGGTGTTACCTGGGCTCAGGGGTGGAGGGCATGAGGTGTGGGGACTGTGGCTGGACTGCCTGACTGACCCATCCTTTCTTCTGTTCCCTGCAGTGGGACCAAGCACAAGCCGGGGACCCTCTTCAAAAACCTACTGTAAGCTTGGTGATTGTTGAGCCTTGCAACTTTGTAATCTTTGTAACTCTCAGCCACTTTGCTTGTAACTTGCTCTAAACTGCATTCTCCCCTGAGATATGAATGTGGGTCTATGAGTGGAGACTATTGTGTGTTTGGGATTAGAAACTGCAAGGCTGAGCACTAGAACCAGGTGATGAGTCACCAGACCAATTAAGGGGACACTGCTGCTCTGTGGGATCAAGGGAAGTTTGGGCATGCTCCCTGGTGATGAATGTGGATGAGTCACAGGAGTTGTACAGAGGCAATAAAAGGAGAGAGCACATGGCAGAAGTCCCCCCCCCTTTTTTTTTCTGAGGAGCTCCTCTTTCTGTAGCCAGAAGCTCTCTTTTTTTTCTGCCCAGCTCCCCAGCCATGATCAGACTGACCCTGCAGAATCAACATGCCTTGGCTCCTTCTGCAACCTATATGCCTGTGTAAGTGTGTGAGTGCCTGAGGGCAGGAGTGAATATGTGTGAATGAATGAAGGCGTGTGTGGTGTGAATGTGTGTGTGTGCGCGAAATAGCTGGTTCCCCTTTAGTTTAAACCTTTAGTGGAAACTCTAACATCTTTAGTTTAACCATATAAATGGAGTGTTAATTCCTCAAATCCATACCAGTGTAACCCTGGGTGGTCTCCAGTGGGAATTTTTGGAGGTAAATCTACGAGGAAGAAGGGATGTTCTGAAAGAGGGTTTTTTCTGACACTTGACTCTGTGTAGAGAGGCCAAATGTTGGAAAATCCTCTTGTGGAAGAAAAGCAAAAAAGATATGCAAATCATAGTTTGCATTTGCATATCTTTTTCCAACTTTTCTTTGTAGTGTAGACATAGCCCAGGAGACAAGAAATGGTTTCTGGAATAAAAAGGCTGGATTTAAACTGACTGGGATGTTTTATTCTGTTTCCAAAGGGGGCCCCAACTCTCATAGAAAGGTTAGTGACATTTTGGCTTACCAGGACCCCAGAAAACTATGGTAATCTCTGACAAACTTTTATCATGCATGGAGGACTTTCTATGAAAGCATGAATGAATATTTTAGAAATGTGTGTGTCTGCTGTCCATCTGTCTGTCTGTGAATCCATTTGTTCAAACACTCCTCCTAAATGGAAAGAGTTAGGACCCCCAAATTTGGTATAGAGCTTCCTCTTCTCATAACTTAAAGCAAGGTAAGAGTTTGGTTGTGCCAGAAGAATGGGCTGTGCCTGGAATTAAATTGTTTCTTATAAAATGGAAAGGAAGAGGTCTGGAAGGAGGGACAGTTACATTGCAGAATGATCCCAGGGGGCGGGGTAGAAAAGGTTGAAAGATGGTGAAAATAACATCATTAGACCAGCTAAGGGCAAAGATGGAGAAAGGGACATCTGTTTGTGTATGTATCTGTCCTCCAGCCAGGGAACGTGTATGCAACTCTGCCCCGGCTGTGCCCGCTGCAATGGCCATGGACAGGTGCTTCTCATCTGGCTCCAAACTGCTATGGTGAGAACAGTCTGAGGTTGTTTGAGCTCCTCAGGGCAGCCTTCTTAGAACCACAGAATCATAGAACACTAGAATTAAAAGGGAGCTCGAGAGATGATCGAGTCCAGTCCCCTGCCGTCATGGCAGGACCTAGTACCATCTAAACCATCCCTGACAGATATCTGTCTAGCCTGCTCTTAAATATTTCCAGAGATGGAGATTCCACAACCTCCCTAGGCAATTTATTCCAGTGTTTAACCACCCTGACAGTTAGAAAGTTTTTCCTGATGTCTAACCTAAACCTCCCTTGCTGCAGAGCTCAGGTCTGAGCCTGAGGCCTAATCAGTGCAGAGTAGAGTGAAAGAATGACTTCTCATGTCTTGCTCATAACATTCTGTTAATGCATCCCAGAATCATGTTTGCTTTTTTTGCAACAGCATCACACTGCTTACTCCTATTTACCTTGTGGTCCACTATGACCCCTAGGTCCCTTTCTGCAGTACTCCTTCCTAGACAGTCACTTCCCATTCCGTATGTGTGAAACTGATTGTTCCTTCCTAAGTGGAGCACTTTGCATTTATCCTTATTAAACTTCATCCCATTTACCTCCAACCATTTCTCCAGTTTGTCCAGATCATTTTGAATTATGATCCTATCCTCCAAGGCAGTTGCAACCCCTCCCAGCTTCATATCATCTGTAAACTTAATAAGCGTACTCATACTGAATCCCTCACCTACAACCCCACCTTAAAACAATAATTTTAAATAAAGAAAAACAAAACTTATTTTAGTTAAGGACCCAAGCAATGCCAGGTAAATCTTCTAGCACATAAATAATAAATAGTATTCTATGTAATGCTTTTACCCTAAGTGTAAATGGACAGTTGGGGATAATGAGATGAGGTGCAAACCTACATTCCCAATACACACAGTGGGTGAGTCAGAGAGGAAAGCTGTATGGTTTTGATCAGGAATTTAAAATATTGGAAGATTTACTTGTTTTTCTATTAGTTTCACTAAAATTCAGCTTTCTGGACATGAATATACTTTAATTAATTAAAATCAGATTATGTGTTCATGTGTTATGATGAAAGTTGGTTTAGTCAGTTCCATTTTCTATTTGTCAGAGGCTTTGTGAACCTAGAAGTTCATTGATTGCCATGTCAGGGGAATTTCATATTTTATGCTAATGTCTTCAGAAAGTTATCAGTTTTCACTTTTTAATTTCAATTAATAACTACTAAATAATTAGAGAGTGTGTGTGTTTGGATTGCTAAATAAGAAGGAAAATATATCTTTATTTGCTTCATTTTGAGAGAACAACAATACATATTGGATAACTCTAAGTTTATCACTAGAGTATTTTTCCTTGTTTAAAATTAATGAATGTGTTCTGAATGTCTGAGTTTATAAATAGAACCCAAATGGAATTTGTTACAGAGAGAAAGTCATTTACATGTGATCTTTCAGGTTTTAAAAAAATTATTTTAAGATTTCCATTTATAATCAAAATTAACTAATCTATTGAAAAGGAATATTTGAAAAATCTCCTCACTCTCCTGTTAAAAAAGAAATATATTTACCTTGTAATACAGATGACACCTAGTAATATAAAGATATTCATGAACAGAAGCACTCAATTATATTATAACTATGGCCTATTAAGATGCTAAATGATCCATTGTGCAGAATGGCAATGTTATTGCAGGCACCTAGACAACAGGAGTGTATTTTAAGATGAGGACCTAGCTCTGTGCAACTTTCTGGCCTTTGAAAATTTCTATTTTCAGTTTTATGACCTTTAGTCCATACTGTCCTCTATGTTATATCTCTGGATGTATCTGGATGTAACTGTAAGTAGCTTTTTTGATGGAAATCAGAGAGATGGTTATTATTCAAAAAAAAAAGGGGGGGAGGGGAATATGAGGGAGACACGCAGGCATTCTATTTACTGGCGCTGTGCAAGCCTCCACAGTATTGAACTGTAAATCATAGAGGTTAGAGAAGATGATCTATTCAGTTATCTAGTTCTCCATTCTATACCATTGTTAGCTGAAGAGTTTTCTCCAGTCCAGCTTTAATTCACTCAAGAAATGCAGAGTCCCACACTTATATAGGATGACCATTACAGTATTTAATAGACTTGTGTTTGCTGACATCCATATTAATTTTCTCAAAGTTTAATTTCATTCTAAAACTCCTACATACATCCAAACAATTTTACCCCTCTTCTAGTATTTTCTAAAACAACAATAAAAAGAACGGGAAGCTAGTCTACAGGTCATGGGGGGTCAAGGGTGGAGTTTTGGGAGGGTTGGAAGCTGTGCACTCCGAAACATGGCAGCAGCTGTGCACTCCGAAACATGACTTGATTTTCATCTCATTTCCTGGACTGTCAGGGAGTGAGGGGAAAGTACTTGCAGGCCATGAATGCCTCTCACATCTGGCTGGTTAAGAGAGCTCATGCTCACTCCCTGATAGTACCAGCCAGGTATGAGAGGCATTCACAGAATGCAAGTACTTTCCCCTCACTTCCTGACAGTCCAGGGAACAGGATGAAAATCAAGCCATGTCTCAGAGTACACAGCTGTTGCCCCCCGCTACCCTCCCAAAACTCCGCCCTTGATGGGGGTGGATTAATTAGTCCAATGGGAGAGCTCTTTCTCATTGGAGAGTGCTCTACTAGAGAGTTTACAGTAGCAGATCTATGAGCTCTGTAGTATAGCCATATCCTTAGGCAATATTAACAGTGCAGTAAAAGTATATACTTCATATTACATAATTTGCCTTTGCAATATCTCTTTCAATCTACTGTTTCTAAACACTCCTTCAATGATATACTTCTAGGTTTGCTTAATCCTTCCTCAGCATTGGAGGGACTAGATTGGCATTTCCCAAACTATGGCTCACAACCCCCTTTGCAAGTGTGGGGGAGATCACAAAAAATATGGGAGAGTTGTGGTGTGCAGTGAGACATGCTGGGTTTTGTCAGTGTACTCACTTTACAACACACACATCATGGCTAAGTGGTGGTCACTGTAAGGAATTGGGCCCATAGCCACTGCTACACTGATCCCCTGGGAAGAAAGAAGGAAGACAACCAGACTCAACTCAAACTAGCCACATTGTTTTCTGATCCCACCATACCCAACACTTTTAGATAGGTCCCAGTTGGATTGCAGGGCTCAATTTCAAACTCCTGAGGGTTGTGTTAACAGAAGTTAACATAAGGGTTGTGGCATAAAAGTCTGGGAACCGCTCAACTAGATTTGTTGAGGTTCTTCACAGCACTCATGATTTTCGATATTAAGCCTTCTAAATAAGTCAATAAGAACATAAGAACGGCCATATCGGGTCAGACCAAAGGTCCATCTAGCCCAGTATCACGTCTTCCAACAGTGGCCAATACCAAATGCCCTAAAGGGAGGGATCACAACAGGTAATCATCATGTGATCCCTCCCCTGTCATCCACTTCCAGAGAAACATGCTAGGGATACCATTCCTACCCATCCTGGCTAATAGCCATTGATGGACCTAACCTTCATGAATCTATCTAGCACTTTTTTGAACCCTGTTAAAGTTCTAGCTTTCACTGCATCCTCTGGCAGGGAGTTCCACAGGCTGACTGTGCACTGAGTGAAGAAAAACTTCCTTTTCTTTGTTTTAAAAATGCTGCCTATTAATTTCATTTGGTAACCCCTAGTTGTTATGTTGTGGGAATAAGTAAATAACTTTTCCTTATTCATTTTTTCCATACCAGTCATGATTTTATAGACGTCTATCATATCCCCGCCCCCCTTAGTCTCTACTTTTCTAAGATAAAAAGTCCAAATCTTTTTAATCTCTCTTCCTTTGGGACCCATTCCAAACCCCTAATCATTTTTGTTGCCTTTTTCTAAACCTTTTCCAATGCCAAAATATATTTTTGAGATGAGGCGATGACATCTGTAAGCAATATTCAAGATGTGGGAGTACCATGGTTTTATATAAAGGCAATAAGATATTTTCTGTCTTATTCTATATCCCTTTTTTAATGACTCCTCACATTCTATTTGCTTTTTTCACTACTGCTGCACACTGAGTGGATATTTTCAGAGAATTATCCACAATGACTGCAAAATCTCTCTTGAGTAGTTGTAGCCAAATTAGCCCCCATCATATTGTATATATAGTTGGGATTATGTTTTACAATGTGCATTACTTTACATTTATCAACATTAAATTTCATTTTCCATTTTGTTGCCCAATCACTTAATTTGGTGAGATCTTTTTGAAGCTCTTCACAGTCAGCTTTGGTTTTAACTATCTTGAACAGTTTAGTATCATCTGCAAATTTTATCCCCTCACTGTTTACCCCTTTCCCTACATAATTTCTAAATAAGTTGAATATGATGGGTCCCAAGACAGAACCTTTGGAAACCCAACCTGTTACCTATCTCCACTCAGAAAACTTACCATTTATTTCCACCCTTTGTTTCCTGTCTTTTAACCAGTTATCAGTCCACAAAAGGACCTTCCCTCTTATCCCTTGACAGCTAACTTAACTTAAGAGCCTTTGGTGAGGGACCTTGTCAAAGGCTTCCTGGAAATCTAAATATGCTATATCCCACTGGATCCCCGTTGTCCACATATTTGTTGACCCCCTCAAAGAATTCTAGTATATTAGTAAAGCATGATTTCCCTTCAGAGAAACCATGTTGACTTCCCCTAACAAATTATATTAATCCATGTGTCTGACAATTTTATTCTTTGCTATAGTTTCAACTGATTTACCCGATGCTGACGTAAGATTTACCAGTCTGTAATAGCCAGGTTTACCTCTAGAGCCCTTTTTAAGTACTGGCATCATGTTAGCTATCTTCCAATCATTAGGTACAGAAACTGATTTAAAGGATATGTTACAAAACACAGTTAATAGTTCTTCAATTTCTCATTTGAGTTCTTTCAGAACTCTTGAGTGAATGCCATCTGGTCCTGGTGACTTGTTACTGTTAAGTTTATCAATTTGTTCCTAAACCTCTTCTAACAACACCTCAATCTGGGACAATTCCTTGGATTTGTCATCTAAAAAGAATGGTTCAGGTTTGGGAATCTCCCCAATATCCTCAGCAGTGAAGACTGAAGCAAAGAATTCATTTAGCTTCTCTGCTATGACTTTATCATCTTTGAGGGCTCCTTTAGCATCTCAATCATCCAAAGGCCCCATTGGTTGTTTAGCTGGCTTCCTGCTTCAGATGTACTTAAAAAATATTTTACTATTACTTTTTGAGTTTTGGGCTAGTGTTCTTCAAACACCTTTTTGGCTTTTCTAATTATATTTTTACACTTAATTTGACAAAGTTTACGGTCCTTTCTATTTTCCTCACTAGGATTTGACTTCCACTTTTTAAAAGCTTTCTTTTTATCTGTCACTGCTTCTTCTACCTGGTTGTTAAGCCACAGTGGCACTTTTTTGGTTCTCTTATTGTGTTTTTTAATTTAGGGTATACATTTAAGTTGGGTCTCTATTATGGTGTCTTTGAAAAGTTTCCATGCATCTTTCCATGCAGAGATTTCTCTTTTGTCATTGTATCTTTTAATTTCAGTTTAACTATCTTTCTCATTTTGTGTAGTTCCCCCTTCTGAAACTAAATGCCACACTGTTGGGCTGCTGGGGTGTTTCTCCCACCATACGGATGTTAAATTTTATTACATTATGGTCACTATTTCCAAGTGGTCCAGTTGTATTTATCTCTTGAACCAGATCCTGCACGCCACTTAGGACTAAATCAAGAATTGCCTCTCCCCTTGTGGGTTCCAGAACCAGCTGCTCCAAGAAGCAGTCATTTAATGCATCAAGAAATTGTATTTCTGCATCCCATCCTGAGGTGACGTGTACCCTGTCAATATGAGGATAGTTGAAATCCCCCACTATTATTGAGTTTTTTAATTAGATAGCCTCTCTATTCTCCCTTAGTATTTCATATTCAATATCACTGTCCTGATCATGTGGTCGATAATATAGCCCTACAGCTATATTCTTATTATTGGAGCATGGAATTACTATCCATAGAGATTCTATGGAACATTTTGGCTCATTTGAGATTTTCACTTCATTTGAGTCTACATTTTCTTTCACATATAGTGCCACTCCCCCACCAGCATGACCTGCTCTGTCCTTCCTATATATTTTGTACCTGGATATGACTGTGTCCCATTGATTGTCCTCATTCTACCAAGTTTCCCTGATGCCTATTATATCAATATCCTTCTTTAAAACTAGGCACTCTAGTTCACCCATTTTACTGCACCGTCCTTTGTGGGTGATGAATCTGAGGAACTGTCCCGGATTGAACTGTCATTAGAGGAGGTTTTGGAACAAATAGAAAAACTTAATGTTAACAAGTCTTCGGGACCAGATGGCATTCATCCAAGGGTTCTAAAAGAACTCAAGGGGAAATTGCTGAACTATTATCTCTGGTTTGTAACGTATCCCTTAAATCGGCTTCCGTGCCTAATGACCGGAAGGTAGCCAATATGACACCAATATTTAAAAAGGGTTCTAGAGGCGATCTGGGCAATTACAGACCG
>CM057846.1:112231619-112243132 GCA_030068395.1 Apalone spinifera | reverse complement strand
GAGAGGGATGGCAGGAGACAAATTGCTTGATCACTGTCTTCGGTCCACCCCCTCGGGGGCACCTGGTGCTGGCCACTGTCGGCAGACAAGCTACTGGGCTAGATGGATCTTTGGTCTGAACCAGTACGGCCGTTCTTATGTACTATTTAGGCTTCTAGCATTTGTGTATAAGCACTTTTATAATTTGTCACTATTTATCTGTCTGACTTTTCCTAATGTGTTAGACTCTTCCATTTGATTGTCTCATTTGATCTGACCCATACTTCTATCCTCTCCTCCTGACTAGAGCATCTTTATTAACAGAGCCTCTCCTAAAATGATGTTTGCTGGTGCTTAGCACATTTTAGGATCTGAATATAATTCTGCGATTCAGTTATATACAAAACTATGCATAATTATGAGAGAATCAAAAGGTTATAAACTTTCTTCCAACAACTTCATGATCTCATCTCTGATGGTAACTTTCTGCCATAACAATCAAATGAAATGATCATACAATCAGCATTCAACACATCTATCAGTGATCCACTGTGTTAAATCTAAAGATGACATTTCCACATGTCCATACCAAATGATCCTATTTGCCCTGCATATCCACTCCTTGCTCTTTCACTGACTATTGTGGCTCTCAGAAATGACTCAGTACTAAAATTATGCAAATAATGGCAGTTTGTTCTCTACATAGGTTTTTTTTCTGATAAGAATGTTCCCATACTGATGTGACCTTAGAGCAAATTTCAGCTTGATAATTAAAACTGATCCAAACAGTAATGCTCCCCCAATCACTGAACAGAACTATTATGTAGGTGGCATGTGCCCAATCAAGAGAGTTAAGATTTTGCCTATTAATACATAAAAATTCAGACCAAAAGCTATTGGAGTTAGCTGATGAATAATTGTAAATAACAACTATGCTAAAGAAAAATCCCAGACTGTTCATGGCAATTTGTGAACAGAAAAACAAGCTTATCAAAAGAAGTATCTCCAGTTTTCTGCTCAGTGCTGTGTCCATTCAGCAAAGCTCCCAAAGCTGAGCCTGATGCTATACAGAACAGACTGGCTGTTCCATCTGCTAATTTTTCCAGCTTGTTTTATTTTATGTATTTCATATAGATAAAATGCTGCTCTTTTCAGAGTATGAGAGAACACAGTTTACGTGCTGAGAGTCATGTTGGAAACACTCCTCCGTGTGGCTAGTGGAGTCAGCTAGATTCTTCATGGGGTACAATGCCATTGACAGTATGTTGATGAATTTGTCTTACTAAATGGGCGCTGGTCAAAGACAAGTAAAGTTACACCACTGTCCATATCAGGTACTTATATGCTTCCTATATAATTTTAGTATCAGAGCACCTCAGTTTTTTTAACTACCACAATGCCCTGTGAACCATTTTATAGCTGGGAATCTGAGGCACAGAGAGAATAAGTATTTTACCAAAGGTCATCCAAGGAGCCTGTGGCAGAGCAAGAAATTAAACTCAACTCCCTCAAGTCCAGGAAGCACCCTACCCAACTGACATTCCTTCCCCCAGGACAGCATGACCTTGTTTGGTAAGATAGAGGAACACAGGAAAACTAGCCAATGTTCCCCTCCATCTCAGTAGAAATGAGGGAGCAAAAGTGAGGGGGGAAGTGTGGTGCAAAGTAGCACTGCAGCCACAAGCTGACCCTCTGCTGGAATCCAGCAGATACTCCAAAATCTGTTTTTCCCTGGCTTCCATTTTGTCCTTTTGGAGATAGCAATTCCTCCCTTGCTTTGTTCTTATACTCTTTAAGGATACTGAAGAACCATTTTAGAAAATGGCTCTCCCCACCAGCTCACAGTAGCTTGGAGGCATAGACAATTTCCTAGACATAAAGTTTACTTTTTGGCTCAAGCTATTCTGCTGACATGTTACTGAAACTCTTAAGGAAACTAGAGTTATTGACCTTGCAACTTCCGTTACCAGAAACCTTGACTGAATGTTAGTTTCAGTTATGTCTAAAATGAAAAGAAAAATGGCAAAGGAATGACATGCCAAATTCAAAGTACCATCAAATTTCATCTGATATCTCCTCAGGAAAAAGAGTTTGTTACAGGAGGTATGTCTACTTTACAAGTGTATTTCGAAATAAGTTATTTTGGAATAATAACACCCAAATTAATTATTTTGAAATAGCAGGTCACCACTATAGAGAGGCCTCAAAATTAGTCCGAGGTAAGCTCCCCTAATGAGGATGCACTACATTGATTTGGAGCCCCAGGAAGCACTGGGGAGTAATTACTTTGAATGGTCTTGGGGAAGAAATAATTTCGAAATAATTTTGAACTAATGGGCTTGCTGTGTGGACACTCACCTTGTTATTTTGAAATAACATGAATAATTTTGAAATAACAGTGTAGTGTAAGCGTGGCCTTAGAGTATACTCTCAAGAGTCTTGCTAGATGATCAATGTCCTCACAGTGAAACAAAATTAACCAATAAATACAATGAGAATTTCAGGTGGGAATTTTAACCATGATCATTGTTGGCTTATGTCTGCTCTGGAACTCATAATTAATTTTATGGAACAGATGAGACCTATGCTGAGTGCTTTAAAAAAATCCGTCGCTATACCTATATAGAGGGAAATACAGCAAAACAAAATTCCCAGTAGATTAGTAAAGCATCATCTTACAATGAAGCTTATATAATCAGTTAATTATGAGATGGCCCAAATATTGTGGCAAAATTGAGCATTTAATGCTGTTCCATGTTTCCTTTACATTACATTGTTCCCATATCCCTGTCTTATAGTACATGAAGCTGTATATGTAGGGGTATTTGAAAAACACATTTTCTGTTTATATAAAATAGTGAAATATTTTCTGTTTGGATATGAAATGTTTAATCACCGAAGATCAAAAAGTCTAAGATGTTCTATCTCATAGTTATCTGAATCACGTGGGAACTATATTCCTGGAGAAGTTCTTTGCAGAACAGTAGAGCACACAATTTAGGAAATAATCTTATATTAAAAACAGCTAATTACTGGAGGGGCAGGGAAATCCTACTTAGGAACAAGCAGATTCAAATATATGCATTTTGACAGAGTAGACTTACTGACAGAGGATGTATTTTTTTCTTTTCCTTTTTTATGAAATGCAAATATGCATTAAAAAAAAGGAATCTAGTGGCGCATTTCAAAGTAATATTGTCAGGTTCTACTGATCTTGAATTTGATTAATAGTTCAAAATAAACAAACAAGAGGGTTAAGACTTGATTTTAATTAACATCTTACTAATTTCAGTTAATACACAAACCTATCCTTTTCCAATGACAAATCTTGTGTAAAAAGCTATGTAATAAATCCTTTGATCAAAAGCTTAAGATGAAAACTTTAATCAATATGATCAAACATTAAGAATTGTACTGTAATATTCAGTAGTGAACAAAACAAAGTGGTTTTCTCCTCTGGATTAAACAAAGATTTGTAAGCACTGTATACACACCTTTGTAAATCTTATTGTATCAACATTCTATAACCAGCAATAATTTGCATAATATTTTGTTCCAAAACAGCCAATGAAACATTCAATTCAACTGCAATGAAGTATCCCATTTAGATTAAGAAGCAAATGTGATTAATTAAATCAGTAAGTGCTGTTTTAAGCTATCTATAAATGCCTAAAAAGCTTGAATTACTGTTGTCCAGGATTTTCTCTGTATTTTTGGTCTGATTCTAATTTGTGTAATGTCTCTGTATGATTAGGGAATTCATTAAAATATATACAACATTCATTTATGGGCAAATTCAAATAAAAGTCTATTATACGTTTACTTGTTAATATTGCAAGCTTTTAATTGTTTGCTTAATTAGTTAACTTAATTCATGTAAATACCACATTATGTAAATTAAACATTTAATATTAATTTGTACATTTTTATGCTATTCAGCAATAACTGTATGATGAGTTCAATCATAGAACCATGAAACTACAGGAGGAGGGAGAATAGTGTTTTCCCTTGGATTACTCTAAAGAAATTCAACTTTTCTATGCTGCTGTAATTTGGTTTATGCTAAACAGAACTACTCTGTCATGTCTAATTAACAAACAGATGACTTGAGGTCTGCCATAAAGCTGCACATTTATAGGTAAGCTTGCAGTTATCTGTTTTTTGGATGGATTTGGCTTAATTGACATAAAGATGGGTTGTTGAGAATGAATTTTGATGATTGGAAAAAAAACCCCACCTTTTACTAGTCCTACTGCTGAAGCAGTTGACCCTGAACCATGGCTTCTGGCTTCATTAGGAGATCTAAATCTGCTTAACGTTTGTTTTTAAAGGTATCTACATTGACAACAAGAACATTTATGATTCAGCTTATATTTTCAAAGAGGCATATGGCAGTTGGGAGATTATGTATGTTAATCCCATTATTTTATGTCAGGATTTGTATGCATGTTGCCCTACCATTTAATTATAGTACTTCAAAAATATAGATCAATTAAACAATTTAAATTACTTATGGAAATTCCTGTTCTTCCTATATAATCATAGTGTAACAAAACTGGAAAGAAATGTGAGAGTTCATAAAATCCAGTTCCCTGCACTTGTGGGAGGAACAAGCATCATCTAAACTGTCCCTGGCTGGTGTTTGTCTAACCTAAACAACTCCAATGATGGAGATTCCACCAGTCCAGGCAAACTATTCCAATGGTTAACCATCCTGACAATTAGGCAGTTTGTCTTAATGCCCAACTTAAACCTCCATTGCTACAGTTTAAGACCAATGTTTCTTATCCTATCATCAGAAGTTAAGGAAAACAATTCTTCTCCCTACTCTTTGTAACAATATTTTAGGTACTTTAAAGCTTTTATCATGTCCGCTCCCAGTTTTATTTTTTTCCAGGCTAAACAAACACACTCTTTTTAATCTTCCCTCATCAACCATATTTCTAGATCTTTTGTCATTTTTTCCTCTTCTTTGGAGTTTTTCCAATTTCTTCACATCTTTCCTGAATTGGAGTGCAAGCTCTGATGGGAAGTTTTCCCCAGCCTGAAGACTCCTCCTCCTGCATCTAAATTCCCTCCCAGAGATTGCACCCCTCATTTCTACACCCCAGCATTCTGGGTGGAAGAGGGAGTTACAGGCTCAGTCACAGTGTTGTGTGCAAGATGGGGGTGAAAGTTGTGGGCTCTGTGATCTTTTTAATTTTTTTGCGCCAGCAATCTGGTTTCATTTTGGTTTAGATGGAACCAATCCTACTATATTCCCTTCCCCAGAAGTTTCCCCAGTCCCTACTGAATCTAAACCCTCCTCCTTACATCATCATCTCATCCACATATTGAGACCCTGCATGTGGAACTAGAAGCATTTCAGAGAAAGCTACTATAAAATTCCTGTATTTCAATCCTGTACTTCAATCTCTTACCTAGCAGCCAAAATTTGGCCTCCAGTACTTCTCTCCTATCCTTCCCTATGTCATTGATACCTACATGTGTACTACAAAACTCCTCATTCTACATATAAGTCTATCTAAATGTTTCAAGAGATTCAAAACCTTTGCTCCAGGTGAGCAAGTCATGATGCGGTTCTCCTGGTCACGACAAACCTAGCTATCCATATTTTGAATGATTGAATCCCCCATTACAAATACCCTTATCTTCCTAATAACTTGAGTTCTCTCCCCTGGAGAGGTATCCTCAGTACAAGTGGATATCACAGCACCATGATTGCAGTACAAACCTATATATCTAATATAATAAAAAACAACTGATCAACCCCATCAGGAAATAATGGGGAGCACGGACTCCAAAGGGCCACTTGCCGCTGCTTGCTCCCCTGCCTAGGCCGCCGGGAACGGCGGTCAGCTGGGCCCGGCTCGCTGCTGGTCAGGTGGGTCCGGGCAGCAAGCCTGAAAATCCCATCTTATGGCGGGCTAATTGGCTAGTTTTGAAATAAAGCCTTAGTGTAGATCAGGGCTGAGAGAAGTAAGCATTGTGCCCAATAGTAAGATTTTTTTATGATTGTGTCCTTCATTGGTGTGCACAATACAGCAGTCTATTTCTGTTCTCTGCCTGGAAGACATATGAAACTAACCAACAATGCAAATATTTAAAGTGCTTGTTTGAGATTATAATACTCAATTTGCTTTTAGTGGTTAATCAATGGTTTTAGCTTTAACATTACTTTTAGGGAGTAATTATGTTTGTTCTTTGGGCATAATTGTGTTCGCTAGAAAGTTTTGTTTTCCAGAAATAATCAGTGGCCGAAAGTGGAAGTTAAAGTATTTGAATGAATATTTGGATATTTTTGCAGAATTATTTATCTAGCTCTATTATATCTTTTGTACTTTAAAATACACAGTAAAGTAAAGATTTGGCCAAAACAATTCTTTACATAAAATTTACTATGTATATAAATTTTAGTGTTTACTTTAACACTAAAATAGATTAAATTCAACTTGGGAACCTCAAGACATGAATATGAAAGTTAATTACTTGGCAGTGAACAGCTTAAGGCAAATTTGTATTACTCTAATAAATTATTAAGTTTTTCAATGAACATTCTGGTGAGCCTTTATATGCAAAGTATTCTAGTTTAAATGTCTTTGGTCACATTCAATCCCTTTTGTACTTACATCAGGAGAGCTATACTGGGGAACAGTTGTGATCAAAAATAGCTTAATGGTATGTCCTATTTCCTGTTTCATTTTTGTATATGATTTTAACATTCCAGTCATTAAGAATAGAAATATTTAGTGAATTTGAAGGAAAATAATGGTTCATCGTCTTTTAAGTCAACTGTTTCCATTCCTTCATTTCTCAGAACATGAAGAGCATATATATATAATATTCTAGTCTTAAATGTATCTATGGTGCTTGGTCCTGCCATCAATGCAGTGCCAAATTTCAAAATAAGGTATTTTGAAAAACACTCGAAGCTATGGATGCAATGTAGACGTACCCTTACTGATTACCTGGTCTGTTCATTCCCTCTGGGATGCCTGGCATTGGCCACTGTCAGAAGACAGGATACTGGGCTAGATGGACCTTTGGTCTGATCCAGAATGGCCATTTTTATGTTCTTTTATCTGCTGACTATAGCAGGATTAGGATTTAATCCTAGAAGAAGAAATAATACAAAACAATGATATCATCATTAAAAGCACTAAATGATTTTTCATTTTTTGGGTCCATTTTTTAGTTTTGTTTGCACATCATCTAGAACATGGGGCCATAGTCCAGTAAAATACTCCTAGGTGCTATAATGATATGGCAATAATTATTTTGATAATAATGGTAACATAGTATCTAGGCAGATGTAGAATTTAAAATAAAGATGATTGGGCTGAATTATAATATAATCTAAATATGGGTAATTTAGAGTTTATCAAGTAAAGTGAAAGGAAGGCTGCTCTATTTAAGTGGTATTTAGATTATATTGACTGTTAAAATGCTGTTGCAGATTTTGCTGTTAGTTATATTGGATTCATTGGATATAACTGAGATGATTCTGGTCTGAGATCAATGGCCACTTTTGTTTAAAATAATATATTTAATAATGTACTATAATAATGAAGTTTTAGTAATGAAACGTCAGCACAGTACTCCGGTATTAAAGATTATTCAGCTGGAGAAAAACAAAAGTTTGGTATTTGTGCTGATTAAAATGGGCATAAATTAGACAAAATACCAGTGAGGAATTTCATAGGAACACTCAGAATATTTGTCCCATATGCCCTGAGAATATCTAAAATTTGTTTTCCGCATGTATGTCATCCTTAACACAATACTGCTCCTGATGCTAGCTGAATGAGTTGAAAATATTTAACAAAATATGTAATATACCAAAAGAATACAGCAAGGGGAAGATGTAAGGACAGCTTGCATTTGCATTTCCAGGCAAAAGATAAATTCCGTTTTCTCACCACTATCAATACACATTTTCAGCACGTTTTCACAAGGTAAATTTGTATTTAGTTGTTAAAAAATAATGCTATTTATATTTTGATAGATTACTGTAATTCTATTTTTCAACCCCAGATAGTGCATTTATCTTAAAGGAAGAAAGGTGGTTTATAATATGTGAATGGTAGTCACAAGTAGAGCATGGACTTTAACTCCGATGCAAAAGGGATGAGCTGTAAAATGTTCAGCAGTTTAATTTGATTTGAATGAACTTATCCAAAACTTACTTAGTGTTATTTGTAAAGTGCTTGGAGGAAGAATAAATCTAGATCAGTGTTTCTCAAACTTATTGGCCCATGGCCCAATGCACTCAACACGGACCTTTCCATAGACCACCAGCCAACGATCCATGATGACAAAATGGCTGCAGAAAGGGATAAGGATGAACAGTCTGGCCGGAAGGTTGGTGCAGGAGTGAGCTGAGTGTGGGGGGTCTGGGTGTGAGGTGGGTGCAGGAGTGGTTTGAGGGTGGGGCTCAGAAGCAGGGTTGCATTATGGGGTCAGGGAGAAGGATGGGCATGTGGGGTCTGGGCATGTGAGGCGCTTACCCGACTCTTTGTCTCCCACCACTCTCAGGAACTTCCCCCTGCTGCTCCCATTGGCTGTAATTCCAGCCTCTAGGCGAGTGGTTTCCTGTATTATCCCAGGGGGAGGAGGAGCAGCATCATACATTGCTGCTTCCTTCCCTCAAGCTGGATTCAGCCTGCGAGGCTCGCCCTTCCCGACAGCGGGAACCTGGCACTCCAACCAGTGAGGGGGAGGCATGGGAATAGAGTGCCAGTGAAGGCTGTCCATTTGGAGGGGGGGGGGTTGAGCCCTGAGCCCACAGCCCATCTGCAAAGTGGTTGTGGACCACTAGTGGTCTAGGCGCCACACTTTGAGGACCACAGATCTAGATAAAGACTAAGAATTGATTTAATAAATATTACAGGTTTTTTAAAAGAATTATTGTGCACTTTTTGGGCCATCTCTTAAACTTGGAATCGGTAGCCTTTTATTTTGTTTAAAGCAAATTTTGGAATGTCATCATATGTTCAGCTCCAGTGGCTACATTTTCAAGGTCAATAGAATGAAAGTTACCTCTATCACTTCTTTCAGATTTAGAACACATAGAGACCCAGTATTGTGATTCCGTCCCCCCCCCCCCCACACACACACATTTCATATGTACAAGGTCTAGTCTGTTTTATCACTTTTATTATAATTGCAGTTAAGGATAGGGTTACCCAGGCACACAGAAATGCTACAAAGCCCTATGCACAGGTTATAAATACAGTTATATTCACATCCTTCTAGAAAGTGGTAGGATCTGATGCATCTTTCGCAGATGAGCATCAGTAGATGGATTGTTCTTGCTGGAGTTTCCCACAGGAAGTTCAGTTTTCTCAGTCTGGGCACTCCCCTTTAATAACGTGCTTCTTAATATACCTGAATATACCTCTTAGTATTTACAAATGTAATGCACCCTGAGGATAGAGCATGTGTTTAGAAAAAATGTGACTAATGGATATCTTGTAAGCAAAAATTATTCTTACTGTTAATTCAAATCTGCCTGTCCCTCCCAAAGAGTTCTAATGTGTTGTTTTGGAAGAATGATACCGCTAGTGTTGGTATCTTTCTCACCTCAGGATGGCCAGCTTAATGGGAAGTTCTGTGATCCCCTGTGCATAGTAAAGGGTTTATTCTGCAAATTGTGATCCAGAGGAACACAAACAAACATTCAGCTGTTCTGCACTATGCCAAGTGCTGTTCAAAGAGTGACATTTCCCTCCCACTCTTACCATTTCATCTGAAGGAGTATATAGGTTCCCATTCTACATCATTTAAATGTAGTATTAATAGCCTGGGCAAGTTCTTTCAGGAAGATAGAGCCTTAAAGTTTTCACTTCATCTTCCCTGCCCAAAATTTGAAACTCCTCTTACAAAGGAAGGATGAAGCTGGTATAAACAAAGTTGTCAAAGATAGAACTGCAATTTGTAGCATCTCTGTTCCTTGAATCAAATCTGCCATTGCTTGTTTACACAATGAAACAGGGATACAATCATTATCTATAATGCCCTTACAAATTGACTTTTAACCCACGGATACAAAGACTAAAACATATTATTACACCACTTCTGTACTAATATGAATCAGCCAGAGCTCTTGCAAATCCTAATAGTGTCTGCTGTATTCTAGCATTTCTGTTTCTTGGTTGAAGCAAGGCAACTGATCTCTGTGATAACTTGTCTTAGAATATGGTGATGACATCAAAGAATCACAGAAGGTGTTTGACAGCATGAGAGAACTACTGTCTGGCATTCAAAAGATCACACATACACATGCAGGGGAGTCCTCATCTCCCTACCATGAAACAGAACAGAAAGACACAGATACAACACTAAAATAACTACTTCAAATTCTGAGAGATATTAACACATTTTGCTAAATCCAGCACCCTATTGGAATTAATGGGAGTCTTTTCATTTACATTAGTCTGTGTTGTATTGAGCCTTAAAGCAAAAACCATTCAAAAAACCTCTCTTTAAATTTATACTACAGCACATTAAAGCATCAGAGTAGAAAATTACCATGTACTACAGTTCATGGAAGGGTCACATTACCAGAAGTGGGAGGCATATAAAAAAAGAATGGTGAGGGGGATGTGGAAAGACACTTTTGCAGTTAATAACATATATTTAAGTGTAAATTAGTGAACAACTATAAGTAGCATAAATGACGACAGGCTGAGGAAATTTATTTAAAATTCTGGAGTCTAGACTTTGTGGGAGGGATCCACAAAAGGGACTTCCATGTTGCTATGACAGAGATTAGTCAGAAGCCTAAAACTGCAATGCCAGAGATTAGTGAAGCCTAAAACTGTAATTTAGGCACTACCACCTGAGATTTACACAACTTAGTACTTCTTTGGATCTCACACCATGTTCCCTTTCAAACAGTCAATATTGATTCTACCCATGTCAATTGCAAGACTCAGTGGGACCACAACTAAGAATATTGTAAAGGGTTTGTATTTTGTACATACCTAAATATTTCTAACCTAACATTCTTTAGTTTTTCAATTCAGTTTCTTTATAAATAAAACCTTACAAATTTTTTCTCTTCAGAATTCACTTTGTCCGTCTCTAATATTTATTACTTTATTCTGGATGACACTCACCAGTTCTGAAGGAACGCAAATGTGAAACTTCAGAACTACTAATTGTGCTTTGTAATTGATGCTACCAAATCTCTGAAAGATAGCTAAAGTGAAGCCATTAAAAAAAAAAAGACTCCAGAGATGATCCTGGCAATTACAGACTAGTAAGACTAACTTTGGTACTGGGCAAACTGATTATGGAACTATACAAATGAACAAAATTGTCAGACACATAGATGAACATAATTTGTTGGGGAAGAGTCAACATCCTTTTTGTAAAAGGAAATAATGCCTCACCAATGTACTACAATTCTTTGGGGACTAGCCAATTAGCCCGTCATAAGATAGGATTTTCAGGTCTCTCCTCCACGTCTTTTCTCCTGAGCCTCCAGTCTCTCACTAGATGTCTCTCTGTCTCTCTCTCTCTCCTCCTCC
>CM057846.1:112212469-112230086 GCA_030068395.1 Apalone spinifera | reverse complement strand
TGCAAGTGTCCATATTGAATGTTATCCTATTTACTTCAGACCATTCTTCCAGTTTGTCCTGATCATTTTGAATTTTAGTTCTATCCTCCCAAACACTTTCTGCCCCTCCCATCTTGGTATCATCTGTAAACTTTATAGGTATTGTGGCAGACCTAAGCCAGCAGCCCACCACACTCTGGTAGAAGGCAGGTATACAGGGCACTGGATAAGTGTTTTCTCTTTCCAGAGTAAACTTCTAGAGCCTGCTGCAATAAAATGAAGGTAGGAGAACACCTGGAGCTAATTAACTAGATTGCTCCCTCAGACAAATCACTCAACACCTGCAGCCCATTACAGTCAGTGGAGTTGCTTTAAAAGGCCTAGGTAAGGACAGGGGGAAGACAAAGAGTGACAGACTAGAAGGAGAAAAGGGAGGAGCAAGAAGAAGCTGTGTGTGAGCTGAGAGCTGGTTAACAGCTACCACAGGGAGACATTTTGAAGGGGTTGTTTGGGAAAGTGGCCCAGGGAAAAAGCTGCCAAGTCAGAAAGAAAAACAACCTTGACTGCTTCTGCTACTTTAGGGTCCCTGAGCTGGAACATTAAGTAGTGGTTGGGCCAAGGTTTCCCCCAAACCTTTCACCATGCCAACACAGAGCCTATCCCAAGAATGGAGACTGGGACTATCAAGGGATTTTTACCCCAAAACCAGGGGCTAGCCTGTGATGAGTGTGGCTCACTAAGCTGTAAAGAGAAAGGGGCTGTATTCTGGACCACAGCGAGTCTCTGTGGCTAGAATGGGGCACGGCCAGAATTTTGCCACAGTATACTCTCTGTGCCATTGTCTAAAACTTTGATGATAATATTGAACTGAACCATACACAGAATTGATCTCTGGTCAGTAAGAGGAGATTAATACATTTTACACCATGGGCAAGTGAGGTTAACATGAGAGTACCATCACATTTCTGACAAACAGTAGATTTGCTGCTCAACCATAATTCTAGCAACTAAAGTATCTTACTGGAGAAGGGTGGCTTTTAGAGACAAAATTTCATTTTCTCCTCTTCATAAGTAAAAATTACTTTGCCTTTACATGCTAACTTCCCTTTATATTAAACAGTCTCAAATTGTCTTACATAGATTAGTAAAATAAGTTTTACAACAAATCTATGAGGTAGGAAAATATGAATATCCCACTTTTAAGAGAGAAGTTAAAGAACAAAGATGTTATAAATGGAATTCTGGGCCTTCCAAAGTTTTGCCAGTGACTTCAACAGTTTAGGATTTCACCCTAAACAATTTGCTAATTACCATCCAGTAAGGCAGTAACAGAACTGAAAACAGAATGCACAGTTTCCTGACTTTAAGTACTCTGTTAGAAACACAACCAACCTTTCTTGGATTACAAGTGGACAGCTGGATCCTATATCTCTATTGGTTTAGACAGTTTTAATGGTAACGAAATTACCTGTAAGCAGAAAATGTCTAGAATTCAGGCTCCCACTTTATATAATTTCTATGTATTTTGATTTGCATTAAATCCAAAATCTACCACTGTGTGAACTTTAGATAAACAGCTTCCATTGATCTATTTTCCTCCCTTTAATTGAACATGAAGAATTAAGGACAGATGAAGCATCTATGAGTAGTTCATGACATTATCTTTCCCAGAGAATGTGCTAGCAAAAAATATGCATTGGTCTGCTTTGCTTTTTTAATTTGTTCTCTTATGAAACACATGCTATCAAGTTTAAAAATATCAT
Organism: Apalone spinifera; assembly: GCA_030068395.1. NCBI lineage: Eukaryota > Metazoa > Chordata > Testudines > Trionychidae > Apalone > Apalone spinifera. Next base: position 112,228,344 of record CM057846.1, on the reverse strand, counting down.
TCCTTTTGTTTCACATTTAGAGTGCTTTAATCTAAAGAGCACTCTTGTAATGGATATGTGGAATTTCTTTGACACATACTTTTTACACAAACAGAAGGAGATCTCTTTTAAAAAGATGAGAGGCTGAAATATCTTTTACAAAAATCAGTGTAAAGCTAAAAAAAGTGGACCACGACACCACCTATTTTTCTGAGGCTGAAAGCAGGAAGTTTGAAAAGCAAACAGAGCAAGATAGACAATGGTATCCTAACCTTACATTAATTATGTATAAAAGACACTTCACAGTCAAATTTCTAATTGTATTGATACCACTTTTTGAATTTGCATTAAAAGACATTTTGATTATAGTATTCAAATTCCTGTGCCCTTTAAAACGTTCTTATTTACTGCATTTTGAATGCAGAATAGTCTATCTAATGTTTCCATTTCTGTTTAGTTTTCTGGATTCCTGAGGGGCTATGTAGGAAAGGGTAGCTAGTTTCTCCTCCTTCCACCTCTGAAAAATCCTGTCAGTCATAAGGAATACAGATTGTAATATGCACCTTAGCTCTAAATTGTGACAATGAACAAACACCTTTTTATTATCATACTTTTCTTTTTACCTTCAAAATCATCTATATCACTTATGTAAAATACTACATTGACAAACCTTTTTTTATCTACAAAACAGTCATAGCACAGGTAGTGATGATGCAAGCTTCTTGATCCATAGCCTTTTCAAAATTATGGGGGACACCCAATGGGACTAATCATATGGGTGATGGTTAGCATGGGCATTAGTGTTTGCAATATTGGGGCTTTAGAATAAATATTCTTTCTTTTCCCATTAGTTCTGCCTTTGTGTGCACCATTTTTCATGTGTGTCATTTCTGTTCCTGACAGTTCACTGGAGACACAAAATTTTGGCTGTCAATATCACTGAGCATAAGAAAAGGACATCTAGAAAAATTCAAATTAATATTCAGATATGAAAATTAACCTTTAAATATATACAGATATTTTCTGGCTTAAACATGAAGCTGTGCTTTAAAAGGCTATAAACATACCATAGTATAAATGGCCTTAAAATATTCCATTACCTCCAAAACACTTCCTTAGATGAAGAAGTAGATCCTGCTTTTTTGGGAAAAAAAATGCGGTCAAGATGAGGATCTTTTGACAGAAATGACCTGTTTCGAAAGATCCCGTAATGAGGTTTACAGGATCTATTGAAATGGGGCATTTCTGTTGAAAGATCCCGTCTTGACCAGGTTTTTTTTTTCGAAAATCCACTTTTCATAAAAAAGCTGTGGCCGCCATTATGTAAATGAAGCACAGGAAATTCAAATCCTGGCTTCATTTACAATTTCAATATGTCTAATTTACATCCCTTCATCGAAAAAGGGATGTTGCTTAGCTGTACCCTAAATAAGACCATTCAGCATTTTGTAGGATAGAGAGCTACATGTTCAGGTCCCAATCCTGTAACAAGCTGTGCCCATGAAGACCATTCTGACCTCAGTGGGGACCTAAGCTTTCCTAGCCAGTTGTAAGATTGGGATCTAAAACTGTGGGAAGGTCTTTGTAATATACACTAGCTCTTTGCATTATAGATATGCCCTGAAAGGCTGATGAAACACAGTTATAGGATATGGCTTCAGTTTGAACCACTATACCAGAGCTAGCTTTTAAGGGTAAACAGTCAATGAAGTAGCAAAACTGTGGCAGCATAAATTTCTATGTGGACTCTACAAGTCTGCACACAAGTTTATTAATGTGATTTTTTAAAAGCAATTAGATTGGGAAACTACCTCTGAACATTTTTAAAATCTTCAGTTTCAGCTTCTGTTTTGTACATCTCCTCACAATACTTTATGGCTTTCTAATCTGAAATATCTTATTTGCCTAAAAAGAAAGAAAAATCAGATAGAGTCCTTGGTTGATATAATATTATGTGTGGTGTTAAACTAAACATGCAGTGCTAAACAAATTGCTTAAGAGCTGAACATTTCTTCAGAAAGATGAAAGCTAAATAAATTTAACTGACAGTTGTAATTTATAAAGACTCAGAGGGGTAGCTGTGTTAGTCTGAATCTGCAAAAGTGATGAGGAGTCCTGTGGCACCTTATAGATTAACAGATTTATTGGAGCATAAGCTTTCGTGGGCAAAGATCCACTTCGTCAGATGGATGCATCTGACGAAGTGGGTCTTTGTCCACGAAGGCTTAAAAAGATTGTAATTAATAATTAAAAATCAATGCCTTTCTCTGACTGCTATGATGTTATTATTAGAGAACCCTTGGATACAAACAAGTCTTATTAGGAATAACCTTTATAGATCACATTTTTGTTCTCATATTGGTCAAAATGAACTTTGGAAGTTTGCATGTCTAGAAGTAGTTTTAGGAGAGTTTTGAAATACAGAAGAATCTCCCATTGTGTGTTCATGAGCACTAAAATCATTCCAGTGCTGCATAACTCACGTTTTACTGTACATGTCACAGTTTCTGTAAAAACTGTATCACAACAACAAAGCAATTCTTGCAAGATTTAACTGCCAATACATTCAATTAAACAAAACTTGTACCTTCTGATGACTTCATTACTGGGTGCTGGAAAAATATTTCATGTAAGCATTCTCAAGAATCATGGCTACCTAGGTCTTATTCAACTTATTGGTTAAAAAGTACACTTTTTTTTTAAATCAAAGTAGATAATAAATTTTGGACACCACATGATGAACATTCTGATTGTTGGCACTCAAATATAATCATAATATAGATGCATTCCCTCTGTAAGAATTAATGTTAGAAGAAAACAAGGATTTTTTTGAGAGCTGAGACTGAAAGATTTTGCAAGTTACGAGCCAAAATACAAATCTATCTTTCTTCTCACATAAAAACGCATTTGTCTTTTTTACATAATTAGAGTTCCTGTTACAGTAACACTAATTTTTTTTCACATGACTGACAACCATGAAATTCTAACTGACACTCCTAGAACTCTCTGTCATCTATTTTTCTTCAGTCCAGTTGCATTTAACTATCTGTCTTTTAGTTTCTCAATATGAATACATTTAGGAATCTAACTAATGTATCATTCTTGACATCTATTCACCTTGAGCAGTGTATATTTTTTTAATAAAAAAATAATAAGTTTTAAGGCAAAGTTAAGGGATGGTCTTATCTGATGCACTGAAAAATGTAATTGTGGTAACAATGGAAGATAAGTTCAAAGAATGAAGATGCACAAAGAATCTAAAATATGGAACTGTTTTTAAGTAGTAATGCCAAGTTATATCAAGGCATAGCAAGGACAATACACCAGTGGTAGATTGGGGCATACAGTTACTATGATGTGCACTGCAGAGCTCCTACAAAGCACAGCCACTGTACCACCTTTTATTGTACAGTCTACTCTCAACTAACCATCGACAGCGTTAGGTATGGAAGAGGAGATATATCCCATATCCTCCCAGATGAGTTGAGTAGCTTCACAGCCTTACTGCAGCAGTTGCACTTACACCACTTGAAAATATTAAGTAGATCATGAGATGCCAATACTAAGTCATGAAGAACATGAATCTTATCTAACCCATTGATAAGATTGACATGTCACAGAAATTAGAGCATTATATAATGTTTGCTATGATAATGGTTTATCAGAGTCAATACCCTAAGCTATACTGTGGAGTAGAATACATTTGGAAAGCAAAACAGTTACGCATCTTACACAAATGCAGACATCTGCAGCAAAGGTCATGTTATTCTTCATCTTTCTATAAAAATTAAGCCCATGAGTTATTAATGTGTTCCATTTGACCAATTCTCAGGTTCCCTTCTTGAGCTCCTCATTGGGACTCAGTTTTGCCTCATTAAGGACCAGAAGACTGGACCAAAACATTGTTACTTTTCTTTCTATGCTGTTTCCCCCTCATGGGGCACTCAATGTTCTTTTTCACTGTAGAATAGTGATAGAGATGCAGCCGTGTTAGTCTGTTGTAGCTGAAACAAAAGACAGAACTATAAACCATCTTGTTAGTCTTTAAAGTGCTACATAGTTCTGTCTTTTGTTTCTTTTTCACTGTGTTTGACACTGTTCAAACCTTCTCAGGGCTACATACATTCACTTGGTTAGATCTTGGAAAGTCCTGCTTGGCCTCCCACTATAAAACACAAAAATAGACACAGAAACCATGACAGCCATTCCATCACAGGTTTTTAAGCATAAAATAAAGTTCCCTTCATGTTAATGCAGCTTGTGTGCTTTTGCTTCAAACCATTGATGAATCCATAAAAATGTACTTTCATTTTTTCTAGATAAGTAGAATAATGTGATGGGGAAAATGCTGACTGACTGTTTCACCGGGAATGAAATGGTTTCAAGATATGAAATAACTGTCCCAATACAGCCTATTGAGCACAACGATGAAGAGGAAATATCCCAGTTTGATAAAATCTAATATCCTTCAACATCAGGGGCATCCAAGGGAATGAGGTGAAACCACATTGTTTAAAATTCTAAGTTTAATTTTTCAAGTCCCATTCCTCTCTCTGCAACATCTTTCTCAAATCCAGCTGCAGCTCAGCTAAATGAAGAGCCATTCATCAGCACATCAGGCCATGATTAATCCTGATGAAGTGCATGTGGCTAGCATGTCAGACACTGCCGCTACATTACACAGTGGCTGTTCCTCTTCTAAAGAATGTATTGATTCAAATAATAAGTTGACTCCCTTGTTTGTATGACTGGTGTCTCTCCTATTCATTCTACAGACTTGCCATATGTTCACTTCTGAAGAAGCTAAATGGGACAGGCAAAGTTCTGGCCTGCTGAGAGGCATCTACATCTAGTTTAATGGGAGTTTCACCCCATATATAAAATGGATGTAGCTGTAAGTACATTAGAACCTTGTTTATCTGGCCCTCCTTTATCTGGCTGTCCGCATTAACCAAAACAACCATAAATAAAGGCCAGAAGCAAGCAATCTCTCCTGAGGCTGCAGCATCACGCTTTCCCACTCTCTGGATTAACCAGACTTTAGATTATCTCATCTGGCCCCATTCCCGATTAGATCAGATGAATGGGGTGCTGCTATTTCTTCAGAAGAATGTGAGATTTTAGTGGAGCTATTTCTGCTTTCACTGGGTCAGAATTTGGCTGAATAACCATGAAAAAAACTCACTAATAAATCTGAGTTGACGCCGGTCTGCATTACATGGCTCTTATTTTCCAGCAAAAAAGAGCTCACATCTAAGGTTCTGTGAATTATCTGAAGCACGAGTGTTTCTGTTTTGAATGTTCTCCACTCCATGCATATTTAAGTGAAATGTGTTGCTTAGAGCAGTCTCATTTCATTTTTGTAGGTGGTGATGTTGAAACAGATGGTAGTTGGTGACAGTGTTAATGGCACAAGCACTGTTGGAAAACACCTCAGCAATAACTCAAAATAGTGTAAGGCGAGAAAAAACAGGTGATTTTTTTTTGGCTGCTGGTGCACATCTGTTGCAGGATAAATGAGGTTATTTCTTGCCCATCTAACATTATTAAAAATGTTTGAAATAATTGTTATTTCATCCTTTCCTGCCTAAGGACCTCTTATGTAAGCCAACACAAATCCAGGCTGGAGAAAAGTAGAGAATTACATTTTGCACAATTCTAAATATTGACATACCAGCTTTTTTCCATCTAAATAGAAAACATTTAATGTAAAATAATTATTTCATTACATTTTGTAATTTAAGGAGACCGTAACATTTTGTTGATGATAATGATCTTGATGGATGGATCTTTCTTACACTGAGTTTTGATGCAAGGAGATGTAAGGGTGGTGTCAAGGAATCAGCCCAGCCTCCAGCCTTCCTATTATCTTAAAATAATGACGGGTCAGTGATAGGACTGTGGTACATTACGAATGCCAGCAAGAGAAACAATAATTATCTTTTGTTTGTCTATTGAAAGGCTATTTTATCTAGTCTATGAAAAGAGCCAGGAATACATGTATTGTAGCTTGGGGCCTGTTGTGTCATGCAACTGGTCCTTAACTCCATTTCCTCTTACCTTGGCCCTGCTTCTAGTTCCACATGGAACCACACACGCTTCTTCTGGTTACCAACCGTCGGCATTAGTGGATGAGATTATATGTGGAAATATGGAAAAATATGTGGAAAGAGAATATCCAGGATGATTTTGTAAAACCAAACAGTTTTGTAGCAGAGGTCTAGCAAAGCTAGCCAGGGTTACTTGCAAAGGCAAAACTAGCAAGTAATTTTCTTCTTGGTTTCTCTGAATATTGTGTATTGGTACTTCAGCCTGTGTTCAGTATCACTCACAGTATTAGGCTTCATCAAATGAATAGCAGGCAAATCTTTTCTGCTTTGTAAATTTTAATAAATAAATGGCATTCTACTTGTTATTTATCTACCTTCAAGTTTTAATGAATATTTCCAATGCTAATTGCTGATTTTCTATATTTAGAGGGAACAGACACATATGGAGATAATAGCACAATGTGATATTTATGAGGTGCCAGTTCTCTTATAAATATAGAAATTGAGTAATTAACACCAGAAATATTCATTGAAATTTCAATGCACTCTTTGGGAGTTGAAATTAATTGAGCTAAAGTTGATGATCCTTGTCATAAATTAATATTTTGGGGAGTGGGAACTTGACTCACTGAAGATGTGCTTTCAACATCAGAATAATTTGAATAAGAAAATCATTGGCCATGGTGAGCATTGTATAAGGAAGGCATCAAATGTCAATTATAGCTACTTGAAAGAAATGGTAGCGGTTAGCATGTTGGTCGCTTTCAATGGGGTTGTTATTTTCTATCATATCAGTGAAATTCATTCATTTTGAACTGTCTCCATCACAAAAAGAAACAATTTAGAACAGCAATAGGATTTTTGTTGTCTTTTCAAGAGTAATTGTGTCTAAAGAGGATGAAGAAGCATTTGCATCATTATAAAATATACTATAGGCATTTTTTATACTAGACAAAGAAAGGACAGTCAATGGTGTCCAGTCTGAGAGCCAGATATTATTCCAAAGAGCTCAAGAGGCTACAGTCATTCTCTGCTCTCTTTGCACTAGTCAGGCAGCAGTGGAAACTACCTGAAGTTCTGTTGGTGATACCCACACGGTGGAACAGCCAAATCCTAGGTTTCTCTTTTCATAGCCCTTAGTGCATGTAGGAAGACAGGCTGCAGTACCTTGAGCAATTTTACCTCAAGTACACCTCCTAAGGGACATGCTAGTTAATGCAAACTGCCGTTTGTTCTCAGTTTCCTCCCCACTCTTTTGTTTTTGGCTACCATTGGTGATTATGCTGGGCAGAGTAACAAAGCCCATCAAGGTTTCCCTGCAGCTTCCACCAGCAGGGAGCCAGGAATCGGAACATCCAAAACAGTGCCTCTCCCCTCTGTGATGCAGCTCCTAGACCTCAGCTCATTACTGGCTGAAGTAAATAAGGGACATAAGTAGCTCAGGGCATGTCTACACTACAAGGTTATTTCAAAATAAGTAATTTCGAAATAAAAACTCCTGAAAAATCCCCATCAAAATAGTGCAGAATTATATGATGCACTCGTTGGAGCCTGAATCACATTTAAGGCCCAGAAGCACTCCAGGGAAGGACATCAAGATATCAGTCACTTCCTGGAGCTGCTGCCTCAGGCTATCTGAGAGGCTCCTGCTTAAAGGGGCTCCCCTCTCAGCTGTGTTTCATTCTCTTCTCTATTGCCTACCTCCTCAAGGGACAGCAAACTCTTCTCACTGCATGCTCTGGCAGCCCTTGCAGATGCCACAACACGTCTGCCATGAGCCAGACCTCCTGCAAAGCACTCACAACTCTTAGACCTCATGCTACACATCCTGGTGCAGTTACTGCAGGCTGTCTTTGTGGCACTGCAGGACCAAGACCAGCAGCTCACTGTGTGGCACCTCCTCACCTCTCTCTACATGCTGCAATTGCAGCACAACCCCTCCTACCCTCCTCTGCAAACTGTGCACTGCTGCTTCTGGCGCCAGGACACCAATTCCGACTGGTGGGACTGGATCATCACAGAGCGGTGGGACAACCAACAGTGGCTCCAGAACTTCCGCATGTGGAAAGCCACCTTCCTGGAGCTCTGTGAGTGGCTCAATCCTGCCAGCATGTGATGGGACACCCACGTGCGACCTGCCATCCCCCTCTAGAAGTGTGTTGCCATCACTATTTGGAAGCTCACCACACTGGACAGCTATCGCTTCATCAGGAACCACTTCAGCGAGGGAAAATTGACTACCGAGCCCATGTTCATGCAGGTTTAACACTCTTACTGTCCTAAGAGGGTGGTAAACTCCTGGAATTGGTTCCCCGGGCAAGAGGGTGGTGGAGTTTTCCTCCCTGGAGGTTTTTCAATCTTCACAAAGCCCTGCTGGGGATAGGGTATTTGGGATTGGTCCTGGTGTGGGAAGGGGATTGGACTCAGGAATTCCCAAGGGCTCTGGCAACCCTGTGATTCTCTGTTTGTCTCCTTCTACAGGTGGTCAAGGCCATCCATGTCATCCCGCTGCACAGGGTCATCACCCTGGGTGATGTGGACCCCATTGTCACTGGCTTTGCCGCCATGGGTTTTCTCAATTGCAGGGGAGGGGGCATTGATTGCACACACATCCACATCCGGGCCGCCAACCACCGTGCCTCTGATTTCATCAACAGGAAGGGGTACATTTCAATGGTGTTGCAGGCCTTCGTGGACCACCAAGGCTGCTTCACTGACATTAACATCAGGTGGTTGGGGAAGGTGCATGACGCCTTTGTCTTGGGGACTCCAGCCTATTCCAGAGGATGCACGCTAGCACTTTTCTGCACCATCAGGGTTGGGGAGCTTGACATGCCCATTTGCATCCTGGGCACACAGCCTCCCCCTTGCTCCTGTGGCTTATGAAGCCCTACATGGGACTCCTGGAACCCACCAAGGAGTGGCAGTGGTGCTGCCTGGTAGTGAAGGGAGCCTTCAGCCATTTAAAAGGGAGGTTCTGGGGTCTCCCTCACATGCCTGAATCTTGATGACTGGAACATCCCCCAGGTGGTGGTGGCCTTCTATGTCCTGCACAACGTGTGAGAGAACTTTGGGAAGGTTCCTGCCAGGGTAGGAGGCTGAGGCCAAGCGACTTTCCAGGGTCTTTGAGCAACCACACATCACTGCCATCTGGCAGGCCCATTAGGGGCTGTGCACATCCAGAAGGCCTTGAAGGAAAGTTTCAGCCAAGGCTAGCCATGAGACTCTCCCCTGGGCCTCCCCAAAAGGGGCCTCTGCATAGGCCCGGTGTGCCTTTCCTCACCTACCCCTCTTTCTCCTGCCCTCCGCTCCCCTGCAGACCAAATAAACCAGACTTTTTGGTTTGAAACAATGAACTCTTAGATAGCTTTTTTGGGGGGAATATATAACTGGAGAGGGACTGGCAAAAGAACCTGGCAGGGGGAGAAGTGGGGAGGAGGGACTCAGGGATGAGGCTGGGCCTGGCACCTGCCTTGGGTGTGTCGAGAGGCTTCTGCACCTTCTCTCTGTTCTTCACAGCTGCCTGAGAGGTTCTACCACCTCATGTGTGTGGCCCTCAGTGGCCCCAGGGGTGGCTAGGGTGAAAGCTGGAGGGGTGAGGGCAGGGGCAGCGGCAGGCGTAGGTGCTGGGGGGGTATTTGAAGAGGAACAGCTGCTGGGAGGCAGCTTCTGGACTGCTCAGTGGTGGTAACCAAGTGGTTAACAGCAGCAGTGTGTGCCACACACATGCTCTCATGCTGCAGGAACAGCTGTTGCCAGATGGTGCACCGCAGCTCCCGATCAGCGCTGTGCTCCTCCTAGTCCATGTCCTGACCCTGCTCAAGACACACCTGGAGGGCAAGCAGGCAGGTGATGTGTTCCTTCTCCAGGTCCTCGCAGGGTCATCTGCACTAACGGCTCTCATGGGGTCAGGAAGGTGGTGTGGGTGGTGTTGGATATGCTTCACTTGCAGCTGGATCAGCTGTGAAGAACAGAGAGAAGGACAGTCATCCCAGGAGGCACTGTGCATGAAGCCTAGCCCTCATCTCTGAGCTGACTCTGAAAGGTTTCCGTTCACACGATAATGATGTATTTCAAGCAAGGCCATCTGTGGCCAAGACAGCAGGCACTGTCCTGCAGGGGCATGGACATCCTGGAGGAGCCTCACTACTCCCACAGCCTGGGATCAAGCAGGTATGGGAACGTGGTGGCCAGGCTAGGAGCCTAAAGGCAGGAGAGAGTGATGAGGTGGTCCGGCTTCCTTCCATGCTGCAAGCTCACCAGGTCTGCTACTGGTGGCATCCCATAGGGAGAGGATTTCTTTCCCTGCCCATTGGAGGAGAGGGGGAGGGTGTTGGGGGATGTGTGTGTGAGCGGCAGATGCTTCTTGTTGGGGAGGGCGGTACTGGGGTCCCCTCCTCTTCTTTCCTTCTGGCAGGTTCCCATGCAGGAGCGTGATGTCCTCTACCTCATCACACTTGACTGGGAGCAGATGCTGCCTTGGGAGCGCAGGCATGACCCTGTGCCTTCTCCGGCACGGCTGTGTGTTTCCAAGACCCCAGCCTCCTTAGTGGTGGTTTGTCATGGGAAGGCGTCCCACCACGGAGTCAGTAGTAAGGCAGGCCTGTGCAGGAACATTGTGAGAAAGAGCGATGAGTTCCTATGTGAGAACCGCATGGGGCTATCTGCTCCGGACTGGCTCTCTATGTGCACCACATGAACAGGCTGGTGTGTGAGCTCCAGGCTGAGCAAGGAGCATGCATCCCCTTGCAGCACGTTGCTTTCCCTCGTGTGTAGATAGGGAAAGGTAGAAAATTCATCTGATGGCTTTCCCCAGCCTTGTTCAAATCTTGGGAGACTTCCTAGGAGGGGGTGTATTGGCTCCAGGGAGAGGATGACCTCCTGGCTGGTGGACATCGTGTCCTGGCTGGCCTCCTCTTCCTCCTCCTGATCCTCCTCCTCCTCCTTCTCAGACCTCCTGAATGCTGATGAGAGGCATATCCCAGGCTAGAGTTGATAACGGTGGGCGGGGGGAGGGACTGACCTCCACCCAGGATGCAATCCTGATGTTCATAAAAGTGGTAGGTCTGGGTTGCTGCACCAGATTGGGAACTTTGTTCCCTGGCCTTGGCGTAGGTCTACCTGAGTTCTTTTATTTTCATGTGCACCTGCTCCTGGGTGCGCATGTGGGCCTTCTGGGCCAGGCTTATGACCATCCAGCCATACACATTGGCATTCCTGTGCCTGGTGTGGAGATCCTAGAAGTTAGCCTCCTCTCCCCAGACCTCTGAGATCTAGTATCTCCACACCACTCCAAGAAAGGGCCCTCTTCCACCCCTGGCCAGGGGCTTCCGAGGTGGCTGCTGGCTTGCTTGCAACCATGAGGGGCTTAGTAGGAATGCTGGGGTTGCTCATTGCAGCAGGGAAGAGTAGTGCAGAGTACCGCTGTGTGGCATGGTGCAAGCAGGGCCTGTGTTGTGCCACAAGCACTTTCCCTTCTGCCTGAACCTTCAAAGGCTGCAGGGGAAGGGAAACAATAGAGTTTTGATGGGTGTGGACAGAGTGGCCACCAAGCAGCTGTAAGATGCCTTGGAGGCCAATTATTTCAAAATAAGCACAGCTGTGCTGTCCACACTCACCCTATTTTGAAATAGGCATTATTCCTCATGAAATGAGGGTTTACTATTTCAGAATATGAAGCCTGTTATTTTGAAATAATTTCAAAATAACAGGCTTGCTGTGTGGATGCTCACCTTGTTAATGCTGTAGTGTAGACATGTCCTCAGAGAAATTAGAAAGAAACACATCCTTCACTTAGTGATTTACACACTCCAATTCAAAAATTACAGAGCATGGCTCAGGGAACACATTCATTCTTAATCACAGAGAATTAACTGGATACATAGACTCAATTCACCACCATCTCACACACATACACAATCTGAAAAAGGAAACGTGCAATATGAAATTCAAAATGTACAAAAGTAGTAATGTGTTCGAGTCTCTTCTTAAATGTGCAGTTGTAATATCAAGTGAACACTTAGACAAAAATATGATGCAGCATGTATAAAGAAATTAAATTATGTTTGTTTTCATATATCAATAGGCAATTACTTTTCCTGGTTTTAAAGGTAGTGACATCAAATTGGGGGAAAAATGGGTTTAAGTTTTAAGGTAACAAAAATCAGCAAATTCACATCCTGCATGCTTTACGCATACAAAATGTCATTAGTGTCAGTGTTCCAATGTTAACTCTTTAGTATTTTCTATATAACAAATAACCCCAAAATCATATCTATTATAGTTTATTCAATAGTGTAAGTAATAAAAACATAGTATTAGAAGAGAAATCTTGGGATTCCTATTAGCAGGGCTTGACAAACGGCAGTGAAATCTACTCGCCAGCTCCGCACTGCACATGCACAAGACCCGCATTGTGCATGCACGTGCTGCCGGTGAATGGGGCGACTGGCTGAAATCTACTCGCCACAGGAGTAGAAACAGTAGAAACAGAGATTTGTCAAGCCCTGCCTATTAGGGATGTGAAAGGTTAACCAGTAAGCATCACCTTTAATGGGTGATGCTTACCAGTTCCAGTTAACTGGTGGGGGCTGCTCCAGCCCCAGGAAAGCCCACTGCAGACATGGGTGCTTCAGCCAGGCTAGTAAGCCTGGTGTAACTATTCCTCCCCAGATACTCTGGTTGCAGGCAGGACTCCAGCCTAGCCCAGCTGGAACATACTCTACCCCTCGTCCCCTTAATCCATTAATCTGTTAAACACTGTGTTTAACCGGTTAACCAAGTAAGCAGAATTTTACATCACTAACTCCTACATACCAAACTATGTTGAATTAGTCAATAATTGGGAAAATTAGGAAAAGTTAAATGGCAACCTGTTGGTCTGATTATTGCTCCATGCACCAGTAAATAAAAATATACATTCTTAGAGGGTTTTGCTTATGGAGATGAATGCATTGTTCTCTGTCTATGGGTGTGTCTACTCAGCAGGACTCAACTTGAAATAAGCTATGCAAACTGAGCTACGTAATTGGGAGCATCAACATGTCACTTATTTTGAAATAGAGCATTCTTCCTCCGACTTCCTTTACTCCTCGTACAACAAGGGTTACCGGAGTTGGAGTAAGAAGTCCTTCAGCTTGACAGTATTTTGAAATAACTGCCTGCTGTGTAGACGTGGACGAAGTTATTTCAAAATAATGTTGCTGTGTAGACATACCCTCTCTCTGTGTGTAGATACATACATATACAAATATATAAAGCAAAATACTTTATTCAACTCAAGAGCAAAAATCCTCTAAGAATTACAAGGCAGCTGTCAAATGCAGTAATTTGGTTTATCTTACATGTTTAGAACTTCCATTGACCCCAACATGAGATGCATGCATGAGATAAGACTATGAGACTGAAGATCTACCATGAAGAACTCAGGAGGAAAATTTGCCTTCTCTTTGCTCCTCTTTCTAGTTTTTATAAGGTGTGTAGCCTTCTGTGCTTTAGCTTCATGAAAGTTAATGTTGCTACCGATTAGCAAGTCAGTAATAAAAGACACATCTAACCATCACAAATGTAATTACCTTTAAGGGCCAGCTTTCAGTCTCAGATGTTCTAAGCTTTTATCTGTACATTGTATCCTACAGATGGATAATTACTTAGGCAGTATTCCTAGTGTCACACTCCAAGAACAGGCACAGCTGCTTTACATGGACATGAGAATTTTTATCTTTTCATATCTCATCCATTATTATAATACAATTACCCACCCTTATCTATTACAGTCAATTATTTTAAAGGCCAAGACTAATGACCTGTTGTGATTTGTGACTTCATTATTATAAGTAATTACAACAATCAATATAAAATATACCAATTTTAATGGGAAAATATTTACAAAGAAATTAAAGTTAAAACGTAAATTAATCACTTCTTGAGCTGTTTCATTAACTATGCAAAAGTGCAATAAGTCATAATGTGATTATTTATGCTAAACAGATTTGGTTTTGTAAGTAGCTCATTAAGTGACTTCTTATCTAAGTTAAATGTCTGGGAGCTTATATTTTCATTAATGTTATCTGTGTTCACATGAATAAAATTGTACATAAAGTACTATTAGTCGGTTTTAAATACATTTTAATAGAAAAGTCATAACTATCTGAAAGAGTTAATCTTTTTCTTGTCAAATCATTGAATTTCAACTGATGAATGCTGTTGTCCATAAAGAATGAAGGGTACATAAGCCTTAAAACTAAGCGTACCCGACTACCGAATGATCTGAAACTATAAGAGGCGTCATGATAAATTTCTATCATTCTAACTGGATCTGAATTCCAAGGTTGATCTTGAATCAAGAGGAGAGCAACAGGACATATTTTAGGCTCTGTATCTATCTCCTTGTGATGAATATCATGAACACTGGTAAAGAATCACAGTAAGGTTAAATCTACTTTTGGAGCTGGGAATATGATTTCTAGCTCACAAAGACATTTAGACAAGCTCTCTAAAATTACTAGTGTAACCATGGTAGCACTGGCAGCAGCAAGCAGCAGCATGGGCTTGTCATGCCAAGATTTGAACTGGACACTATAGATACATGATTGGGGCAGCTAGCCTATGCCACCATGGCTACATTACTAATTTTAGTGAATTTGCTTGACAAGAACTAGACTGAAAATGTCTATTCAAGATGAGAATCACACTCCCAGCTCCAAATGGATGTGTGGCCTAAGAATCACTTTAACACTAACCAAGGAAATTTATCGGGATAAGGAAAATATTGCCCCTCACTTCAATGGAGAGATTTTGCTACCAAAAATAAATAAATAAATAAATAAATCTTACACTGAGGACCTGAACTGTGACAACATGTGATACTTGTATACACAATTAGTGCCTAGATACTGCTTGTTCATATGGCAACAACAACAAAATACAGGATTTGAAAGCAGCTTAATAGGCTAAACAAAACCTATATGACGAAAATAGTATTTTCATGTCACATAAATGTGTCATAACATCTCATCTCTTACAGACATGCTGAACAGATACTTAAGTGATCCCATTCAAAGATAATATAAACAAGAAAATTTCCGTATCTGCAGGCTTAAGCTAAAATTTCAATATTATGCAGAAGTTCACCAGATTAATATAGCATGCAGTATACCCATTTGTGATGTAGTATTATCACTAAATTGCCAAATGGTCCCCATGAGCCCTTACTAGGATTTTAGAGAAGTCGCTTCAAAGAGGAATTTGCATTTTTCCTACATTTTTAGTAAACAAATTTAGAAAAATGCAAAGAGTCCCACAGATACACAGGCTATTCATAAGCACATGCAAACAACTACATTAAAATATCATTAAGGTTGCAAAATCAAGCACTCAAACATTAGGAGATGAGGCTTTAATTCATTGCTCTTGTGTATATACACGTTTTGTGCCTCCCAAATTAGGGGATACTGTGCTTCAATTCTATATAAAGTAAAATGGGGATAATAATCCACTCTTATATCACAAGGATGTTCTAAAAATAATGTTTGTGCATCAGATATCAGAGTGATGAACAACATACATAGGCCCAAGTGGAAATTAATAATTCAGTATTCCTAGTAGGGGTTTAATAATATGCAATAAATAAGTCCTGGAATCACACACTGAATAGTTAGAAGAAAACTACATATTAAATGCGCAGTTCAATGAATACTGTCTATCTTGCACACTGAATAAGGCAGAGCTCCTGTGGGAAGAGTCACATAACTGAAAATTATCAGAATTTGTTCACACAAGGTGGCTTCATTAAGGATACATGAGCAACCTTAATTCTGGCATATACTAAATAGAGTTCTTGAGTTT
>CM057846.1:112178011-112202053 GCA_030068395.1 Apalone spinifera | reverse complement strand
GTAATCCCCAGGTCCTTTTCTGCAGAACTACTATTTAACTGGTTGGTTCCCAGCCAGTAACAATACTTGGGATTCTTCCGTCCCAAGTGCAGGACTCTGCACTTGTCCTTGTTGAACTTCATCAGATTTCTTTTGGCCCAATCCTCCAATTTGTCCAAGTCACTCTGGACCCTATCTCTGCCCTCAAGCGTATCTACCTCTCCCCCTAGCTTAGTGTCATCCGCAAACTTGCTGAGGGTGCAATCCATCCCCTCATCCAGGTCATTAATAAAGATATTGAACAAAACCGGTCCTAGAACTGAACCTTGGGGCACTCCGCTAGAAACCGAACGCTAACCTGAAATCGAGCCGTTGATCATTACCCTCTGGGCCCGGCCTTCTAGCCATCTTTCTATCCATCTTACCGTCCATTTATCCAATCCGCATTCCCTTAACTTGCCGGCAAGAATATTGTGGGAGACCGTATCAAAAGCCTTGCTAAAATCAAGGTATACCACATCCACTGACTTTCCCACGTCCACAGAGCCAGTTACCTCATCATAGAAGCTAATCAGATTGGTCAGGCATGACTTGCCCTTTGTGAATCCATCTGACTATTCCTAATCACATTCCTCTCTTCCAAGTGCCTCAAAACGGATTCCTTAAGGATCCCTTCCATGATTTTTCCAGGAACCGAGGTAAGACTGACCGGCCTATAGTTCCCTGGATCATCCTTCTTCCCTTTTTTGAAGATGGGCACTACGTTTGCCTTTTTCCAATCAGAAGGACAATAATTAAACCCCTGCATGATTTACTGAGAAGATGTTCATTGTAGAAGCATGCATGTACACCACAGCCTTCTACTGAATTATAAGACCTCCAGGGAATGCTATAGGCCCTAGAGTGCTAGTTAATTGTAGCTCCCTTTTAAGCTCAAGTAGTTCTACGTCTGCTATCACATTTAATTTATGAGTAGCCTAATTTATAGCAGCAATGACATGAATTAGCTTCCTGGATACCAGATTGTCAGAACAGAATTACTTGACTACAGAATTTACTGCCAAGAACGTAGCAGCAAATACTTTATCATTAAAGAATATATTTATATTTATAGGAACATTTGCAATGATACCAATCAAGTTAACAATGAAAAGCATTATTATTCCTCGCTCTTCAAGACATAAACTGATAGCTACTGGGGGGTAGCAGGACAGTTGCACCTCTGTGTGATAACATTGCACTAATAGATTCCTTATATAGGGCTATGTACCTACCATGGAACCATCCTTCTAATGATCATTAGCTTATGTATATTTAAGCTACCATTTGCTGTTGTAGACAGTAGCAACAAAGGCTTACTCTTATGAACATGCCTGGGCACTTATAACATCACAATGAGGAAAACTATTTGGATACAGACGGTACAGTAGCTCAAGGCATGGAACCCTTACCTTCAGTTCTAGTAAAGCTGATGAGGAGACAAGGAAAAATGAAAATAGACCAAGACATGACTGATGTCTTCTAACTTGACCTTCTTAGGCATATCAGTAAGATTCTAAAAAGTAGACCTTACAGACACACTGCACACTGTCCAGACCATGTGGGGATCCGGATTATTTAATGAATAAACTCAAATTAGGTTAAAAAAGAAAAATGTCTTACAAGTCAATAAAGTTTAATTAAAATAATATTTTAATTAAAGAATTAATTCAATTATATCATCAAAGTATAAAAATAATTAGAAAATACAAAAATGGGATCAGGGATCATATATATCAGCCTCTGAATAGAAGAAATTAAGTTAGTTAAAATTCTGCTGTTCTTGACAGAAATAAATGGCTCCAGCATAATTCGATATTCCTGACTTTTTCTGAAAACAATTAGAAAGTATAACTTTTTATGAACTATTTTGAAAGTTTTTGCCTTTGACAAAGTCTGTATAATGTTGGGAAGCCAAACAATAGGATACCCCCTACTTAACACCAAGATGACTTCTGGAAACATCTAAGACTGAACAGGGTGAAGGACTGAGCCCAGACTGGGAGGCCTTGCAGTCTGTGAAAGAAGATTGTCAGTGTAACTCTGAGGGTGACATATTACTTGTAATCTGTGTATTAAGCTTAGCTGTTTTAGTTTGATTAGTAGGCTATATTGTTCTGCCTGCTATCTCTTATGACCACTTATATGCTACCTTTTATAGTTAATAAAAATACTTTTGTTTATTAATAAACCTAGTGTAAGTACCATATTTTAGCGAATATAACCCGCAGGTTTTTCCTTTTTTACAAACCCCATGCCCCGCCTGCAGGGTATACTCGGGTGCAGGGTATACAAACATTTTTTTACTCACCTGGTGGTGAGTGCTCCCCTACCCCTTCCCCCGCTGCACAGCCGCCAGCCTCTGGGCAGGGCAGCACTCATCTCCTGGTTCCTGCGCAAGAGCGCTTCCCCTGCCCCTTCCTGCAGCTGCACTAAGCTCCCAATGAATCCAGTAGGAGTTTTGTGCATAAAAGGGTTTACAGAATTGGGTGTTGTGCTATTTCATGGACTCCTAGTGTAAAGTCAGACAATACAAACTACAGCCACCACAAACAATAAGGGACTATCTAGCTCACTGGTCAAGGAAACAAGCAATCATCATCATGATAGTTAAAGCTTCTGACTTTTTGTAGCTCGCGTTCCTTTATCATACTCTGTCAATAATGTTTAGCTTATATTGGTTCTCTACATGTTCAGTTTAAGGCAGCTGTCAAAAGGAAGCAAGACAGGGATGGCCCAATTCTATCCTCAAATACATTTTAGATCATTACAACTCCACTGACTCCAACAGGGATGCTCCTGATTTCCATCAGAATGAGTAAGAGAGGAGTTGGGCTTGAAGGAGATAGTCTAACAAAGAAGATTTACAGAATGATTGATTGCTGTGAAAATTGTTAAACATTTAAACCTGATAGGAATCACATTATACAAGTTCACTTGCATGTCACTGAATTTTAAGAAATATTCCACTGAGTTCTCTGAAGCTTATTTATTGACTTTCCACTAGTTCAAAAATAGACACAATGGTTGGAGAAAGAAAAGCCTGGCTTATCTGATTCATTATGGTAACAGTAAACACAGTGGGATTTCCAGCTATATATTATGTCCATTGGAGGGTGCGGGGAAGTGTTGGTATGGAAAATCAGAGAGAACTTTTCATTTAATCATGGCAAATTCAGTAAGGTGCATATTTTTCATTAGCATTGGGCTAGGAAGTAGTATTTTAAGTGGCGGGGGGTTGACACTGTTCAAAGGAATAATTTAATCTGAAACACTTTGGCTGCAAGAGCTTCTTTGTCAGTGTCAGTGTGGGAACAGGTAGAGTTTAAAATGTCAGGTTTCATCATTTCTAAACGCAGCTGCAGCTTTCTTGGAGAACTGGTTATTTTCAGAATTGAACAGAACACAGATGTAGTTGTATTTCTATATCTGGTACTAATTTTCTTTCAAGTGGTCAAAGAAAAATAAGTCTTAAAAAACTTAGTTTATCTGGTCTTAGCATGAAGTTAAAGGAGCAGTTCAAGTTCCTGTACACTTATCAGGTTGCAAAAATGGCTGGATTTTTTTTTTACCTCAGCTTTTCAATAGGCAGAAGCTTTAACATATGTTTCCAGTTGTCAAGTGTTATTTCTAGTGAAATGCAGTCTGAGAGTTAGGCTTTGTCTACATTTGCAGATGTAATTCCGGGGCAGTTATAGCACTGCACATAGTGCACAACAGGGAAACTACAATTGTGTTCCCACACTGTCAGCTGACAATGCAGTAGCATGATCACAGTTGCAATACTTAAAACGGCATTCAAAGTGGTACATTCTGGGCAGCTATCCCATAGGGCACCTTTTCCTCTTTTGACGCTGAGGCTTTTGGGAAGGTGGATAAGGGATTTGCAGGGAATATAGGGCTCTGTGGTGCCACATCCTAGCAACTCCTGTGCTTCTATGTGCATTTGGCACCATCTTTCAAAGGCTTTTGTGTTGCACACACTGCTTCTTGGTTTGCGGGAATGGATCCCAAACTGTTGAAGAAAGTCTGGCTAGGTCTCACTAACACGTCAAATGGCAGTTGAATTATTCCTCAAGGGTGGGTCTGAGGGTTGGTCACCTGAGTGCAAAGCTGTAGTGTTCAAATCGATGACCACAGAGGTGAGAATAGGCATTATGAGACAGGTACCAGAGGCCAGTCACAACATTGTAGTACATCGTGCTGTTGACACTGACATCACAGTGCTTTAGTCACTGTTCAACAAGCTCGGGGTACTTTACCTAGGGTATGTCTACACTAGCCCCCTAGATGAATCTAGGGAGGCTAATGAGAATGACCGAAATTGCAAATCAAGCCCAGGATTTAAATATCCCACGCTTGATTTGCATGTTCCCGTCTGGTTGCCATTTTAGAAATTGACTAGCCCAAAGTAACTGCCCTCATCTACACGCGGCAGTGAAAAGGGATTCCAATTTAAAGTCCCTAAATCGAATTAGCTGGTAAACCTAATTGCAGGAGGAATACCAGCTAATTCGAGTTAGGGCTTTACATCGGAATCCCGTTTCACTGCTGCGTGTAGACGCGGGCAGTTACTTCAGGCTAGTCAATTTCTAAAATGGCAACTGGACAGGAACATGCAAATCAAGCGTGGGATATTTAAATCCTGGGCTTGATTTGCAATTTGGGTGGCCTTCATTAGCCTCCCTAGATTGATCTAGGGGGCTAGTGTAGACGTACCCCTAGAGTGTTGCAGCTATGGGATTAGTGCATAGTAAGTGCTTTGTCAGTGTGGACTACTCAGGAACTGCAGTGCTGATTTACTGTGGTGTAATTTGCCAGTGTAGACAAGGCTTTAAATTCTTCAGCCCCTATTCATATGAGGTGTCTCATTGAAGACAATGGGTCTACAATGCCTTAAAATCTGCTTACCTAAGAAAGGATGAAACTTGAAGTCCAAGTCTCAGAATGGCTGAAAATATGGGAAGGAGGGATTTTGAAGGGGAGGAAGTAGAGAAGCAGTGTTGAATAGACAAAGGGGAGTATGTGGGTGGATGGACAGTAAATCTCAGGTATTTGCTTCAAGGAGTCAGAGTGAATGAGACAAACTGTTGATTGAAATGCTGAGGTAGGATGTAGTGGTCATTGGAAGAGCAATGAGAGTTATTACTGAAGATGAATTGTGGTGGTGCAAATAGCAAGGAGTTCCTGGTACCTGCTACAAGATGAAGGTGTACCGGGCAACAGGCTATTAAACCCTTAGGTCAGCACTTTTTGCAGGACATTTTCAAAGCAGCCTGTTCTGAAAAGTCACAGGTGCCAGTGGATTATAATTACTCATTATAACAGGCCTATAAGTGAAACAACTCAAGACTGGACAAAGTGGATGTGAATCATCATCATACCACACATATGGTACTTGAAATTGCTTGAGCAGATGAAATTCACTGAAGAAAGAAAGAGGAAAGTGTAAAGAAGGGGAATCAAGGACAGAACTCTACGATCTACCACGGACTATGGGAGAGGATGAGGAGAAAAGAGACAATGGATGAACTGTCCAAGAGTTAGGAGAGTAAAAAAGCTAGCCTGTGGTTACTTAGCAAACTGAAGAAAAGAAATCCAGAGCTTAAATACTTGCTCATTGTATTTTCATAACATATTTATCATGAAAATTGTCGTTTCAAGAGTGAATTTGAAATTTTCCAAAGCTTTGCTTAACTGGCACGGTAGTGTCTCTTCTAAAAATGCAGTTTAATTCTCATTCTATTTTTTCTTTAATTTAAAAAGGCAAAACCAAAACCACAACAAATAGGGAGAGAAGGTTTTTTTCTGTGTATGCAAAATATAGGGTGATCAGATAGTAAGTGTAAAAATCAGAACAGGAAGTATGAGTTAATAGGAACCTATATAAGAAAAAAACCCCAAATATTGGGACTGTACCTAGAACATCAGCACATCTTGTCACCCTAGCAAAATTGTTTATATGAAACAATGTGTATACCTCCGATTCAGTCTCTGGGAATATAAAGCTGATTTTATATCCTGATATAGTGTTCGAATAGTCAATTAAGATGGCAGCTGTTTAGAAAGTCTGGGTAATATAATCTAATTTTTATTGGAATAGCATGTATAGCATTCCTGTATTGCTTTGCCTTATGAACTCTCTGCATCACATTTCAAATCCCAGAAGAAAATATTCTCTTTCCCTTGTTTCTAATTCTTCATTTCCAGCTCCCTGTGTACTCTTTCCCCCACCAATGTAAAAATTGTGTAATTTGAGTTCTCTTTTATACGAGCAATGTAACTCTATTTTTGATTGTATCCATCTATCTCTACTGCTAGAAAAACCACCACACGAAGCATAAAGGATCTGCCAGCAAAGGATTCTGGGGTCGGCAGATCCCCGTCTAGACTGCCACGCTGAGCTGACAAATAGCTGATCGGCACAGCACGGAGGCCATTTTGATGTAAATGAAGCAGGGATTATTTAAATTGCCGCTTCATTTCCCTTTGCCAAGTAAACTTATCTACATGGATCCATCGACGGAGCCATGTAGTCTAGACACACCCTAAGAGCCCCAGAGGGGACTCTTGTACATTTCAAAGTTGGAATGCCTGTGGAGCCCTGGGCCCACTGGAAGTCCTGGTGACTCCGGGCTCCGTGGGGGTGCTTCCACTTCGAAATTCAAAAAAGCTCCAGTAGGGGCTCTTGTGCATTTTAAAGCAGAAGCACATACTTGAAACCTGGGGTCAGGGCGGGACTCAGAGTTCCACACTGGCCCCAGGCTCCATGCTGCACTTCCTCTTTGAAATGCACATGAGTCTCTGCTGGGGACTCTTGTACATTTTAAAGCTGGCATGCCACATGGAGCCCAGAGTCAACTGGGGAGTCCCCAGCTGATCCTGGGCTCCACCTGGCATTTCAAAGCAACAGCGCCGCACTGAGCCCAGTGGTGCAACTTTGAAATCTGGGGTAGCCCAAGATCAGCTGGGGACTCCCCAGCTGACTCTGGGCTCCACACAGTGCTGCCTATTTGAAACACCATGGTGGTGTTTCAAAGGGAGAGCACAGCTGATCCCTGGCTCCATGTGGTGCTTCCCTTTCAAATGCCACAGTGGTGTTTCAAAGGTGCAGCACCGCACTGAGCCAGGGGTCAGCACCGTGCAGCACTGCCACGTTGAAAAGCCACGGGGATGTTTCAAAGTGGTGTCATCACACGGAGCCTGGGGTCAGCTGTGCAGCACTGCCCCTTTGAAGTACCCTCCTCTTCCCTTCTTCTTGCTGCCTCTATCAGAGAGACACAGCAAGGTGGGGGAAGCAACTAGTCGACTATCCTATTGACTATCCAATAAGCATTTGGTTATCAGATGATCAACTAGTGGACTAGTCCTTAACATCCCTTGACTACACTATAAACATAGATTGATAGAAGCTGCTTTTCCTTAACCTAATAACATATGCTTCCTCCCTTCCAGATGCCTTCTGCCAACTTAACTTGTCTTATATCAAATTAATTACTCCACCTCCATGAGACGCATAGTGCTTTATTAATGTTGAAGCATCAACGGACAGGCAGTGCAAACACTACATTGTGTAAATCGACTAAATTGGCCTCCAGTAAGTGTTCTACAATGCTCTGCTGCGATCATTTTTGGCCCTTAGATAGCCTGGATCTGACCCCTGAGTCCTACACCACACTTGAGGAGGGTACTAAGGACAAAATGTGGTTATGTGAAAACTTTGAATGGACAAGACTAATGCACTTTCACAGACAAGTGGACTTGTTTTTTTCCCTCCCAATTGTATCCCACTATTTGGCCCAGGTTAAATTATTTGCCATGCGTTTCAGTTTCTTTGCACTTGTGCAATGAAAGTTAATGTTCTGAGGAAATACTCTTTATTTTTCACACACATGGGGGTTGTGACAGAGGGGGGAAGTGAAGTTCAGGAAAACTGATGCAATGGAAAAGATGGTACAGGAAAGCTCAACGCAGGTAAGTGGCACTTATTACTCTGGCTTGTCAAAGTCCTTCTGGAATTGCAGAACTCCTGGCTGGGCTCTTATTGTCATGGTATCTGGCTGCTCAAAATTAGCTCCAGCCTATCTTCCCCCGTGCTCCACCTCATTGGAAACTTCTCTCACATTGTCTCATAGATATTATAAAGCGCACAGCAGGCAACAATAAAATGGGGATGTTAGTTTCACTGAGGTCTAACCTAGTAATCAAGCTACACCAATAACCCTTCAAGTATCTAAAGGTACATTCTGCAACCATTCTGCTCTTGCTCAGTCTGTTGTTTAATCACTGCTTACTGCTGTCCAGGTGGCTGCTGTATGAAGTCTTGGGCCATTGGAGCAAAGAGCAGACTGGGTCTCCAAGAGCCATATCTTGGTTTCCTAAAATGCATGGCTCCTTTTCTGATCATCTCATGTTTATGTTGGCTAATAGTCATTGATGGACCTATCCTCCATGAATTTATCTTTTTGGACCCTATTATGTTCTTAGACTTCATCCTCTGGCAATGAGTTCCACAGGTTGACTGTGCGCTGTGTGAAGAAATACTCTCCTTTCTTTGTTTTAAAGCTGCTACTTAT
The DNA here is from genome assembly GCA_030068395.1 of Apalone spinifera. Lineage (NCBI taxonomy): Eukaryota > Metazoa > Chordata > Testudines > Trionychidae > Apalone > Apalone spinifera. The sequence goes on along the minus strand of CM057846.1, from coordinate 112,193,459 downwards.
TAATTTCATGTGTTGATCCTGAGTTCTTGTTATTAAGAGTAAAAATAACATTTATTTACTTTCTCCATGCTAGTCATGATTTTATAGATTTCTATTAGAGCCTCCCAAGTCATTTTTTTCCATGTTGAAAAGCCCCCTCCTTATTAATCTCACCTCACATGGAAGCTTTTCCATATGCTAATCATTTTTGTGGCCTTTTGTTTACAGATTGGGTGACCAACCTGCACACTGCATTCAAGATGTCAGTATACCATAGATTTATATAAAGGCAATGTTTATTTTATAGTCCTACAAATTTTGAGTTAGTAAATTCACTGTGGGAGTTGTTGTGATCCAAACTGGATTCCCCACTGATATGTAGCAGACTGACATTGTAAGCTTTTACAGAGCAATCACCATTTATTTCTCTATTATCAAAAGAGATCTCATTTTGGTGTTGCTGTACTTCAGGGCTAGGAAAAGCTCTTCACAAGTTCCTGGAAAGTGACCTTCCACATTCAAAAGTTCTAAAGCCACTGCTCTTCATCTGATAGCTGCATAACAATGTGATCTCACCAGTCAGTGCTTGATTTCTGGGACCAGAAATGGCACGCTACCATGTTTGGCTTCTGTGCAACTGCCATCAGAAACTGGGAATTGTTTCAATAAACAATTGAAGCAGGGCTGCTTGTGTGACATCACAATGTTCCACACAGCAGTTCTTGTCTGGGTCCTGGATGCATGCAAGATAAAGTGCAAGGTATAATGTTAACAAGACTTAACAGCTGAGAGAGGTCTATGCTTCACAGGCTAAGCGAGGCTTTCAAAACAAATTAAAAAGGGTGAAAAGGCAGGAGTTGTTTCCCTTTGAAATTAGAGCAGGGAAGGAGGGAGGAAAATGCAACATGGGAAGTCACAGCCATGTTCCAATTCAATCCTGTGACAATGGTTTGGTCTCATGAGGCACTGCAAACAGTACCCAAAGCCCCCTGCCACTATTTGCACTGCAAGATAGGATGCACTGTGCATTGCTCTCTGAATTGATACAAGTGCCTCCAATGCATGTTGCACTCACACTATGAGTGTGATGTGGGCACACCTGATAGAGTTAATTACTGCAGTAGCTGGATATCAATTTAAGTTTGCAGTGAAGAAAACCAGTCAAGCATATAAATAAATTATAATCATCCTCAGCTCTTCTAACTATATTAAATTCATCATCTTCTGTACAATTCCTGTTTATTGCTGAAGTCTCTTGTTAGCCAATTATAAATGCCAATACTTTGTGCACACTCCTGTTTTCCTTTGAACTCTCAGCTTGACATTGTAGAAACTTGAATCAGATTGCTATATAATCCTGTTATAAATTCATTGCCTTTTCATTTAAAGCCTTTGGTTTAATTCTTTCCTGGATGGATCTGTCAACCCATTCACACTGAATAGTCACACAAGGGCTTTATTTCTGGCTTTTTAATGCACCAGTCACAGATAGACATAACAATCAACTACAGTATCTCATGTGAGTGTCTATAGTGCAAACATTCACATAACTGAACAAGTCAAACCTCAATTCACTTGGTGAAGTTTTGGCTGACATTAAGATTAAGAGCTTAGCAAATGCAATGGTCTGCTGTGTTACCCTTCTGAGAATTACTTGCTAACAAAGAAATGAAGGCCTGTTCTCTTTCCCAAAATAACCAATCTCAAAGTTTGCTTATGATCTCTGGAGTGTTGTGTGTGATTAAGAGGCCAGAGAGATAGAGAAGTTTGAAATCAACTATACAAAAATACCTAAAGCTGTACACATGGAAACCTTGTCTTCAGACACTGACATGGCCTCCTTTCTGAATACTGTGCAGGATTATGATTTGATTGTTTATATTTCACCAGGTTTCAAACAAACTTTCTAACTCCAGAAATAACTGGAAAAGCACATTAAGCAATGTGCATCATGAACACATTACAGTGCATTTATAATTGTTCTGCTTTTACATCAAAATAAATCCGTAGGTCTCATCAATGTTCCCTTTACTGTTTTAGCATTTAATACCCTTCTAGTTGATTTTATATGGTTTTCATCTTATTGCAGCTTTTTTTTTATTATTTCTGGCTCCCATTAGATACTCTATGTCACTTGAAGAAAAAAAAAATCTTGTCTTTTTCTCCCTATTTTCCTTTTTTGTGAGGCAGATAAAATGGCTTAATGTTTAAATTGCTGATAAAGCTAAAAACAGCCTTTAATGCCTCTAGTAAATTTCATTAATACAAAGGGGTAAGTTTGAAGCCTTTGGTAGCAAGATAAAAAACAGCAATTCCATGGAAGTAAAAAGTTCTCTCCAGACTTATATACCAGTGATTATGACTGCTATTAAAATGTCACATCACATCAAACAACAAGTGAAGCTGTTATGTCTAGAGAACATTAGCTATTGTGACAGCTGTAAATATTGCCCTAATGAATCTCTTATGTGTAATAGGACAGATAAGTAAATAATTGAAATTCAGTAGGTTTACTGGAGGGTTACATATGATTCAGCAGTAAGTTAGAGGATCTCTGAAGTAATAGCAGCCTGATTGCCAAAGTATACTGATTTTATAATGCCGTGTGTGCTGCAGGTTAGATGTTCTTGCAAAACACCATTTCATGGAAGTCTGTAAATAAAAATTAGTAAGGGGAGAGGTTGCTTTGGCTGCTTTAAAGATAATCTGAAAAATGTGGTTGTAGCCTTTTTATTTCCTTATAATGTACTAGAGGATATATATGCCATTGCTCAAGTCCTTGTGGGGGCTCAATGTAGGGGTGCAACAGTCATGGCAGGGAATGCGGCGGTGTGGGGCAGCTCAGGGCAGGATGTGGAGGGTGCAGGACTACAGGCATTGGACTTACAGCAAGGGGTAAGAGGCATGGAGGGGAATGACGGAAGGGGGTGGGGGTGCAGGAGTCATGGCAAGAGGTGGGGGGCTTGAGGAAACTAAAGACAGGGTTGTGAAGGAATCATTGTGAATGGGGCTCAGGCTAGGGGGCTGAAAGATGGGGGGTTTACTGGGGTAACTCATAGTGACAAGAGTAGCACTGATCAAGCGATAGCTCCTCCCAGAGGGGCGGCGGGGGAGTGGTGGCTCTTCCCAGGGGGAACAGAACTATACTGCTCAACCCCCTGCCTGTGATTCCTGGAGGCAGGAGGGGCTGGGCACCACCTCAGACAACCAGCATTCCTGGACCCTTGATGGCAGGGCTGGGCTGATCAGCCCTGGGTGTGGTCCTAGGGAAGCCATGGCAACAGAGCCTGTGGCAAGCAAGGCTCCCCCTCCCTATCTGGTGCTTTATCTGAGTGCTTTGGGAAGGATTTAAGTTGGACCACTTACCTGGTCCAATTGCTGGAAAGATGGTGAGCCCCACCCCTGTTGGCCACTTTTTTCTGGTGAGGTTCTCTTTTCTGGCATGGTCACTCTGCAGTATAGCTGTCCCTCCAATGAGATCCCTCACTTTCCATGTGATGGAAAACAACTGGATTCCAGGCACACACTCTTTTGATGACACAACCAAACCCTGACCTTCCTTTAAATAGGCGAAGAGGAAGCTGCACACCAAATTTGGCGTTCCTAGCTCTTACTGTTTAGGAGGCGGTCTTGAGCAAATGAACTCACAGACGGATAGATACACACATTTCTAAAATATATAGATAGATAAAAAGAAGACTATTTTAAAAGTTTTTGTTTCCTTATGAATAACAAAAATATCAAAACTTGTTTTCTCCTCCCCTGCATAGTTTCACAAAGAACAACAGAATGACCCCCGCAGACCCATCTCACATCTTATCTCCCACCACTGCTAAGCGCAGCAAAACTACACCCAAGGAGGAGGTAGAAAGATGTACCATGTGCATACAATGCCGTCAGTGTGCTTTTTTGAGAATGTAATTAGAAATTATACCCTTCAGTGCTGTACATAGTTCTTTTTAAATACAGTGTTGCCAATCAATAGTGGAAGGAAGAAGAGGTCAATAATATGTGAGTTTTAGAATCTTAATTGGCTAATTACAGTTCACTGTTGCTTTAAGCAAAGGTCCATGAAAGGTAAAACACAATACTACCTCATAGTGAGGTAATTGGGATAGTTCCTAGATCTACTTTGAGGAACAATTATTTTGTAGCACATGTCCTTCAGATATACATCTGTACCCATCAAATGTCTATCTGGGACAGATGCAAGATGATTTAAAGGGTTATCTGTTATGATTTAAATATTATTTTTATAAAGCTTAACATAAAAGAGAAAGCATCTAAATGACAGTCCTTTACTGAAAGGTATATGAAGAGATTTCAAAGGCATAAAGGCTAGGTACCACTGAAAGTCAAGGAGTGCTTGAATTAAGTGCCCCTTTTATGAGGAGTGCTAAAACCTCCGAACTTTTGAGTGTGCCTGGAATGACATTGGCACTTCATGGGGGTAGTCTCCAGGGGATAAACAGAAAAATCACATGTCAATATATGGTAGAAGTGAACTAGAGTAACAAAAATGAACCAAGTCCCAAGGAAACATATACATTGGAAACACATGAGCCTTACTGAGCACATTGATATCTGAGTCACACATTTATTTTAGGACATTTAGGGTACATCTACACAGCAGAGCTTAACTCGTAATAAGCTACGCAAATTGAGTTATGTCAATTGCATAGCTTATTTTGAAATAGCTTATTTAGAAATTGGGAGTGTCTACACAGCACTTATTTCAAACTAGAGCACTTTTCCCTCAACTTCCCTTATTCCTCATACAGTGAGGCTATATCTACACTGCAAGGTAGTGTAGACATATCTGGTTTTGCGCAAAAACCCGTGGAGCATCCGTACCTCAAATGCACTTTTGTGCAAATAAATCAACAGTTAAATGGCAAAAGAGAGGGGTTTTGTTGGTATAGGTAAACCTCCTTTTATGAGTCATAACTCCTTTTTGCACTACCCAGAGGAAACCCCTGTGGGAAAAAGCACAGGTGCTCTGATGGCCATTCTGTGAATGGCCATCAGAGCATTCTTGAGCAAGAGCATCTGTGCAGTGCGGAAGCTCTCTTGTGCAAAACCACATCACTTTTGCGATGTGCTTTGAGGTGTGGACGTGCTCTTGCGCAAGATGTTTTTGCACAAAAACTCTTGTGCAAAAGGCTTCTTGTGCAAAAACAGGTAGTGTAGACATAGCCTAAGGGTTACAGGACTTGGAGTAAGAAGTCCTCCAGCTTGACAGTATTTTGATGCTGTGTAGATGCAGACTAAGTTATTTCAGAATAGCAATAGTTATTTTGAAATAGTGTTGCAATGTAGACGTACCCTTAAAGTATGTCCAAAGCTTTATGTCCTATGTTATGAAAAATGGTTGAATGAATTACTTCATAGCAGAGAAAAACTTGTAGCTATCCAAGGCTATATCTAGACTACAGGGTTTTTCGTGGAAGAGCAAACATGCTCTTTCAGGGAGCCCTGAATACCTCATTCCACAAGGGATAAAGACTCCGCTGAAAGAAGAGGCTTTTCCACCATTTGTCCCTGTCTAGACTGGGCCAAATGGCAGAAAAGCCTCTTCTGAAAAAGTGGTCGGAAAAAGCTATGGAAATCCTTATCCTTCCTTAGGTCCAAGGGTACCAGGTCCATGGTGGTTGGGGGTGGGGCTTGAACCCTTGACCTCTGGTACCTTATCCAGTCAAACAGTGCAAAATCAAGACATCTTTAGGGCACTAGCCAAGAGCTGCAAGAGCCTGATGTAAGTGGCTGCTCTGTCTCATTTGTGGAGATTTTCAAACCATATCACTCCGATTCAGGCAGAATAAGGGTTTGAACATGGTACTGCCATATGCTAGGCTACAGAATGTGAACATATCTCTGTTGTAATGAATTTTCAGTAAAAACCATAAATGTTTTAGCTTCAGCACAGATTAAATTTATCAAAGGTATTGCAACCCTCTCCAGCTCTAAATTAGCTTTGGTGCTATACAATCTTTTCCAGTGACCCTGCCAAAGCTTTGATGATTTCAGCTCTGCATAAGAAACTGCCACTGGAACATATGGCACCGCTTCCAGCAACAGCAAAGTCTGTTCACTGTACTGATCTACGTAGTATGTTGGGATGGCACTGTTTACCATTAAAATCTAAAATTGGAAAAGATCTGTTCAGTCATTCCCATCCATCTACCTAAAAGTAGAATAGAAATTTAAAATCACTTCCCCCCCCCCCCTCTCAGGAATGCTATTGAGGTTAGACTGAACCCGGGGAAAATACTTGCAGTTCTCCCCCAAAATGCCTCACATTTTTTATTATTTCTGTTGCTCTGCAAAATACGAACAGTTCTAAGGAAGCTCAGTGCTGAACTCTATACACACACAAAACTCCTATTGCTTTTGAAGATAGGATCAGACAGACTCAAACTGGGTTAGTTATACACAATATAAACCAGGTCAAGTGCATACTCCAACATACAAAAGATAAAGGAATATGTTCTGCTCCCAGTTACAACCATATTACTGCATTAGCTTCAACAAGATTACAAGGGTATTACAGAGAGCAACAATTGGCACAAATGCTCTAGATTAAAATCAAGAGTAACCTATTTAGTCCAGTAATTTTTTTTCTGGGTCCTCATCATTTTATTCATTTGGGTAGACCTACTGAAGTTAGTAGAAATACTCACTTTAGTCAGCGGAGTAGCATTTGGCTCTGGAAAGTGGAAATTAAAATACAAAGCAGTACAGAAATTCACCTTTGTTATGTGTACATATATATGATAAAGTTTATACGATCTGGCAAATATGGACATGTATTCTTACTTTTTAGTTGAAGCTTTATAAAGAGTTAATTATAAAACTAGTTCACGTAAAACAAGCATCACTTATAATCGCCTAGAATGACAACCTACAGGGAGTAATTTTGTACTCCTACAATAATTGGATGTGAAACATAATGATAATGAGACCTGAAGTTGTGCTGGAGTGTTTTTAAAGTGACATGACTAGAATTACACTAAGTGGCAAATTTCAAGTGCAATACAGCTATAAGTTTAGAAGTCTTTCACACAAAATCCCAAGATCACCCCAAATACAAGAAGAGACTAGAGAATCACTAATGTTCATTTGATCCTTGAGACTTTATACAGTGTTCTATAGCAAGAGATTGATTGCTGCAAGTACTATGAATATTAAATTGGCTGATTAACCATGATTCAATATATTTTAAAATTTCTGACCATCTGTTAGGAGAAGCTTTGAAGCTTCATTATTAGGTAATGTTTGATAATTATTCTGAAAAGATGTCTAATGTAAATTTTCTCATTTAACTATATTATAATTTATTGGAGAAGTTTTTAGTCTTCTGGCTTTTTGCCTAATTGTTTTCAAGCAACAGCTGCCCAATATGAAAGGTAAGAAAAATATTAGAAGCATCTCCATAACTAACCAGTACTTTTGCTTGCATTATATTATCTGAGCAAATGTGCAGAAGCAGTTAATAATGAGACAGAAAAAGGCACTAAGTATATTGGCTGCTCTCTTCCAGCTGTTGACACTGAGAATCAGTTTAGGTAGCTCTTTAAAACCCACATCTGGTCAGAGTTGTAGCAGCTGGTGTTTACTGACTCTGAACCAGATCCTCTTGTAGTCATTTGACTAGTCAATAGGAAGTAATTTAGTGGAATTGATGGAACTATTCGTGTTAGTAAAGTCAGCAGAATTTGACCCTCTGTGGACTCTTTCATGGTGACAAATAGGTGTGAAATGGAAAACACCTAAGGGTGCTCTGCTCTACATAGGTCAACGTATGGCAACTAATGTCAACTTAACTGGGTCAGTGTCTACACTGAAACCTTCCTCCCTCTGACATAAGTTCCCTGCCACACTGACTGGCATAGGTCTACTTCCATGAGAGGCATAGAGCTTATGTTGGTGCAGTTAGGGCAAAGCACCATGTGTAGACACTACATCCCTTACATTATCTGTCTTGTCAATTGAACAGCTCTGGGAAGCTCCCAGGTGGGAGCTCAAGGGACTTCGGATCCTTCTCCTGGTTGGAAACCAGCGCAAGAACCTAAGGTACCCCCCTGTACAGGAGCCAGGCAGTATTACCAATTTCACAGCTTCCCCCATTCCTAGAGGGGAACGGCAGGAGGAGGGAAGGTGGCATGGACAAGAAGCCTCAGGTGTCTTCCAGCTACTCCCAGCAGGTAATGGAGCAGCCCACCAAGAGTTTTTGGGCACCACATTCATGGCACAGAACTGCCAAGCCAGACTCTCCCTTCTTAGAAGTGGTCCTTGTCAAGCTGGGCACCACTGATCCAAGGAGGGTAGTGTGCACACGCACCACCACAAAAATTCCTTCAGTGGCTGTAAGCCAACCTAGAGGTAGGTCAACTTAGGTTGATAATATATATACATACCCTAAGCAGAAATACTGAATAGACTAATTTAAGCACTTCCATTTCTGTAATCAGTCAGTGTATTTTTTCTTCAGTTAAATTCTACTGTACCATGCTTTCATTCTTTTTTTTTTCTTCTAAAGATAATTTTTTACTTAGAGGTTTTAGCTTTTAGCCAAACATTTGCTTTGTGAAATGAAACTATCGTGCTAATTTAAAGGATGAGGTTTTTCTTTTTTTTGTTCTGCATGGATGAAAAACTATCGGTATAGAAAAAAACCCCTAAAGTCACGAGATAAAAAACATTTGCTACTTATCTAAACTACTTAGTTGTTTCTCAAGCTGTCTTCAGCACGACTCTCAAATAAGCAGATATATTTTGTCTAAGCAGTAGAAGTCAATGCTTTATAAAAGAGTTTGCTAAATGTATTTTTAAACATTTCTATACATTTATCAGATTTTTTAAAATTGAATAAGTAACTAAATATTTCTTAAACATTGGAGGCATTTTAGGGGCAGCGTGTTAAAGGATCCTGATGGAGAGAACAGAGTGATGCTGCTGTTTTCTTCATTTTTGGAAGGTGAGAAGAGACTTTAATAGGAATATAGAACCTACTAGAAGACTTACCCAGCATTGCTCAAATCGTTCAGGGCAGAGGGTACTGCAGAAATCAGGGGAAGGGCTTAGGGATGGGGGACTCAGAGCAAGAAGCTGGGACGCAGGGTGTTGCAGGAGTTAGGGCAGTGGGCTAGGAGGTGTGGGGTGAGATTCAGGGGACATGGGTCTCAGGGCAAGGAGTGGGGGCACCTTCCAGCTTCTCCCCAGGCCTTATGCATCCCATCTGATGGCTTCTTCCCAGGGCCAGCCCCAGGGCAGCAGTGCCCACAGCCTGCTGGCCAGATTCTTCCTGGGACAGCGGGGAGCATATGGCCTATCTGTTGGCCTCTCCCTGGGGTAGTGCAAGGTGGGGATGGGGGGTTGCCATGGAATTGCTCAAGCTTCAGATTCCAGGAATTGGCTCTTGTTAATCCTTTCCATGTTTGGTTAAAGCCCTCTTCTACCAAAATTACCTTTTCCTGTACATATTTACATTCCATGATCAAATCACCTCTTAACCTTTTGTTAAGCAACATAGAGAGGAAGTGTCTTGAACCTCTCACTATACAATCAAGGTTTCTAGATCATGAATCATTCCTGTAGTAGTTCTTCTCGGAAATTGTGAGTTTTTCTGTGCGGACTTCAGACCTAGACACACTATTGCAGTGATGGCCTGAAGCTATGCAGAGAGGCAGCACCACTACCCTTTCCTAGCCAAAATTCCATTGCTTGTATATCCAAGGATTGTATTAGCACTTCTGCCCATAGCACATCTCTAGGAGCTCATGCTCAGATTATTATCCATCATGATCCCTAAATCCTTTATCTACAGCCAGAGTCCTTCTCCCTCACCTTTGGTTCTGTACTCCTTTTCCTCTCTCCCCACTTCATTCCCTTTCTCCCTTCTTCCATCAATATGCCAAAACTATCTCCTCTCATGTACTCCACAGCCCCACCTTGACAACTATTAAATGTAAATAATGTAAATGGTTTTAGAGGTGATATCTTGATTCTTCTACTTCCTACCCTGAAGGACTACAGCTGAGATACATCATGCTGTTTTTCAGACACACAGATCCTGGTTTTCTTGCTGCCTAATACAAGCTGGTACCAACAGGAACTGTTGGAGAGCTGGAAACTAGATTTTAGGTAGAATCATAGGCCAGTATTGTAGATTAGTTGTGAAATCAACAGTCCAGTGCTTCTGAGATCAAGATATTAATTAAACTGTTTTAGTTTACGTTTTTGTGGATCTCTACATTTCCTGATTCAGCTGGAGCTGAAGTAAAAAATGTTAATCCCGTGGAAAAAATGCACGTCCAAATGTTTTTTGTTGTTGATCAGAACCAGAACAAATTGGAAGTGTGAAAAAAATCTTTTCTACAGAAAATTTAATTCCATTTTCAAAGAACCAACATTGTTTGTTTGTTTAAAAATTTCCAGACTGGCAAGATAGCTTCATGACTAGTTTGCCTCTAACTGGAGGGCAGGCTAACTGGCTCCCCAGGAAGTCATCCTCCAGATCACTTCAAGAACCAAGCAGTCTATCCAGCTGTTGCAACTTTCAACAGAATCGACATATTGCAGTGGAAATCAGTTTTGTCAAAAAGTATTAAGACATCTCTACTGCTGGATCATTAGTATTGAGCAAGATAATGAAATCTCACAAGAGAGACAAAAAATCCTAAGACAAATTGTGAACACAAGGATTGAGATGCTTCAGATAAGAATCCATTATTTTTTCCACAAGTTATTGTTTTTGCATTGCTATTGGTTTGATTTATTGAAAATTTGATAATATAGTTTCATATACTTTGGGGGATTGGTCCATGTTAGTCTTCCTAATGGTTGTAACAATTGAAACATTTTGTTCTTTATCATTTTTGTTCAGCTTTCATTGATGGGCAATTAAACAATTTCAATTACAAGAGAATATAGAAATCTCTGGAGTCTTGACTCTTCTGGAAAGGAGTATAATTGTTTGTTTAGAACTCAAATCTCATTTGGATTGGTTTTAATTTGAAAGATAATTACTCTTGCAAGGTAAATGAGTAACATGGAGTAACTTTGTTCAAACAGGTATAAACCTCACAAAGAAAAAAAATCACTCAATTTTGGGGTTTGAGATTTCACTTTATTTTATCAAAAGCCTGCCGAGCTGTTATTTTAGGCTCCAGTGTGGCCATTCAATTGTTTTAATGAGAGAAGAATGACATTTTTATAAATATAAATTGTGTGTGTGTGTGTGTGTGTGTGTGTGTGTCATACATGGACATGATTATCATGAAACTTTGTGGCCTTTGGCCAACCATCTCTTTGGAAGTTCTTTTAAAATGTCAAACCCCTAAACATCTTCCAACAGCTAATTTTCTTTTCTTTTTCTTGTAAATAAATAGTGTATCAGACTGTCAGAAAGCTTCCTCACAGTACCCAAAATGTGAAATTGCCTACAGACATAAAGTCCTTGTGTGTTGCATTGGCAGAGCTGTGAGACATCTGACTTTTAACATGCTATATTTTTTAGCTATAGAAAGACTGTCATTGATCTAGGGATGAATCTTTCCTGTAACTGAGTTTCAGGCAAGATTTGGCCCTAGACCAATAACAGTCTTTCTATAACTAAAAAATATAGCATGTTAAAATTCAGATGTCTAACAGCTCTGCCAAGGCAACACACAGGGACTTTATGGCTGTGTCTACACTGGCGCGATCTTGCTCCAAAGCGGCCGCTCTTGTGCAAAAACTGTCTACACTGGCCATGTGTTCTTGCGCAAGTAAACTGATGTTCTACTGTATAAAATCAGGGCTTCTTGTACAAGAACTCTGATGCTCCCACTCAGGAATAAGCTCTCTTGTGCAACTGTTCTTGTGCAAGAGGCCAGTGTAGACAGGCAACATGAATTTCTTGCGCAAGAAAGCCCTATAGTTAAAATGGCCATCAGAGCTTTCTTGCACAAGAGAGCATCAACACTGGCATGGATGCTCTTGCGCAAAAGCACATCTCTTGCGCAAAAGCACATGCCAGTGTAGACGCTCTTTTCTGGAAGAGTTTTTGCATAAGAACTCTTCCACAAAAGAGTTCTTGCGCAAGAAGCTGCCAGTAGACATAACCTATGTCTTTAGGCAATGTGATATGATGGGTGAGATGGAGAAAGAGAGCAGGTTTCAGGAGGGACTTAGTTTAGTGAACCAGCTGAAGCTTTGGGAATGTGGATTCTAAGTAAGTTATAAATCTCAGCATGTAGCATGATTTTCCACACATGCCGTATATATGTATTTCTTACAACTCTACGTGCCTGAGCATTTGTTGCAATTGAAAGAAGGGTGAATTTCCCACTTCCCAAAGGACACATGACACTCACTTCCTACTCTGAAAGGACAAGAGCAATCTCACTTTAAAACTATGGCATTTTTATTTTATTACTATTATTATGGGTTTTTTAACTATGAGAGAAGGTGTTTGGAGCACTTGTGTTAGGGCAACTGAGATAGCTGCCTTTACAGGTGGGGAGATACAAGAAACCATACTAATAAATTTGAAAACACTCCAAGAATAGTTTTTCTCCATATACACGAATTAATTAATTATATTTGCAATTAGATAGTCTGGTAAGACTTTCAATTATTGCCAGGGCATTTAGTTGCAGATTGTTTCCATTTGAATCTGATTAGTGTCAGGGTGCATCTACACTGCAGGGCTTAACTTGAAGTAAGCTACACAAACTGAGCTAAGCCAACTGTGTAGCTTATTTCAAAATAGCTTATTTCAAAATTGGGAGCGTCCACACAGTACTTATTTTGAAAAAGAGCTCTCTTCCTGACTTCCCTTACACCTCGTACAATGAGGGTTACAGGAGTCGGAGTAAGAAGTCCTCCAGCTTGTCAGTATTTTGATATTATGTCGAAATAACTGCTTGCTGTGTAGTTGCAGACTAATTTATTTTGAAATAACTCATTATTTTGAAAAAAATTGGCTGTGTAAACATACCTTCAGAGTTGCAGCTTTTCCCCTTTGAATGCAAATTTCCCTACCATGCTTTTATCACCTCAAGGTTGCATTGCTTCATAGAGATCTACTTATGGCAGCATCTTAAATGAATCTGAATTGTAAAGGTCACCTTAATTTTTGTATCGGTATGGTCTTTGTTAGACTTCTTGGAGTAAATTTTTTAAAAAAATATACAGAACATATCAAACAGATACTAAATATAACTTGTTAAAGCCTACAGAACTCATTCTGAATGCAGTAATACAAAAGTCATGCTGACCAAACTTTTCTACTGTACACCATAGTCATTCATATTCAGTCTCAGAATGACATAGTTTTACTTCTTCAAACAATTTTAAAATACACAGGTTTCTGAGAGTCTCACCAAAAGCAATACATCAGCTCGCCCTGCTGGCTATACAGAAGAGATTAGTTAGACCAGAATTCTCCAAACTGTTCATTCCTTTCTGCTGACATCAGCTATGATGTTGCTATAAAAACACCCAAAATTAAATCAAACAGTGCTAGTGTAATATAGCAATGTGAAAAGATTCTTCTCAGGTTAGCATTTCATCAACAAATTGATGTTTATCACCTGGTGTTAGGAAAAAAAAAGATAACTGTGCCAATCAATCATTTTAAATTCCGCTCTGTGAAATGCTGCACAGTTATGACCATTTGTAATACACTAATTATAGTTACCGTGCTCAATTCAATCATTTGTGCAGGTGTCTATTTAGCTGTCTGGTTATAACAGGTTAGGTTTTTTTTATTCTTTATGGGCAACCAGAGGGGCTTTGTTAAAGTGACTGGAAATTTTTCTATATTTATGCATTGTTTCAGGGTAAGATAACAGTCATGCTAATTCCTTTTCAAAGTGGTGTGTGAATCATTAATCATTCCTTTCCTTACCAACGTTAACGGAAGTCACACAGTTTAATCTCTCTTGGCCAACCTTGAAAATGTAACAATATTGGACACAATTGGCTAAGATTTAACAATGTTGTCTACGGGACAATTCTTGCTCAGCTATTCTATCTCTCTCTCTTGTAGTAAGGCACATACAGAATCACTGTTAGACGAGTCATAATGGACTCTGATGCAAATTGCAATGGTCAAAGCTCTCTAATTTGGCTTAATGAACTATCTGCAGGACTTCAGTGATCCACAAGAATGTCAGTGTATAAATCTTGCCAGGTCAGGCCAAACATTTCAGGTAGATGGGAGATAGAGTATTGTGAAATTATTGGTAACCTTATATAATCACGTAATCATCTGGTTTTTCATTGTCACTTGGATGAGGAGCTGATTGCAATTATTCTACAAGGTGATGCATTGTCCACTTTAATCAGACTATTACCAGAGAGCTTCTATGATTAAATTTTATGTCCTTTACTAGATCTTTATGGACACCACTAGTTTAGAAATCCATAGAAGCTGGGGAAGAAGAGTGACAGAACCTGTTATGCAAGTTTTCTTTTGATAAAGAAAAAAAAGATCAAATTTTCCTTTGTTTTTAAACAAAAAAGTAGAATACTATTTTTACTTTATTGTGCTGAATTCCTTTGATGCCTTGTTGCTGGTAATACTATTTCAAAGCCACTTTGAAAATAGGAAGGTCCTTGTATTCGCTTCTATCAGCCAAAAGCAATGAAGCATTACAATTTTCTGCCTATGCTATTAATAGAGTTGCAACTGAAGCAGAAGAAATTCAAGGACTTTCTTACATATTTTACTCTCATACCCCTAAGCAATGTAACACAAATCAAGGTGTACAAAGCATAAGTGACTTTTTCGGATGAAGTATTGCATTTATATAAACAGTGAAAAATTTGTTAAGCATATTCATTCAATATATTTCCATTTTTCTGCTGAAAATTAAAAAAGGATTGCATGGCCTTACACACAATAAAATAAATACCATAACACAATACATATCCTATGCAACACAGTGACAGGAAACTGAATCCCACATACTGTAACATTAATAGAAAAAAATTATGTGCCCAGAATTAGTGCAGCACCTTAACAATACTAGGCAAAGTTCATAGCCTTATTAAGTCACTTACAATGTAACAATGATACTCACAAGATAGCATGAGTTAATACAAAAGAAAATACAGTACAATTACATGATGGACACATTTCTACCACCTTATACCGACCACTATGTTTACCTTCATGCCTCTAGCTTCCATCCCAAACACATTTCTCAATCTATTATTTACAGCCAAGCCCTAAGATACAACCGGATTTGCTCCAATCGCACAGACAGATACAAACACCTACAGGAGCTATATAGAGCATTCCTAAAACTGAAATACCAACCCAGAGAAGTGAAAAAAACAAATTGACAGAGCCAGAAGAGTACCTAGATGTGAACTACTTCAAGACAGGCCAAAGAGAGAAAAAAACAGAATTTCACTCATCATAACCTACAGCCCACAACTTAAACCCTTCCAATGCATTATCAACAATCTACAACCT
>CM057846.1:112150427-112163615 GCA_030068395.1 Apalone spinifera | reverse complement strand
GAACAGGATTGGTCCTAGGACTGACCCTTGTGGGACACCACTAGTTACCCCTCTTCATTCTGAAAATATACCATTTATTCCTACCCTTTGTTTTCTGTCTTTTAACCAGGTGCCATTTTAACTCCAGTGCCAGTTTTATTGTTAGGCTATGTCTACACTGGCAGCTTCTTGCACAAAAACTTGCCTGCTGTCTACACTGCACGAGCGTTCTTGCGCAAGTAAATTTACAGCATAGCGTTGTAAAACAGGGCTTCTTCCAGAAGAGTTATTCCTCTCCCCATGAGGAATGAGCCCTCTTGTGCAAGAGTTCTCCCACAAGAGGGCAGTGTAGACAGGCAACATGAATTTCTTGCGCAAGAAGCCCCTGTGTTTAAAATGGCCATCAGAGCTTTCTTGCGCAAGAGAGTGTGCACACTGCGATGGATGCACTTGCGCAAAAGCACATGTCTTGCGCAAAAGGACATGGCAGTGTAGACGCTCTCTTGTGGAAGATTTTTTGCACAAGAACTCTTCCGCAAAAGAGTTATTGTGCAAGAAGTCTCCCAGTGTAGATGTAGCCTTAGAGTGGTGCGTGAGGGCACAGTGGTGTCAGAGGATTTTTGCAGGCTACTTTTTAACAGAAAAAAGGCCTTTGAGATTCTAAAAATTTCTTTCTTCCAGTTTGATATTTTGTTTCATATGATAAAACAGCTAACAGCAAGAGTGTGAGCTAACATAACCCATAAATACCATGTGTGTGAAAGTAAGACAGAGGTAGACTATAATTTTTTCATGGGAGCCACTTCATGAATTTTAGTACATGCTTATGGGTGAGCCCTGCCCCCCTCGCCCAGAAGGGGCTGGGCCTCCAGTGGAAGGAGTAGGGCTGGGGGTGCAAGAGAGAAAGAGAGTGGACGAGTGTGAAAGAGAGGTGCTCTGTGTGTGAGACTTTGTGCCACAGACTGTGTGTGTAAGGCACAGACTCTGTATGGCCCAGCCTGTGTGGCTATGTCTAGACTACAGGGGTTTTTTTTTAGAAAAAAGTGGCCTTTTTTCGATAAAACATCACCTGTGTTTAGACTGCCGCTGCGTTCTTTCAAAATTAAACCTCATTTTATGAGGAAGAACACTTTTTTTCAAAAGAGCTCTTTCAAAAAAAATCATTCTTGACTGCAAACAGGGCTTTTTCGAAAGAGAGCATCCATATTGCCTGGGTTCTCTCTTTTGAAAAAGTGGATTGCTTTTTCGAAAAAAGTTTTGGCTGTCTAGACAATTTTTTTCAAAAGAATCATGTAATCTAGATATACCCTGTATATATGACAGTGACACTGAGGCTATATCTACACTACAGGCTTCTTGCAGAAAAGATCTTCCTCAAAAACTTCTTGCTCAATAGCACGTCCACACTCCAAAAGCGCATCGGAACAGTGATGTACTTTTGTACAAGACAGCGTCCAGACGGCATGGACACTGTCTCACAAGAAAGCTCTGATTGCTATTCATAGAATGGCCACCAGGGCATCTGTGCTTGTTTGCACAATACCTCCCTGCTGCCCAGCCACACACACCTTTTTGCGCAATAACTCTTGAGCAAAATGGGAATATTCTATTGCTCGTAGAAAGAATAATACCTATACCGCAAAACCCCCTCTGTTCTGTCGATTCACTGTACATTTTCTTGCATAAAAATGTGCTTGAGGTGTGGATGCTCCACGAGTTTTTGCGCAAAAACTCTGAAGTGTAGATGTAGCCAGAATGTGTGTGCTAGTTGCTGCTGGATATGTTTCTGAGAAAAGCGACATGCTGTCTCTTTAAGCATCCCTCTGGAAAGCAGAATTGGGTGAAAAGAATATGATGAATGGTTGGAATATTTTCAGCAAAATGTAACTTTGCCAAATATGGAATATTTTTTGAAGATGTATCAAATTCCTCAATATTTTCTACTCTGGAAAGAAGCAAGAAAGATGGATAATCTATAGGCTGGTGATTAGGTCACTGGTTTAGGATTTAGGAGATCCAGATTTAAGTCTCTCCTTAACCTGAGTGAGAATGAGAATGAAAAACTGCTATGAGTCACAGACCCTACAACTTAGGGTCACCTTTCAACAAAATATGGTTTTCACAAAAATGCTTCAAAGATTCAAAAGTTTTGGTCTCATTCCAATAGGAAACAAAGGGAAAATTCTACTTTGCAAAAGTTGTTGCAAAGTAGATTTGTCATCCTCAGGTCAGCTCTATGTATGTGTTGCATTTTTTTCTACCTGGTCCAATTTACATATAATTGTCTCCTTCTGTCGCATGTCTTCATTTATATAGAATGCATATTTTAAAAACATCTTCCCACAGGGATTTAATATTTATTATACAGAATTCTTAGGGCATGATGATGAGGATTTTCTTCCAGATCTTGAAGCTATTAATTCCAATCTGCTTACCTTTCCTCATTTCCCTAAGGTTCCAACAGAAAAAACATCCCTTCCAGTGTAAGTCTATTTGAAGAACTGAGGAAAGTGAGATCATCCATTTTCCTAAAGTTGTTATAATTTCAGAGTCTCTTAACTTACATTATTCACTCTCTGGATAGCAAAAGTGTTTGCCTAAGATATTTTCCTTATAGATTTCTATGTTAGTTTTGTTTATGGCTATACTAAAAGATGCAAAGAAAATATTCTTTTCAACTCTTCAATTCAAAGAGACAATTGCTTTTTCTGTCCTTACTGAGTGAAAATCTGTAATGTGGCCATGATCTATATAGTTACCTTTTGTAGAGCTTGGTAAATACTGGAAAAAAGATTACACAAAATTTTTAAAATGTGAAGGTCCTTTCCATTTGACAATTTCTCCTTCTTTTTATACCCTGATATGATATTTTTCATTTAAATATTCATTTCCCATCATTTTCTCCTCTCTTTTTGTCTCTGGATATAATAATATGAATGATGACCAGGATTTAGTTTAGTCATTTTAATTGTATGCTTTTTCACTCTTTTTTTCTGATCCACTTTAGTTTTCAAATGGAAAGGTTAGAGAGAGGCAGAGTTACAGAGGTCTGTACTTCCTTTTACCACTCTGTAACTTTTCTAAAGCTGAGAAATTGTAGACAATTTTTAGCTTTTTAACATGAACATATTTATTATAAAAATCAAATGAGAAATGTTGATCAGTTCCATCCTTCGTTCTTACAAAGGATTTTAGTTAGCTTCAGATTAGTGGGCACTAGTGAAGTGTCATGGAGGTACAAATGAAGTCAAGAAAAGGAAAATTAGCACATGCATAAAACTGGCAACTAGTACTGAATACATAGAAAGCCATTGGTACTGGTGTTAATTTTTAAATCTTCCTTGTATTATGGAAACAATGTTGAGAATCATTAAATAATAGATTAAAAGATATAAAATATTATATTGCCTTTATATAAATTTGTGGTATGCCCATATCTTGAATACTGCATGCACATGTGGTCATCCTATCTAAAGAAAAGATATACTGAAATTGGAACAGTTTCAAAAATGGACAGGGATGTGAAATGGCTTCTGTATGAGGAAAGATTAATAGTTTGGAAAAGAGACGACTAAAGGGGGTACATTAGATGTCTATAAAATCATGACTAATGTGGAGAAAAAGTAAATAAGCAAGTGTTATTTACTCCTTCTCGTAACATGTGAACTATGGGATCACCAAAAATAGATTAATAGGCAGCAGGTTTAAACCAATAAAAGGACTATTTTTTACTCCCAATGCACTGCCTGTGGAATTCCTCACTTTAACCAGGATGGGCAAGGATGGTGTCCCTAGCCTCTGTGGGCTCATCTAGACTACGCTGAAGTTTTGAAAGAGGATATGCAAATTCCACAGGAATCCGATCTCACTTTCAAAAGCGAAAAAATGAGGTTTACACGGCTTTTTGAGAAGGGGGGGTTGCCAAAAAAAGTCCCCCGACTATTTTCACTTTCGAAAGCTCTGTGGAATTTGCATATCCTCTTTCAAAATTTCAGTGTTGTCTAGACATAACCTTTTGACAGAAACTGGGAATGGGCAAAGTGGATAGATCACTTGATAATTACCTGTTCTGTTCATTCCCTCTGAGGCACCTGTCATTTGGCATTGATATTAGAGGTAAGACAGCATCTGGGCCATTGCAGTTTTACACATCCCCACTTCTCAAGGATAAGAGGGCAAATTATAGTAGTCCAGATATATGAATGGTTGTATCTGAATTCCTCATAAGTAATTATCAATGTAATTTGTCCTAACTGAAAAGTTTCTTATATGACAAAGTTGGGAGGGTAAGGACTGTGTTGTGTTATGTGTTTGTACAGCACCTAACAAGTACTCATTCTTGAATTATCTCAGAGGAAACAAACAATCTAAGAATGGCTATAGAAAGACTGCTGCCTCAAAATTAACTTTAGAATGATCCTGTTAAAATGCTGTCTACAGCATAGCATTGATGCTTGAATTGTGTGACAGAGTCACAGTGAGGAAAATGGTCAAATTTTTCAGTGTCATTCAGATTAGGCTTTTCTTGTCATGTTTTCTATATCATTCTGGACTCCTTCTCTTCAGCTCTGTTTTTTCCATCTTTATTCTAGTGTGAATATTCACATCTAAAATGTACTAGACGAGGGATATTGTGAAAGTGAAATAAACTTGTTAAGCATTTCAAATATTCAAAGCAAAGGTATGCCGTTCGGCAAAATAGAAGCATTGGATGAATTTTGCAGGTTCCATGAAACAAGAAATTATGAGCCCTTGAGTCTAGCGTAGGTTTAAAGTGACAGAATGGAACTGTATTGTAGTAAAGAAAGGCAGAGACTGCCTTCAGCTCTCACTCTCTGGAATGTTTTGACTATTGTAAATTTGATCATGTTCCCATTTGAAGGACAAGGCAGCAGTGATAATACAAGCCAAATGTTGCCACCGTTTTTTCTCTTTCTTTAAAACAACTGCAGATTGATTTTCAGGGCAAAGAAAATATAGCTGCAGTTACACTGACTGAAAATGCATCTTCAAACATCCTACAGAGTATGAAAGACAAACAATTTTTAAAGAGGAATGTATATTAGTGACACTGCTTGACCCATATCTCCAGAACAAATTTGAAAGACTCCTTTCCACCTGCAGATAAAAAAGTACTTTAATCTTTTCACAATCTATTATATACTAGCCAATTAGCCCGTCATAAGACGGGATTTTCAGGTCTCTCCTCCATGTTGGTCTTCTCTCCTGAGCCTCTGGTCTCTTGCTCCAGCTCAGTCTCTCTCTCTCCCTCAGCACTCCTCCACCTCCTGCCTCTTTCTCTGTCTCTCCCTTTCTTTTCTCCTCCCCCTC
The DNA here is from genome assembly GCA_030068395.1 of Apalone spinifera. Classification (NCBI taxonomy): domain Eukaryota; kingdom Metazoa; phylum Chordata; order Testudines; family Trionychidae; genus Apalone; species Apalone spinifera. Next base: position 112,158,305 of record CM057846.1, on the reverse strand, counting down.
CTGCCTCTCTCTCGGGGGACTGCGGATCCTAAACGGTCGCTTGTGCCACTTGCTCCCATGCGGTGGCCCGGCTGAGCAGAGCAGAAGTCAACCGAGCACCACGGCGGGAGGCGAAGGACGTGACTTGGGCAACAGCGCCGCCCAGAGGGAACAGCCAGGGAAGCAACAAGCACTGCCCAAAGGGAACAGCCACCATTTCAGGCAACAGCACCACCCAGAGGGAACAGCCAGCATTTCAGCAACAGTGCTGCCCAGAGGGAACAGCCAGCATTTCAGTGTTAGAGACTCGCAGACATTGGGCTACTATATATATGATATGATTTTGAAGAATTTGTTTGTTTGTGGATAAAATAAAATCATACTTCAGGATTACCTACTGAGACCATATTTTGCATACACAATTCTGCCAGTTAAGTTAGCAGATTACACTACTTTTTACACTGGAATATGCTGGGTGAAAGGTTTAATTTTTTTTATCACAAAAATGACTATTATGATTAGAGTTCATAAAATTTTTTGCTAACAACATTAAAATTGAATCAACTATTCAACTGTCATTTTAGTGCAAAGACAATTTTACTGTTACAAATCACAAAATTCAAATTAATTATGGAAAGAGTAATGGAAGCTTTATAAGTTTCCAATTCAAGTTTACTGTGCATGGTAATTATTCAATAAAATGAATAATTTTGTAGTTGAGATCCTTCAAATTTAAAACTATTCTTTTACTTCCCTTAGGCAAGCACATTAATAAATTCTGTGACATATATTGAATTTATAGAACTTTCCTACAAGTGTAAACTACGCAAAATGGGTTTGCCCGGTCAATGATATGACTCACCTGCTTTATGAATTTATAACTTTGCTCATACATTTATTTGTGGGTGCAATTTTTGTGCATCATGACTTCTGAAATCAAATGGCAGAATGTATTTGTGCAAAAAAAATGCACTAGCTTTACATACACAGAAATTTTTACTGTATTTTTATGCGTATTTGACATCATCTACATGAAGCATTCACAGCTTCTTTAATCAAGCTTTTATTCTGAATGTTTATGCTATTCTGTTTTTATTCTTGCTCCCAAAGGGCCAGGTTCAGCTGCTGCCAGATGAACTTGGGACTTTATGGCATGAAGTGTACCACTCAATAATTTCCTTGCTCTTTTCATTCCATCTGAAACATCTGGCAAAAACATCTGGCATTATCAAAAGACAGGATACTAGGCTGGGTGGATCAGTTCTCTCACATTTTTATGTTCTGATATGTTGCTGAGCACTCTCAAATAGCGGATCACCCACAATAGCTACTGAATAGAAACTTGTGTTATTCAGCAGTTCACAAGAGGCAATCAGCATACTATGGCTATGTCTAGATAGCAAGCTTCTTTCGGAAGATGCTTTTCCAGAAGAGATCTTCCAGAAAAGCTTATTTCAAAAGAGAGCATCCACACAGCAAAAACTGCAACGAAAAAGCGATGAGCTTTTTCAAAAGATAATGGCCACATTGATTGGACGCTAGCTCGCATTTAAGTTGTGATTAGTATGTATGGAGTGGCCACCAGGGCACCTGTGTTATTTCCTAGAGGTCTCTTCTTTCAAAAGAACTCCCTCTTCTGTGTCCACACACGCCTTTTTCCAAAAAAACCTTTTTTTTGGAAAAAAGGCTTCTTCCTCATAGAAAAAGGTTTACCACTGTCAGAAAAACCCTTCATTCTTTTGCCTTTCTATCAAAAGAACACAATAGCAGTGTGGACATAAGTGTAGTTTTTTCCAAAAAAACAGCTGTTTTTCCAAAAAAATGCTGCAGTATAGACATACCCTATAAGACTGAGCACCAGTGCTGCACATAGGAGTTTGTGCGACTCCTCATCAAAAGCACCTTCTAAGGTTCAAGCACCTTTAGAAAAGGGAATAAGAGATCTTGCGGAAAAGGCTTTCTTTTCCGCAAGAGCCCTGTCTAGACAGCCGCTTTTTTCCGTCAAAGCTCCGAAACGGAAAAAAGCGGCAGCCATGTTAATGCAAATGCAGCGGGGGAAAATGCAAATCCCCGCTGTATTTGCAATTCCGACTTCTCTCATTTGCATCCCTTTTCCGGAAAAGGGGCCTGTGTAGACGTAGCCTAGATGTTTGGGCTCAGACTGGAAGAATTCCTCTCTCTGCCCCTGTCCTGGGAACTGTAGTCGTAGCCAAGGGGGAGGGATCTTCAGCTCCACTGCAACGCTTGGTGTATTTTTTAACTGAAATCTAAATGTTTTTGCAGATTCTATGGACAGGTCCAATTTTAGCTCTTTTTTTTTTTTGGACTGTCGTTGATTTTATAAACAGTTGGCAGTGCTGCTCACTGCATTTATGACATCTAAGGGTACGTCTACACAGCAGTGTTATTTGTGAATAACTGATGTTATTAAAAAATAACATAGTCCGTGTCTAGCAGTTATTTTGTAGAAATACAAGCAGTTATTTTGACATAATGTCAAAATAATGTCGAGCTAGAGGACTTCATACTCTGACTCCTGTAACCCTCATTTTATGACGGGTAAGAGAAGTTGAAGGAAGAGTGCTCTATCTTGGATTTCTTGCTGTGTAGACCGCACCAAAAGCCAAAATAAGCTATTTCAACTTAAGCTACACATTTGAAATAGCTCAAGTTGTGGAGCTTATTTCGGATTTAGTCCTGCTGTGTAAGTATGCCCTAAGTCTTCATCCTCAAAGGAAGCCTCAGCATCTCTGAAATATGAGACTGGATGCTTAAATTTTAACTTTGCTAGCTACTAAAGATCATGGATTGACTAGAGACATTGCATTTACAGCTGATTACAATTATTTATAACCTTCTAATCCCCTCATTCTTCCAGCTTTCTCCCTCATCATGATTGAAGAAGTGCTAACCGGTCACTTAACAAATATTTCAAGAAAAGATTGAAAGAAAACTATTTATACTAAACAATCTGTTCCACCTTTTATTTAGCTGTGACACCTTGAGTACATTTCCCAGATCTGAATAAGAGCTCTGTGTAAGCTCAAAAGTTGTTTCTCTCATATTATCTCAAAGATATTATCTCACTCACCTTGTCTCTCTAAAGCAGGTATATGACCATTAATACAGTGTTATAAATGGAAAATTGAAGAACAGAGATGAATTGCCTTTATTACATCTATTATATAACAAACCTCTACTGGGCACAATGTGATCTAGCTAAATTTACAAATTCAAGTTCTAAAAAGAAGTCACAGATCAATAGGTTGGCTCATTACAAGAAGTCAGGTGTCTCCTTAAATATGTAGAGGTGTAATTCCTGATTTTTTCCCCAAAATGTCCAGCACATCTCTCATTTTGTTTCCATCAATTTTTCATGTAGTCCTTTCTATCATAGTTTATTGGTTTAATTTAAACTGGAACTATCTGCTATTGAATTTTATTATATGTATGAGCAGATCTGTTATATATTCATTAAATTTTATCCTAATCATTAAAGAGTCTGTTTTTGGCCAAACTCTTCACTGCAAAAGGACTGGGTAAATCCTTCTTTTAAATAACATCTTTTACTTCTATGAGCAATGAGAAAAACAAAGCCTCTGCCAAACACTAACGCTACGTCACACTACAAGTTTTCTCGCCAAAAAATATGTTAACGAGGGACTCATTTACTTGAGTCGTGATCTCATTTGCATATTTTCTGTCAATCTGTTTTTTTCGCTAGGTTTTTTGTGCAAAAACTAGTAGTGTAGATCGTTTCTTTTTGCGCAAAAACTCCTTTTCCTGCCAGACTAGTAAACCTCCTTTTTTGGGGCATAAGGATCTGGTGGGAAAAGGGTTTTTTGCACAAAAAGAAAACATCCACACTACTTTTTTTTCCGCAAAAACCCTTTGCACAAAAACAGCATGAATACATTATGCAAATGAGGCACGACAATATGTTAATCTGTGTCTCATTTGCATAATCACAGCCAGCAAAACTGGCAGTGTAGACGTAGCCCAAGTTAGTTTCTTTATAGTTATCCTTATAGAGAACAAATTATTGCTACAGATCCATTTTCCCATCAATAAATGTGCATTAGTATTATGGTAGTAATAAAACCCTAATGCTCCCAATGTGAAATAGTTTCAAAAGACAGTTCAATTAAAAACAAATTCAACCTAAATTTAATAAATTCCTGTATTATACTGTTAATTCAGATTTAAATCTAATTTTTGATATGAACACTGTATCTGAAAATTAAAATTTTTACGTCCTGCACAGAGTTATTAGAAAGGCATTAGTTTTCATGGATGATTAATGGGTTTAATCAATGAAAGTTTATGCCCTAATAAATCTGGGCATGCATACACAAGGAAATCATTTTGAAATAACTTATTTTGAAATATTAAGTCCCAAAATAAATATTTTGAAATAGCATGTCCACACTACAAGGAAGCCTTGAAATTATTCTGAGGCAGGCTCCATTAATGTGGATGTGCTACCTCAACTTAGAACCAGCGGAAGCACTGGGGAGTAATTACTTTGAATTACTCTGTGGAGTAGTGATTTCAAAATAAGAGCATCCACACTACTGCTATTTCAAAATAACTATTTTGAAATAAGCCTTATTCCTTGTGGAAAGCAGGAATTCTGGTTATGATAACCAGCCACTTATTTTGAAATAATGGTCTTGATAGTGTGGATGCGCCACTTGTTATTTCAAAATAAGGGGAGTTATTCTGAAATAATTCCCTAGTGTAGACCAGGGCTAAGGTGCAACAGGACTCCTCGTTTTAATATGAGATAGCATCAGAACACTGAGTATATAGAGATATCTCAGGAATGTAAGTAATCACTCTCTCAGGCATCTACTTTGCAGATTTTTCAAAAAGTAGGGGGCCTTGAATGTGAAATTATCAAGTTATTACTCTCCTCCATGAATTAGACTGCAGAAATTAGTAGGGAAGTGCTACTGTATATTATTATCAGACAATATTCCTAAATCTAAAGCTTAAAATCTAAAGAGTGCTACTCTTGTGATTGTTTTTAATAAATCCATAAACATCTCCTGCATGTGCAAGGCTAACATGCATGCAAATGTCTCCCATGCACTCTGTTCTCTCTACTAGTTAACAGTCCACTATCTTCATTGCCAGTTAAAGGCAGTGTTTAGTTATGAGACTTTTAAGAACACCAGTGGCTCAAATCTCAGCCTCATAAACTACTGCATTTCTATTCACAACTAACTTCTGCTCCTGTGGATTGACACATTTTAAAAATTTGGGATGAAGCACATGAAAGCTAGAGACAAATCATTTTGGTCAAAGGGTCCAATTATGAACAAGATTCCAAAGCAAATTACACTCTTCTGTAAACGACTCTAGAGTACTCTGCAAAAATCACCTTTTCATGAAGCCCTCCTCAAAGCAGCCAAAATTATGATAGAGAGTGAAGGAGCAAGGGGTGAAAAACATCCTCAATTGTGTATCCAAAAACAGAGTTTTCACCGCAAGAAATGAGGGAAGAGCAGAATACTCAACAACACACCAGGGACTTTGGTATGCAGACATGGGAAGTGTTTAGATACTACATTGGTGGGCACTCTAGAAGAAAATCCTAAAATAAGAGAAAACAAGACCTTGCAGGAAAAAAAATATGTAACAGCCCCACGAGAGAAGAAAAAGAGTGCATTCTGTCTAGTGCAGAGTTGTGTAGAATATTTCAAACAATTAATTGGACATTATCAGACAATGATTTCTGAAATTTGTAAACTTAAGTCTACCAAACTTGATCCAAAAAAACTCTTTAAAAACAAACAAAAAAGATATGCCATAATTTTAGCTAAAGTAAAATGGCTACTTGCCAGAGTAAAGTTTAAAGAAAAGTGGATGTAAGGTCCCTTCCCCCCCCCCCCCCCCCCCCCCCCCAAAAAAAGTGTAGAAAAACTGGAGTCTAGTTGGATAGGAATACTACATAATCTTAGAGACAGACAAACCTAAAAAAGATTTTGGGAATTATCTTGGAGTACACAGATGTTTTTGTTTGTTTGTTTGTTTGTTTAATTTTATGCAGACCTCTCTGATCTAGAAATAGTGAATAAAAAAACAAAACAAATCAACAATAATAATCCAACAAACAAAAACCCATTCCAAGGATCAGACTTATCCTGCAATATTTTCAGTCTTTTCATCTCTCTGTGCATCAAGTAGTTTATTTTTCTTTATACAGCTGGGAAGAAAGATACATTTCCCTCCATTTGTCTATTTTCTTACCTCAGCAGAAATGTCAGTTTTGCAGTTAATGAACAGATTGTTCCAGATGTTTGTATAAGAAACAATTTTTCTTCCTCAAAGAATATTAGAATATTTATATTGAAGTCACCTGTATTAATGCAATATTCCTCTCCATCATCTTTAGTGCACCGTTAACCTGACTCATCTTGCCATCATTTTTATAGGAAAGGTTAAGTATGGATTAGATTTTTGGGACTATGAAAATCCAGAGAGGTAGAGAAAGAGACAGCAGAATGAGAAAGTGAAATTAGTAAAGATATGGAACCAAAAAACATAAAAGTAAACTGTTCTGTAGCCCAGTGGGCTGATTTGCTTGTATTATATTCTTTGCTTTGTATTATATTCATCAGGAATGCAAGAAACCTTCAGGCCCGTATGCTGTAAGGCATTAGCTTCACCAACTTAGCAGGAGACTTATGAACTTTGAACAAGTAAGCTTTGCACAGATAAGTGCCCTAACAGAAAACCCCAAGCATTTGGGGAGCAGAAAATAGAGTTTCAAGAGAAGTTCTGGCCACAGTTACATAATTCAACCACAGAAGTCTCCTGCCAATGAACATAACAGGTACAAGAGATACAGGACCGCTTGGGAATAATGACCATAATATAATAACATTCAACATTTCTGTGGTGGGAAGAACACCTCAGCAGTCCCGCACTCTGGCATTTAATTTCAAAAAGGGGAATTATGCTAAAATGAGGAGGTTAGTTAAACAGAAATTAAAAGGCACAGGGACTAGAGCCAAATCCCTGCAAGCTGCATGGAAACTTTTTAAAGACACCATAATAGAGGCCCAACTTAAATGTATACCCCAAATTAAAAAACATAGCAAGAGACCTAAAAAAGAGTCACCGTGGCTTAACCACCATGTAAAAGAAGCAGTGAGGGACAAAAAGGCATCTTTTAAGAAGTGGAAGTCCAATCCTAGTGAGATAAATAGAAAGGAACATAAACACTATCAAATTAAGTGTAAAAAAGTAATAAGAAAAGCAAAAAAACATTTTGAGGAACAGATAGCCAAAAACTCAAAAAGAAATAACAAAATGTGTTTTAAGTACATTAGAAGTAGGAAACCTGCTAAAAAACCTGTGGGTCCCCTAGACGATCGAGATATAAAAGGATCAATCAAGGACGATAAAGCCATTGCAGAGAAACTAAATGATTTCTTTGCTTCAGTCTTCATGGCTGAGGAAGTTGGGGAGATTCCCAAAATTGCACCATCCTTTGTGAGTGATGAATCTGAGGAATTGTCCCGGGTTGAAGTGTCATTAGAGGAGGTTTTGGAACAAATAGAAAAACTTAATGTCAACAAATCTCCGGGACCGGATGGCATTCATCCAAGGGTTCTAAAAGAATTCAAATGGGAAATTGCTGAACTATTATCTGTGGTTTGTAACCTATCCTTTAAATCGGCTTCCGTACCTAATGACTGGAAGGTAGCCAACATGACACCAATATTTAAAAAGGGCTCTAGAGGCGATCCAGGCAATTACAGACCGGTAAGTCTAACTTCAGTATCGGGAAAATTAGTTGAAACAATAGTAAAGAATAAAATTGTGATGCATGTTGAAGAACATAATTTGTTGGACAAAAGTCAATATGGTTTCTGTAAAGGGAAATCC
>CM057846.1:112105623-112116993 GCA_030068395.1 Apalone spinifera | reverse complement strand
TAGTTTCTTAGGTGCTGCAGGACCATTTGTTGTTTTTTAACCTTAATTGTGGCATTTCCTAACTTAAAGTGCTTGACATTGCAATTTTAACCTCCCTCTCTCTTTTTCTCTCTCATACATCTCTGTTCAAGTATGTGCTTAAAATACAAACTGAAAGACAAAAATTCCATTCCAATCGGCACTCATCCAAAGGGTAGGGACATTTTGATGCATCACACTGACCACTTCCACTAGAGTAATGGATTAATATATTGTAATAATAAGCATAAAAATAAACATCTAGTTAACGTCTAGGTGGACTTGAACTAGAGAGTGACAGGACGCTTCACAATATTGGTTATTAGGTTTCATTCTAGGATTGTGAGAGGCATGTGCTCTGTCAGGCACAGATGCTTCTACCAATTTTTCCCACCCCTTAGCTTGACTTCTTCTGCCCTGTCCCCTCCTTCATTTACCTCCTGAATCTCTCTCCTATCACTGATACTTCACCCTTTTCCCATTCTCCATCCATAGACATTCCAAGTTTCTGTTTTGTTTTTTGCCCTGTCAACCATATTTCCCTGATCTCTCTTTTTCCTCCGTAGCCTATGCCCCCTATTATCAGTGAAATAACTATGATCTAGAAAATGTATCCAGGAAGCAGCTCCATAGTCCTTCATCAACTGTACCTAATGCTATAAAAGCACTGATTAATGTAAATGTTTGTTTTGATTGGGTTCTCTCTTTCTACATATATCAGTATCATTTCAGACTTTTAAGAGCATGGATAATAGTGATATGTGAGTGCTCAAATGAAGAGTGGATTTTTTTTACAACCAAAATTTAGACATCCAGAGCTTCACTACTTTGATCACAGTAATGCTGTAAAGAAGATCTAAATTGCTTACACAACACACTTACGCTATGTTTTGTTAGAAATATATGGAGATGGTCTGTTTTGCATGCACAACAACTAATAAAAATTAGCACTGCTTTTCTATAAACATCAGTAAGCCCTTTTGGCAAGTTAAAACTGTTTGATTAAAAGTTATATTGCAAGTTAGAAGTATCACTGCAATCACACCATTGCAACATCCATCTACAAAAGTACTCAATATCATTTGATTGTCTGTTAAAGGCTCCTTATAATCAGAAGTTAATGTATGAAGAAATATGCAATATTATCAAAAGGACATCATGAGCAAGAGGCACAAGTGCTATTCTTTCTGCTCTCAATAACTTGCAATGGCTATCGAATAACAAAATGTGCAGGAATTTTTCAAATAGTTAATTGGGAATACCAAAGCAAGTCATACATCATATGCAGCAGTAAGCAATGATACACTAAAACATAAATATACAAACGTGTTGAAAATTTTAGTTATCATTGAAAGAATGAATAAAGTTGTGGTGATGAATCAATATCCTTCCCCAAGTTAAGGAAAAAATGTTTTGTGAGCATTAATTAAATTATGAACATTTGTGAAGATGGAGAAAATCTGAATACATATTGAATGATTATTTTTTTCATCTAAAGATGCACACACTTTAGAGAGGTTCCTGGCATAAAGATGTTTGCCAATGAACAAAGTGAGCAAATAGTTTATAAAGATCTACTTTTAATTTTGTTATAGTAACTCTATGATCCAATTAGTGAAGGAATCAAGTATTTTGGTACAGGTTGCTTATAAGTCTGCATGACAATAAAAGAAAAAAAGACCCAATAGTAAAAATAAGATCCAAATAATCCAATTAAACATATATTTAAAAGCAAATAAATTGTGCTGACAAGAGTCCAAATGTAACCCCCATGTATGATCAATATTTCTTCAAATGGTTACTAGTTTTAAGATTTTACATTATTTCCCTCTCTTCCCCCTCCCCCCCAGAAATTTTAGTCCCTTCAGAAAACTCTTGTAACATCCTTATTGCCTATATGGACACTTTTAATACTTATTAAGTTGATAGATACTCAGGTCTTTGATAGTCTATAATTCTGTAACTCTCTGATAATAATCAGTCTATGATTATCTACAATCAACAGTATTATTTACTACTGAACAAACTGGCCAGTTCATTCCATCAAATTATCATTAATGACAATGACAATCATCCTGCTTTGGTAGGTTTCAGTGAGCTATATTCTTAAACTGTCTGTATACCCCTCTGCTATTCTCAGGGTAAGGTGTAGAAGACCAAGTCCCAAAGACATCCTACAGTGTAGGCAAATAAAAAGAGAATAAAAGAAGGATCTAGCAGATCTCATGACAATTATTTGTGACAAATAATTCTGACAATTATCACACTTCCCAAGATAGCTGCACCTCTGATCACTTTATGACCTGCTTGAGTACATTGCCACTTTTGTCTTAGGTCTCTAGCAGGCATCTTATTCAGGTCAAACGCCTAAGACTCTCTACCTTTGGGTCATTAAACTGGCTTACAATTCCTCTTGGAATTCACTATGATTATGCCAACATGTCTGAGTTCAATTGAGCACCTGTGGCTCTGTGTTCTCTATTGGAACAACAACAAATTTAACCGGTTCTCATAAATCAAAGTATTATTTATTCGTGCCAAAAAGTCCACAACAAAATGTCCAAAAGGCATTGTAAAAGATTCAGAAAAGGTCAACAACAATTGTTAGGAGTTTGGAATGGGTATTATATGAAGAGAGATTAAGAAGAGTTGGGTTTTTCAGCTCAGAAAAGACTAAGGGGAAATATGATAGAGGTCTAAAAATCATGAATGGTATGGAAAAAGTGAATAAGGAAAAGTTACTTACTTATTCTCACAATATAAGAACTAGGGGTCACCAAATGAAATTAATAGGCAGCAGGTTTAAAACAAGCAAAAGGAGGTTTTTCTTCACTCAGCACACAGTCAATCTGTGGAACTCCTTGCCAGAGGATTTGATCAAGGCTAGGATTTTAACAGGGTTCAAAAAAACTTCACGGAAGTTAGGTCTATTAATGGCTATTAGCCAGGATGGGTAGAAATGATATCTCTAGCCTATGTTTTTCTGGAGGTGGGTGATAGGGGAGGGGTCATGTGAGGATTATCTGTTGTGATCTCTCCCTCTGTGGCATCTGGTATTGGACACTGCCAGCAGACAGAATTCTGGGCTAGATGGACCTTTGGTCTGGCCCAGTATGGCCGTTGTTATGTAACAAACAGCTTGTGTGCATGGCTTATATATCTCACCAAGACCCCAGTGAGTTTCTGAGTAATTCAGATCCTTTCCACAAGGTCCATCCATCCTGATCACTGAAATTGGATTAGGTAAGAGTGTGCCATTATTACTTTATCTGGGTGGTCACTCTATATAGTTCAGTTGGTTGTGAGAGTTTTCCTACCAATACCAGATCAAACCAGAATATGCAATTTCCCCCAAGGAAGTAACATTTCTTCAAAGTTGTTACCAACCTAAGGATTTACATGCATTCCCCCCGCCACATACTGATTGTGGATCCTTCAGAAAAAACTCTTGTAAGATCCCTATTGCCTGTATGGACTGTTTTTACATTTATAAAGTTGGTAGATTAATATTCTATAATTCTGTAACTCAATTCACAGGTTGATGGTTACCCTCCATATCTAGCAGGTTTACAATATATGTTGAAATGGAAATACAATCACACATTTTTTCATAAATATATCTCAGAAGTTTTCCAGTTCTCCACAATTATATTCAGGAAGTTCACAACAGCTCACCATTATCAATAAGCCACATGAAATGGAAGGTGTATGCACGTAGAATGCTCCTAACTCTACTCCTTGGTGTGATTCAGGGTACGAATTCTGATCTATGAGATTCTAAATAGTTTTGGTTCTGACCACCAATGACCCAAGAACACCTTGATACTGAGTGGCAGAGGACAATGTTTACAGAAATACTCTGGTAGCTAATATTTACATTTTAATTTAATTGAAGAGTGATACAAGAGAGTATCATTTAAGCTTTCCACTGAAAGCTTATATCACATTTTTACTAAATGTATTTGTAGAAAATATGTATCAAGTACTTAAGTACTTGAAGATAACAGCAAGTGTGACAATTTGTTCCCATATATTTATCCCTTTTACAAGGCTATGCAATTTTTAAAAAAAAAAAAATTGTGTGCATAAAGTATGCTGTGGGTAGTATCATTTGAAAACTCATAACTAGCTGTAACTGTTGGACCTTGTGTTGAGACAGACTTTGCTTTACATTTACTTAGATTGTTAAGTTAGGTATAGTATTTTACTTTTATTTTCAAGTAACCAATTTTGATGTTTAAGTCTCATCACTTGTAGTTATGTAAAATCTTTCTGTAGTTAGTTAGTTAGTTAGTTAGTTTTTGCTTTATTGTTTTATCTAAAACACTATATTTGGTTTAAAGTATCTGGGAAACTCCATTTGGGATAATTGGATTTGAGCATATTCTGTTAATAAAAGAATAGATTTTGTGCTGCTCTGTGGTTTAATTCAAGAATAGCTGGCTGTAGCACTCATACAATATAATTTGAAGTAACTAACATGCTGGAGACTGTATGTAAGCTGACTTGGAGTGGTAGCTTTCATAGCAATACATCATAAAGGATCCCAGGTTGGAGAACTAAAAAGACACAGTTGTTCAATGATACAGACTGTATCCTGGGTAATGTCCCAGCTGGAACTTTATGATGACCAACACAACATATGCTTTCAGTAGACGCTTTATATGACATTCTGGAGCAGAGAAACACTTACCTTTCTACCTGGTCATTATGTATTGTGTGTCTCACAATGGAAGTTGATTTTCATAATGAATCAAATGCTAAGATTGGGGGGGAAAACCAAAAGGAAGAGATGAGATATGGAGAAGGAAGCCCTATTTACAGGTAAAGAACAAAGGATCAATCTATCATATTGATGGATGAGGAACAACACAGAGATATCTTTAAGCTGGAGGAGATAAGCTTCCAGCAGCTTTGATCTCAAGAAAGAAGTATCTCAGTCATCCTGGTTGAAAAATACTATGAGAAAGGACTGTGTGCAAGTATCAGAGGGGTAGCAGTGTTAGTCTGAATCGACAAAAGTGACAAGGAGTCCTGTGGCACTTTGTAGAGTAAGGGTGTGTCTAGATTACAGGGGTTTTTTTTGAAAAAAGTGGCCTTTTTTCAAAAAACTTCCCCTGCATCTAGACTGCTGCTGCGTTTCAAAAGTAAATCGAAAGAACGCAGCAGTTTTTTTGACCGCGGAAAACCTCGTTTTATGAAGAATAACGCCTTTTTCTGAAAGTGCTCTTTCAAAAAAAGGCGCTATGTAATGCAAACTGTGCTTTTTTGAAAGAGATCATCCAAACTGCCTGGGTGCTCTCTTTTGAAAAAGCGAGCTGTTTTTTCAAAAGTACTGGTTGTAGTCTAGACACTCTTTTTTGAAAGAGGCTTGCAGTCTAGACGTAGCCTAACAGGTTTATTGGAGCATAAGCTTTCATGGGTAAAGACGAAAGTGGGTCTTTGCCCATGAAAGCTTATGCTCCAATAAACCTGTTAGTCTATAAGGTGCCACAGGACTCCGTGTGTGCAAGCAGTTCCTTATTAGACTAGAGGGAATCTTGTTATCAAGTTTAAGTTCCCAGATGCATGTTATGATTTTTTATATGCAAACTTTTGTTTCTGTTAATCCTACTTGTTATCATTTGAATCTCTGTTTGTTAAATAACTATACTCTTTATTATTAATTGTATCTAGGAGCTGTGTGGTAACTCAGGGGTGTACAAAGCAATGGGTAAGCTGTGTTGTACTGATCCTTTGGAAATAGCAGATCTGGTAATTCTGTGACCCTCCTGTGGATACAGGTTTGGATAATTCAAGGGGATGTTCAGAGGATAAAATTTATCATTAACATGCAAGAAGGATAGTGGAACCTGTGTGGGAATACTTGTGATGTATGTGGCTGCTGATATCAGGGCACTGATTCCTGGCAGGCACAGAAAAGGTTAAGGAAAGGTGTTAGTGAGGTGCATTACAACCTGGGTACTCCTGGGAAGCACAACACACACACCCTCCTCATGTAATCACTCAGGCTACCTTGACACTGTGGGGCTGTGTCTACACAGGCCCCCTTTTCCTGAAAAGGGATGCAGATGAGAGAAGTCGGAATTGCAAATACAGCAATGTGGTGTGACTCCCACGTGCTATCAGGAGTCACCTATGCAGTGGAACTGGAACAATGTTAGCAAACTATTTTTTTGAAACTAAAAACTAAATCTTGCTACTAAGATGCTTCTGAAATAGTTTGTCTGACCATCATGCATACAGGTGAACAAAGCTTCTTAAATTTGTGTTCAAAATTGCACCATAGATCTCTGACCTAGCAGGATTTGATAAACCTGTTTAACAAACATCCCACTTCTTTGTTACTGTGGCTAAGGAGACAGAGTTAATATGCATTCTGGCTTACGTTCAGTGCTATCCTACCATTTTATCCAAGCCTGTACACAGGAGCATGCAATAGATGCAAACACACCCCACATGGTCCCCCAAGGAAGCATGAGAGGGCTCTTCAGTTTAAGCACAGCTCCTCCTTTTTCTCCCCACAGCAGGTAGCCCACCCTGGCACTCCAGCCTCACCCTCTGTCCTCCTCCTCCTTTCCCCATGAGGTTAGAGTGCCAGCATTAGCTTCCGATGAGGTGGGAGGAGAAAGCTTCAAGCCATGTTGCACGATCTGGCTCATAGGGAAGTGCTCCCCCCCTCCCAGTTGAGGAAAGAGCAGCGCACAGACGCACTGACTGGAGGCTTTCATCACTGCTCCCATTGGCTGGAATCCAGCGCTGGGAGCGAAGGCAAGTAAGTGCATCCCACCTCCTCATGCCCAGATCCCCCCCTGCACCACCACACCCTCATGCCCCCCACTTACAGCCCACAGTTCCAGCAGACTCCTGCACCATTCCCCCTGGCCACACACCCTATCCCCTGCCTGCTCATGCATCTTTCCTTGCTCCTGCACCTGCCCTCTGGCCAGGCACCCTACCATCAGCCTGCTCCTGCACCCACCCTTGCTCCTGCACTCACCCTCTTGGCCACACACTGCACCATTTCTTGCTCTTGCTCCCTCTTCCTGGCCAGACACCCTACTCCCAGCCTGCTCTTGCACCATACCTCCCATCCAGACCTCGCACCCTCACCCACTCCTGTACCCCACCTCCTGCCCAGATCCTGCACCTCCATTCCTCTTGCTGGCAGCTCTGTCCTACACACTGAACCCCCATTTTTGTCCCAACCCCAGAACCTGGCTCAGTGCAAACCTTTCTGTGGACCACCAGTTGCTAATAAAAATTCACCATTAATTGCATAATTATGCCCAAGCCATCTTGCTAGTGCTACAGCTAGGGAGAATGGTTTCATTTAACCAATAAGAAAGGAAATATTTAAATTATTAAACAAACTTAGCGTTTTAACTTTCTAATGTTAGTTTATCAAACTTCATTTTAAATTAAGCAAAATGTTAATTTATGTCCAACACAAAAGTTTTTCTTTATTTATGGCAGGGATGGGGAAACTTTTTGGGGTTGGGGGCCACTGACACACAGTAAAAAAATCAGTTGGAGACTGTACAAATGAGAAGCAAAAACAAACAAACAAAACCTTCCATTCTCCCCAACCCTCACTGATATGGCCCCTGAGACATTTCCTTCCTGTAGTGCTCCAACCCCACTGGGTGAGAGGGAGGGGCAGGGAGTACTGAGGTTCAGAGCTTCCCATAGCATTACAGAATCATAGAGTTTTAAGAGACCTCAGGAGGTCATCAAGTCCAACCTCCTGCCCAAAGTTTGAGAGTGACTGTGTTAGAGGGATGGGCGGGTGGGGCTGGTGGCAGCACAGCAGGGCTAGGGAAACAGCAGTCCCACCGGAGAGGAGCAGCCCACGCCTGGCCCCACTGGCCACAAGCCCTGCCTGTACTCAGCTGGCTCTGGTCTGGTTGAGCAGCAGCAGCAGGCAGTGGTGGCCGAAGAAGCGGGGGCCATGGTGGCATTGTAAACCATGTTTCCAAGTCATGAAGCAGCATGCAAACATCCCCAGCTATGTCATGGTTTGGGAATATATAGTTCAGTCTTGTTTATGATGCAGGGCACAACTATGTTTTTCATATGTTCCAGATCAAATTTTAACTAGCATCTACAGCATTTATTTTATTTGAGATTTCGTTCATAAACCGGTTTAAAGGCATGCCTTCCTGTATCTGCTATTAGCTTTCACTTTACATTTTTTTAAAAATTTTACTAAAAATCTTCTTATGAGCCTTTTTAAAATTTAAGTGACTTTACAGTCTTATAAAAACACTTCCCTCCCACTACAATGTCATGTTAGATCTGAAGTCCACACATGCAGTTCCCTTTTATTCATTTGAAAAAGCTTTTTTGGAGCTTTTAATTAGTCCCTACTAAACTGTTTAACTGTGAATAGAAAGGCTGTTTTTCAAAAAGCTCCATTTGTGACTAAGAAAATACTATCAAACTCCCAAATTCTTAGCGGTATTCTACTACTATTACTGCTAAACTGGAATCCTAAGCTTTTCCAGCAGCTGCAAAAGCAGCCAAATTAGGGACCATGTGACATTCAGAAAACTTTCTATAGTTTTGCCAGGACTTTTTCTTCCCTGTCTGCTTTACTGTTTGCTCTAAACTTCTCCCTCTTCACCCCCTCTCTTTTGTCTTTCTTCCTCTGTTCTTCCTCACTCTGTCCTCCAAAACCCTTTCTCCTCAATGTCCCCTTTCCCTTCACTTTTCTTTACATTTAGCTCAACCCCTTCTAACTAGACCCACAAAAACAAATAGATATTATACATAAAATGATGTTTGCTGCTGCTGTTATATGTTCCTTCCCCACCCTGCATCTGTGTGGCTTTTTTAGATTGCATGCTTTTCAGGGCAGGGACTGTCTACTATTCTGTATGCATACACCCATAGGTATGCTGCCTGACAGAGGAGGAGGTGGCGGCACAGGGAGGGGTAGCCAGAGAAACAGGGAGAGGGTGTGAGGGACCATCCCATATACCCAGCAAAATTTTGGCAGGGGAACCAGAGGCAGTGCACCTTGTGGGTGCTCCCATGAATCGACTGCATACAGTGCCTAGCAGAATGGGGGCCCATTCTTCATTAGTTCCTTTACGTTATCTTAATAAACATGACTTGTAAGGATAAGTTCCAAAAGGAGTTCTCCATCTAGTTTTCTCAGTCCCAGGGTATGTCTACACTTGCCCCCTAGTTTGATCTAGGGAGGCTAATGTGGGTGACCGAAATTGCCAAAGAAGCGCGGGATTTAAATATCCCGCACTTCATTAGCATGTTCCCGGCCGGTCGCCATTTTAGAAATTGACTAGCCCGAAGTAACTGCCCGTGTCTACACACGGCAGTGAAATGGGATTCCTAATTAAAGCCCTAAATCAAATTAACTGTTATTCCTCCTGGAATGAGGTTTAACAGCTAATTCAATTAGCTCCTCCTGCGCTTCAATTAGCTCCTCCTGCTCTTCGTTTGCAATGTCAGTCACCCTCATTAGCCTCCCTAGATCGAACTAGGGTGCTAGTGTAGACATAACCTCAGAGACGGATGGTTTTAATGCAAGACTATCCTTAATACTGTAGTGAAGGAAATGAAACGTTGAGCATCTCAGGTTTTCCTATATTATAGAATGCAAGCAACCATGTTCTTTGTGAAAATGAAGATTAGTTCCCCATTCATTTATAAAGCATTATTATTGTGTATGATGGAATCACTTTATATTCTTTCACATCTGCTCCTAGAGTTTATCCATGGCTGCTAATTAAAAAAGTAGAACAGCTGTATATTAGGTACATGAATGACTAGTCAACTAGTTACTTCTCACCCTGCTGCCTCTCTGAGAGAGAGGCAAGGGGGCAAAAAGGGGATGCTTCCAAGAGACAGTGCTATGTGGAGCCTGGGGCCAGACCCTGGGCCCCATGCAGCACTACTGCTTTGAAATGCTCCGTGCAGCCTGTGGCGCTGCCACTTTGAAATGACTCGGGGATCATGGGGCCAGTGAGGGACTGCTTGAGTCTGCCACTGGCCCCATACTCCCTGCAGCGCTTTTGCCTTTGAAGGGTAGCTACACTTCAAAGGCAGAAGCGCCCTTATCGACTAATCGAATAGTCAATGCAAATTGCATCAACTATTCAATTAGCAATTCATCAAAATTTAACACCCCACTGTACATCAGATATGACATGTTTCTCAGCATCCCAAGATCAAAAAACATACTTTCAATCTGGAAGAGTGTTTTTCAACCTGTTCTCATTCTCTGATACAGGTTGGACATCTCTTATCCGGCACCCTCGGGACCTAGCCTATCCTGAACCGGGGAATTTGCTGGACCAGGGAACCCCCTGACACAGCCCCCAACTGCTAAAGGTAGGGAGACTGCCTGCTGGGTTGCTGACCCTGCTGCTGCTGTCCTGGCTGGACTGTCTGACGGGCTCCAGCAGCCTACACTGCCACTGGTTGCCACAGGCCTCAGCCCCATGCTGCCACTGGGAGCAGGCTTTAGCCCTGTTGGGCTTCTGGGGGCTGGTGAGGGCAAAGGTTATGGTCCCAGACCCCCAGCAGCCTGCAGGCTCTGGCCTTGCTTCCATGGGCTGTCCGGGGCTCAGGCCCCATGCTGCTGTGGGCTGCTGTGGGCTTCTCCCAACCCCAGCCCCTCTGACGCAGGCTACTGCCCCACAGCAGCCCACAGGCTCTGGCTCCACTTCCACAAGCTACCTGGGGCTTTGGCCCTAGCTCCACACTGCCATAGGCTGTTGCCAGCCCAGTCCTGGACTGTCAGGGGCTGGTTGCACCCAGTTCCAGTGCTGCAGTCTGAGAGAGGCTGCTGGGGGCTGGGGGCAGCTCCAGCCACACTACTGGAGGCTGCCACCAGCTTCTGCCCCATCCCACTGCTTCAGTCTAGCTCCTCCTGGATTGCCCTCCTGCCACCAGGCTACCAGGGTTCTCTGATCCAAGAACATCTCTGGTGCTGCTGGACCACAGATGTTGCTGGACCAGAGAATTCTGGTCTTGGGAGGGGAAACCTGTACCTAAAAAATTCAAACTGGAGATGCAGAACTCATTAGAAATATTAGATACAGTCTGTGGACTAACAGGGTATCAACTGAAAGGCAGTTGTCTAGATTATTAATTTTTTATTTCTCACTCTAATCATATATATAGTAGCCCAGTGTCTGTGCGTCTGTAATGCTGACCTACACGGCCACGTGTATGTTAGAGCCTCGCCCTCCTTCCCCTAGCTCCGTTGTGGTTCGGGCTGCACGGCCCCCCGGGCACCTCCCCCAGCCAGCGCTGCTTCCCTCCCCCCTTTCTCTGCCCCCCCAATCCCACCCCCAGCTCTGCTTTCCACCCCCTTCCAGCCAG
>CM057846.1:112085163-112097119 GCA_030068395.1 Apalone spinifera | reverse complement strand
CTATCCTCCAGATTAGTCGCAACCCCTCCCAGCTTGGTATCATCTGCAAACATGCACAGCTCCAGTGTCATTTCAGATTTTGGTTCAGGGGTGTAATTTTACCCATGATTCCAGTGAATAGTTAGTCACTTGAAAATCAAAGGTCTGTCAAGCCTAATATTCTGTCTTCTCACAATGGCAAATGCCAAGCTCTTCAGAGGGAATGAACGTAACAGGCAGTCATTGAGTGACTCATCCCATCACCCATTCCCAGCTTCTGGCAAACACAGGTGAGGAACATGCAGAATGTGGTGCTGGATCATTATCCACACTGTCTAATAGCCATTGAGCTATTCTCCATAGACTTATCTAGTTCTTTTTTGAACCTGGTTATAGCCTTCATAGTATATAGGTGGGCATACCATCAATTTATACAGATGCAATATGATATTTTCTGTCTTATCTTTCCCTTTTCTATTGAGTGCAAATGTTCAGTTAGTATTTTTTTATTATCTCACTTTTGATAGCCAAGAATCACCAGTGTAGTGTCCGGACAGGGCTCCTGCTCTCTTTTATGATGATAACCATTCTCATGCCTGCAGGCAAATGCTTCTTCTGTGTGCTGTGTTGACTTTGCACAATTAGTTGACAGAGCAGATTTCGAGAGAGGCCCCCAAAACCAGATAAAGATCGAAGGCCTCTGGCCAGGTTTATTGTCAAACAAAACACAATAACAGTTGTCAGTAGACTCTACTGAATGACTACGCATATGTACATTGACACTGAAGCAGCTCAGTCAGGGCCAAGAATGTGACACTGTCCTCTTGGCTGGACAAAAACAACTCTTTGGAGCACATTTTTATATATAGGTTTGAATAAGTTACACATAACTCCTGATATATTAGGGTGCCACCCTCTGTTGTTACCACAATAGCACCCATTACTTTGTACATGAGGTATGATCACTATCGTGCTGTCAGTTTAGATACTGTCCTGAACCTGGGTTGGTATGTTCCTGTTATCTCCAGGGTGTACATTGGTACCAAGATGTTTCTTGATGAAGTATTCTGTTACGATCCCTTTAGAATGTGCTTACAGCCTCTGCTTAGTATCTATTTGGTATGGGGATTTCTGTAATATCAGCCCTGTTATTTCCAGCTTCTGTGAGCAGGGCCTGCCTGCTGCTCACAGCTTTATTTTGCTTAACATTAGCAAAGTCTTGACCATTGTGGTCTAGACCTCAGGCCTATGATACATGGACTTATTTTCCATACCCTCATTCTACTACAGTCCCTAGACAAGGAACAGATCTTTTCAAAGAACTATCCACCATGAATCTAAGATCTCTTTAGTGATGGATGCAGTTAATTTAGATCCCATTATTTTGTACATATATTTGGGATTATATTTTCACTTGTCTATTACTCTGCACATATCAACACTGAATTTAATCTGACGTGTTACCCAGACATCCAGTTTGTGAGATTCCTTTGTAAATCTTTACAGTCTGCTTTGGACTTAAAGTTTATTCTTGAACCATCTGCAAATGTTGCTAGCTGACCTTTTACCCAGTTCATTTATAAATGTGTTACTTAGCAATGGTCCAAGCACAAAACCCTGTGGGAAACCAGTATTTACTTCTCTGCTGGCTCTCATTTCCCGCCTTGTCTCTAGACTGGAGTACCCAACAATGCTTTCAAGATCATCTAATTATTCTCGGTTTGCTTTAATGACAAGCCTGTTCTCTTAATTACCCTGGCTCTCTTTATAAACAAACTCCCTGCCACAAAGGATATGCTGCTCCCAGTTTCTGAATTCATCACATATCACGCTCAGGTTGTGTTAGAGTTAAGAGTGCTATCTCTGGCAAGAGTGAGTGGACCCTCTGATACAAAATTGAGTCGGGACTACAGCAGAGAATCTCCTTGGCCTCTTCCTGACCCCCCTGTGCCACAGCCCCACTGACCTACTCCTTTCTCACCCTCACATCACTTCCAGAGTGCCACAACAGCTGATTTGCCCCATTCAGGAAGCTATAGAAGGGGGGGAGGAGGTGGGACAGGGTGGGAAGTGGTGGAGGCTGGGGATTTGAATGAAGAGGTAGAATGGAGGGGGTGGGTAGGAATAGAAAGAAGCAAAGTGGGAGCTTGGGGAAAGGTGTTGAATAGGGATAGGTGTGGGGGAAGGATGGAGGGGAAGTTGGTGCCTATGCTGTGATGAAATACATGAATGCTGTATACAAAAAATGGTATCCAAAAACAATGTCACCATGATATTGCAAGGGATTCTTCAAGATACTCTGACTGGTGAAATCCACAGCAATTTAAAGAACCCATAGCTCAATGTGGATTTCAAAATGCAAATTGACATATGTTTCTTTAAGCCAGGAAAAAAAAGATAGCTACGTTGTCCCATAAGATGCTATTTTTTGTTCTTGATTGGAGCCAAAGAGCATATGCATGCAGATGTCATAGTTCTACAGTAGGCCTGACAACCCTCTACATAATGCTTTATAATCCTATTTTATGGTCATCTTGGGATTTAAAAGATATTTTTTTCTTTAAGCAAGATCAAATAAATCAATGTTGTTTATACTATCAGATTAAATTAACTACAGTATAAAACTGCAAAATTATTTATTGTACCCAATTTATCAGTGCTTAATTGGTTCACATGGACTTGAACTAATTACACATGGGTGAAGGTCATATATTCCCTTCTTTTATCCCTGAATAATCATTTTTTCTTTAAAATATTGGGCATGTGTGTCTACTTTATTTCCTGTACAAACAGGGTCACAGGATCTGCAGCAAAGGTGTGATGGTTTCATTTTTGGGTTTTTTTGTTTGTTTTTGAAACCTTTGTGAGTAGATGGGGGGAGGCCAATATGACCGGTGGTATTCCTTTCCCTTTGATCTTACATATTTTCCTTTGACAGTTGCCAAACTGGTGGGAGGATGCATAATCTATCCCAAGCTTTGTGTCTTTCTTCCTTTTCTTGTACTCTATTCTGTTACACCTTACCTGCTGCTGGCTGCTCTATGCATCAGGAGTTTTTTATTAGGATTCATAATGGAAGACAATCCATTTGTTTCATAATCTTCCCATGGGAATAAATCTAGAAATCAGTCTCTCCTTAGCTCCCATCTTGAGCAGAAGTGATGTGGTGTAAAGTGTAGAGGAAAAAGGACATTCAGAAAGGCAGACTGGATAGTTTGAGATGATCCACTAAGTCACTGTTAAGCTACATCTACACTGAGGTTTTTTTGACAGAAAATATGCTAATGAGGGACTCTCCAGGAGAGGAATAAGGATCTTGCGCAAAATTGGGGTGGGGATTGTGCAAAATGGAAGTGGCTACACTGCTTCTTTATGCGCAAAAACCCCTTGCGCAAAAAGAAACAGCAGAAAAGATGCTAATGAGATCACGACTTATGCTAATGAGTCCCCTTACTAGCATATTTTCTGCCACAAAAACTCGTAGTGTAGACATAGCCTCAATGACAACTTATTTTATAATGGTAGAGATTGATGGTGAGGAGTTTTCAAAGGAGCTTCAGTGAGCAGTTCTTGGCACCAATATTTATTCTTCCTCACTAGTCCATTGTCATTTTGTATTTCACAGATTTTTGAAGGGTATGGTGTGGCTGGATGTTGTTAAAGATATTTTTTAACTGCACACCTGGGGCCTATTGGAAAGCCCATTGAATTCAGAAGAAATACTTTCTACTCTTACCACTATCTGTGAAGAACTCTTCTAAATAGCGTACCTGCCTCCTTCACTTGTTGAGAATTCATTAAACATGTATTAGGCTCAAATCCAGTCAAATATTTAAGCACCTAAGTGCCTATTTAATTTTAAATAGGAGTGTCACTGAAGTCACCCTCTTATGGAGCTGCTGACATGATTAAAATTACACTTGTTTGAGTGCTTTGATGTTCAGGACATTGGTGATGTTCACAACATGGTTAAGAAATACTCCTTTGTGCACACACTGAGCACCATCCTAAAACAATCTGCAGGTTATAATCCAATTTCTAGCTACCATCTTATTCTTTGCACTATGAAGAAGGTAGGAAGTGCTGAAAATACTTCTGAGGCAGTACCATATTTCCATCCAGTACAAATACAGGTCACAGTAAATAGTCTTTGCAAGTAAGAGATAAGAAAAAATCCACATTTCTTCCCATCTTTGTTTTCCTCCTGTCTACCAAAATCTGCATTTATCTGTGCTCCCTTAATAAGTTTTGTTGTTGTGTAGCTTCTAATACTCCAACCACCATATCTATGTCAGGGATGCTTAATGTGGACGTAAAAATAATACAGTGCATACCTGGACACCTATGTTCTGTAACCCCTGGTGGGACTGTTTATCCAACAATTATTTAAATAGGCAATATCAACTAATGCCTAAGGAAAACAGCAATATTGCAATTGCTCCATAGCTCAATTTCCCACCCTATCCTGAAATTTGAATGTTACCCAACAATGGTCTCAGTTATAGAAACAGGACAGGAAAAGATCCTTAAAAGATTATAGTGGCTATTTTACAGAGCTAACTTTCCAGATGCAGTATGGTGGAATTAGTTTATAACCAGTTTTGTTCATTGCTTCCATTTTCCACATAATTCATTGATATAAGGAGTTGTGATACCATATAACAATCTGCCATTGGGAAGAATTAATTCAGCTTTCATATAAATATTGTTTTGTGACTTCAGCAACCAAATGCATATTTCATCTAATTCAGCAGTTTGTAAGGTTTGCTAGAGGAGCAAGTACAGCAGTAGATGAACAGAAAACTAAACAAGTCTAATTTTTGGGCTCATTAACTTTGAGATGAAGAGGTACCTTGATAGTTTGAGAGTCTCCTCTATGGCCCATCACAATCATTAATTTCACACTCCCCTCGGACTCCAGAAGGCAATAAGCCACACTTATTATACTCAGAGCTATGACTGCACCTAAGTTACAAATTTAGCTTCAGAACTTCAGTGACATTTCAATATTGTTTTTATCACATCATTCAGCTATTAAAAAAAGCTTTCTCTAGTATCCTCTTGCTTTATTTGAATGTGTGCAATTTTAAAAGATTGTATTCCCAGCTCTTAGAACTTCTGACAATAATTAAGATCTAATCCATATAAATATGGAACAGCCTATCTAAAACCTGTAATCCAGGTTTAACTCACAAGTAATTAACAGGAGCCACCCCCAATCCCTATGAACCTTAATGCTGACCACACTCTTCCAGTGCCCCAAACCCTATGAAAATAGGTTGGCTTTAAAATGTTTGTAAAGGTCATATTTGAGGCTTTTTGCATGAAGCCTGGAAAAAAGTTTCAAAAGCATGTCTTTCATAGAAAATAGCACCCGTTGAAAGAAAGTGTGTGCATATAAATAGAGGTGGAAGGGGTATGGTTACATAGTGATCTCCCACTGACTGCAGTTGCAGCAGTGTGACTGCCTAAGCAAGTCTATCTCACAGAAACATGCCAAGCCATTTGAAAGCCAATGCTTTAAAGGTCAAAAAACAAACACCCAAAAACTCTTCCCAGAAGCTAACATGCACCCAGTGCAGACCCCAGAGCTCTGATGTTCAGCACTTATGCTGATACTCCAAGTATTCTGCTTCATTCTGCACTATAGTGTCTTTGTCCATGTTTGATGAAAAAATTAATTCTGTAAACTATTGATCAGCTCTATAAATTAGTAGAATTTTCGATAAATAAGTTGTCATAATGGGTGGAATGAACAGTCAAAATGATACAGAAAATCTACTGTATAGTCTGAAAAGCAATAATTTCTTCTCTTCCTTTCCTTCATATTTCTTTTTCTTTCTTTCTTTGCTCCTTGGTATTGTTTCTGAATATTCCAGCTAACTGTGCAATAACCATTCCGTTCCATGTCATTTTGCAGGAAGTCAATACTGCACTATTAGTCAATGTAAGTTTTCCCACTCACTTGAATGGGAGCAGAATCAAGCCTGAGAGGAAGATCTGACATCTTTAATACTAAGCTTACAAAGGTGATCAAATAAAATGCTAAAGTACTTTAGATTACTATATTGTCCACTTTCTTCCTGGAACTTCTACACTCTTTTTTTGGGCAGCGACAGTCTTCTAGTTTTGTTTTCATCCAGCACTTTCCACAGTGGGGCCCTAGTCTGTGATGTGGATTCTTCAGTGGACTTTTTATTTTAGAAGGTTGAAAAAGCTACTGGGGGAAGGGGGGAGAGAAGCTGTTCTAGATTTGATTTTTAACAAATAGGGAAGAAATGGTTGAGAATTTGAAAGTCGAAGGTAGCTTGGATGAAAGTGATTATAAAATCAGAGTTCATGATTCTAAGGACTGGTAGAAGGGAGAACAGAAAAATAGAGACAATGGATTTCAGGAAGGCAGATTTTGGTAAGCTCAGAAAGCTGATAGGAAAGATCCCTTGGGAAGCAAGACAAAGAGGAAAAACAACTGAAGAGAGTTGGCAGTTTTTCAAAGGGACATGATTAAGGGCCCAAAAGCAAGCTATTCTTCTGTATAGGAAAGATGGAAAGTATGGCAAAAGACCACCTTGACTTAACCAGGAGATCTTGCATAATCTAAAAAAAACCAAAAAGAAGTCCTCTAAAAAGTGGAAACAAGGTCAAATTACAAAGGATGAATATAAGCAAACAATACAGGTATGCAGGGGCAAGATTAGAAGGGCAACGGTACAAAATGGGCTCAAACTAGCTACAGACATAAAGGGAAAAAAGAAGACTTTAATTCTATAAATATATTAGGAGCTAGAGGAAGACCAAGGACAGGGTAGGCCTATGGCTCAGTGAGGAGGGAGAAACTTGGAAATAGCAATGGTGCTTAATGACTTCTATGTTTCAGTCTTTACCAAGATGTCTGATGATGAAGGGATGCCTAACACAGTAAATGCTAGTGGGAATGCAGTAGGTTTAGAAAATTAAAAACAAACAAGCACATGTTAAAAATCACTTAGAAAAGTTAGATGTCTGCAATTCACCAGGGCCTGATGAAATGCATCCTAGAATACTCAAGGAGCTCATAGAGGAGGTATCTGAACCTTTAGCTATCATAATTGAAAGATCATGGAAGACAGGAGAGATTCCAGAAGACTGGAAAAGGGCAAATATAGTGCCCATCTATGAAATGGTAAATAAGAACAATCCAGGAAACTACAGACCAGTCAGTTTAACTTCTGTGCCAGGAAACATAATGAAGCAAATAATTAAGGAAATCATTTGCAAACACTTGGAAGGTAGTAAGGTGATAGGGAACAGCCAGCATGGATTTGTAAAGAACAAATCATGTCAAACCAATCTGATAGCTTTCTTTGATAGGATAACAAGCCTTGTGCATAAGGGAGAAGTGGTGGACATGGAATACCAAGACATTAGTAAGGCATTTGATATGGTCTCGCATGATCTTATTAATACATTAGGCAAATAAGACTTAGATGGGGCTACTATAAGGTGGGTGCAGAACTGGCTGCATAACCATTCTCAGAGAGTAGTTATTAACGGTTCACAATCCTGCTGGAAGGGCACAACAAATGGTGTTCTGCAGGTGTATGTTTTGGAACCGGTTCTGTTCAATATCTTCATCAATGATTTACATTTTGGCATAGAGAGTATGCCTATTAAGTTTGCAGATGATACGAAGCTGGGAGGCGTTGCCACTGCTTTGGAGGATAGGGTCAAAATGATCTGGACAAGTTGGAGAAATGGTCTGAGATAAATAGGATGAAGTTGAATAAGGACAAATGCAAAGTACTCCACTTAGGAAGGAACAATCAGTTTCACACATACAGAATGGGAAGCGACTGTCTAGGAAAGAGTACTGAAGAAAGGGATCTAGGGATGCATTGAAAGGAATGTTGTGAGCAAGATAGGAGAAGTAATTCTTCTGCTCTAGTCTGTGCTGGTTAGGCCTCAACTGGAGTATTGCACCACTTTTTAAGAAAGATGTGGAGGAATTCGAGAAGGTCCAGAGAAGAGCAACAACAATGATTAAAGATCTAGAGGACATGAGCTATGAAGGAAGACTGAAAGAATAGGTCTTGTTTAGTTTTGAAAGAATTGGGCTTGGTTAGTTTAGAAAGGAGAAGACTGAGAGGTGTCATGATAGCGGTTTTCAGGTATCTAAAAGGGTGTCACAAGGAGGAGGGAGAAAAATTGTTCTCCTTGGCCTCTGAGGATAGAACAAGAAGCAATGGGCTTAAACTACAGCAAGGAAGGTTCAGATTGGATATTAGGAAAAATTTCCTAACTGTCAGAGTGGTTAAACACTGGAATAAATTGCATTGGGAGGTTGTGCCATCTCCATCTCTGGAGATATTTAAGAGCAGGTTAGATAGAATCATAGAATACTAGGGCTGGAAGGGACCTCGAGAGGTCATTATGTCCTGTCCCCTGCCCTCATAGCAGGACCTGGTACCATCTAGACCATCTCTTATAGATGTCTAAGTGCTACCACAATATAAATAATCCTCTTTTAGAGCATTTGTGAGTGGAAATAAAATACAGTTTAGCTTCTTACTACTTGGTGTGTGTTTAAAATAAACAAAACCTACAAAACTAAGTGATATATCTGTAACCCATACTACAACTATGTTTTGGCCAAAATTTTCCCAATGCCATCAGAAGTCTAAACCTTTTAGGAAATCTAAACTGGGTGGAACACTCTTTAGATAGTACTTTCATCTGGTGTCCAACTTACTAGAAATAAAATTATTTTTTTCTTAAATACTATGTGTTTGTTTTCAGCATTAAAATCGATTACTGCCAACAGTGAGTAATTAAACAGACTAATGAGATGTTATTTTTAAATCACAGCCTTACTTCCCTTGAAATGTCTTTGCAGTAAAGCTGAGCTGTCATTGGTGCATTGTTCTGAGTCCCTTGTATCTTTGCATGCTGCTTGTGTTGTTGTTTGTTTTCAGTGAAATACAACCTACTTTTATCCCAGAAAATAATTAGATAAATATTTTAATTACAGGTTTCACAAACTTGACAGGGCGTTTCATAAATTGAAAAGTATTTAATATCACTAAAAACACTCTTAGCTGCTGCATGCAGACTCCTGGCATGTAAGACATGGCCTATTGCATTTAACTTCAGCAGTCAGGTTAATTGCATTTCCATTCATCTAAGTACACCACTGAGTGAGTTGTAAAGTCATTTATGAGTTGCTGACCCATTTCTGCATTAACATTTTCAGATGTTTGCATTAAAATGATATTGTCTGAAGTGCACTGCAACCCTGGGACCAGATTTTCTGTCATGTGATGTGAGAGGAGCGTGGATTTATACCTACTTTATAAGGCTTTCAAAAGTATAGTATGATTGTATGTAATACTGAACCAAATCACAGCAAAGATGTATGTCATGTCACAATACTAACAGTAAATGTCATGTGCTTTCCAAGCAATTACATTGCCACTGTTTTACGAGTTAATAACATGAATAAATGGATTAAGTACAGCCTGTCTTTCTCCTTGCTCACATCTCAAGATGCCTTTTGAGGAAATAGGCCATTATTTAGTTCCAGATTCTGCACCTGTCCTCATCTCTCCAAAGCTCATCTAAGAGGGATTGCAAAAAGGAATCTTTACTTCCACCTTCCATCAAGTGACGTCATATCTGCTTCATTGCCATTACTTACTACTGTAACCCTTCTGCCTGCAGAAAAAAGATCAGGCTCAGTACAAAACAGAACCAATTTGAGCTCCTACCGATTAATCAGAAAATTTTAAACACTCCCTGGCCATCTTTTAGAGACAATTCTCTCCTCCTTTCCCCCTCCCCCTCGGCACTTGCAAGCATTGAATTTCTGTATTAAAAACATACTAAAAGGGAAAGTGACCCCATTGTTAATGACCCCCAGTTTGAGCAATTTATAACCCCAAACCAGCCAGAATTGATCCTTTTGGCAAAACAGATCCATCATGCTGCAAACTGAGGCACAGCAGACGTGTCTATGCAAAGCTCCTGAAGTCTTTTCTACCAGCTTATCAACAGATATCGGGGGTAAGCTCATTCAGATCTTGCTTACATTAGTTACTATGGCTGCAGTAATCTCTGGGGTCTCTGTTCATCATATCCACTGTACCAGACCTTGTTGCTCCTTCACCCTAAGACACCATGAACTTGTTCTCTTCCTCTGCGGCAGAGAGAGACACATAGTAGAGTAGAGTTTTATAATGTAAAGGAAGTGAGGATTCATCTTTGCAGTACTTTCCTCCCCCCACCCCGCCCAAGTCCGATTCTCCTAACTCAGGAGATGATTAATTAAACATGAATTAATTGTTTCCTGACAGGGCAGAATGAAGCCCCTAGAAGATCTACATTTATTAGAGAATGGTGTCAAATTGTCCCAGGGACAGTCTTTGGCCACAAGATTGTTTTGTTTTTAAAGGAAATAGCCTGCCGCTCCCTCTGCAAACTTCAGAAGTCCACAACTGGCTGCCTGCAACTACTTGTTTGAACCTCTGTTGTCTGGGATTCTCTGGCAGGACCACAAATGTTGCCAGAGAGCCTGGCAGTTGCAGGGGCTGGCTGCGGTACCCTGCAAGCCTGGGGGGGGGGCAGTTTCTTCATATCCAACAAACCCCTTCCTTTGGGACATGTCAGATTCTGAGAGTTCTGGACGAGGAGGTTCAACCTGTAGTTCATGAAAAATGCCAAAAAAGAGCTGGGGTGGTAGAGAAAGGAACTGAGGGAGGAACATATGGCTGACTGGGTACAAGCATTTCAGTCTCTTTCCCCTCCTCCTCTTTTAGCAGCTTTTTTGTACAGCTACAGGTAGCAGAGCCAAATTCCCATCCATTCAAGCTCAGAAGAGGATCCTTTGCAAGAAACCTACCCCATTGGCAGAACAGTACTGAAACCAGGCTCCTTTTCTTTCCTCCCCTGCCTGAGTCCCTGTTGCTACTAAGCCCCACAACACTAGGATTAGAGAGGAGGTTTTTCTGCATACTCTCTGTTACCCCAAAAATATTCTCACTGGAGACCACCCAGGGTTACACTAGTATGGGTTTATTTCCACTAGGTGAAACTAAAGAGGAGAAAGCAGCCACCAAAGGTTTAAGCTAAAGAAGATGGAACTCTCTCTCTCTCTCTCACACACACACACACACACACACACACACACACACACACACACAGGCAAGCAAGCAAGCACACACCCCTCCAATTCATTCACTCATTCACACCTATTCATTCCTGCCCTCAGGCAATCACACACTTACACAGACATAGAGGTTGCAGAAGGAGCCAAGGCATGTGGATCCTGGAGGGTCTGTCTGCTCATCATGGCTGGGGAAGCTGGTCAGGAGGAAAGACACTGGAGGGGAGTTTCTCAGGATCAGTGGAAGGAAAAAGGGAGAGTCTCACATGTGCTCCTTCTCTTTATATAGTATCTGAATGGCTCCTGTGACTCACTCACCTTGTCATCAGGGAGCATGCCCAGACTTCCCTTTATCCAGCAGGGAGTATGCCCATACTGTGTGATGACTCATTGCCATGTGGTCCATTGTTCCAAGCCTTCTTCAAACATACTCACACTCTCCATTCACTCAGGGGAGAATGCAGTTTAGGGAAAGTTACAAGCAAGGTGGCTGCATGCTACAAAGATTACAAAGTTGCAGTTTACAGTAAGTTTGAGAGTTACACAGATTACAAAGATTGACAAGGATCACAATAAGTTGCAGTTTAAAACCTTAGAC
Source organism: Apalone spinifera (assembly GCA_030068395.1). Taxonomy (NCBI): domain Eukaryota; kingdom Metazoa; phylum Chordata; order Testudines; family Trionychidae; genus Apalone; species Apalone spinifera. The sequence goes on along the minus strand of CM057846.1, from coordinate 112,085,405 downwards.
CATACAGTTTGGTGTAGCTTTAGAAAATCCATGTATATAAATCTAGTGAGCTCAGGTGGAGGCTTTTTTATGCAACACTCCCCAGCAAGCTTTGTTGCTGAGCACTGCAAAATCAGTCTCCTGGAAATGGCTACTTCTCCATTATATGCTACCTCAGGGAACAGGAACCAAAGGGGAAGAAAAATAGGGAGGGAATTTTTCCCCCCAAAAGATGGAGTCAGATTGGGAAGGGTTAAAAAAAA
>CM057846.1:112072788-112085063 GCA_030068395.1 Apalone spinifera | reverse complement strand
TGCCACAGCCACGTGCCGCGCGGTCACCAGGCTGCACGTTGTTGCACTGGCTGCTTGCTGCTTAATGCTACACAGCGTGCAGCACACATGGCCTGAGTGACATGCTCTCCCCCTCCCCGCTCCGGGCGCCTGGCTTCCCTCCCTCTCCTTCCCCCCCTCCCTCCCCGCCCTTGTGAGTGCAAAGTGCAAGACTCACCGGTGGATCCTTCTCTGGCTCGGAGGATGCGCGGGAGACGTCAGGGCTGCTGGAGGGGGCCTGCTGGGTGGCAATGCTGGCCTCATCCTCAGATGCCCTGCTGTCATCTCCTTCCCCTGCATCGGTGGTCCTGGTGACGGGGGGGCGCACGCTGCTGTCCACAGGCACGTCTGGGGCTTGCGGGGCTGGCCGGCCGAGGATGGCGTGGAGCCGGTCGTAATGGCATGGAGCCTGAGGTAGCCCAGGCGCAGCTCCTTGACTTTCGCCCGGACTTGTTCGAGGGTCCGGGAGGGATGGCCTTGCTGGGCAAGTGCCTGGGCCATGCGGGTGAAGATGTCCGCGTTGCGGCGCCGCGAGTGGGTCTCATGGAGGGCCTCCTCCTCCTGCCAGAGGTCGAGCAGGCTGTTCAGCTCCCCTGACGACCAGGATGGGGCCCATCGTTTGCGGCCCCTGGGGGCCGCCTGCGCTGGGGATGCGGGTGGCTGTGTGCCCGGAGCTGCCATGCTGGCTGTAATGTGGCTGCTGGGCACGGCAGGGGCACCATGGCAGACCTCAGGCCAGAGGTCTGAGGCACGCTCCTGCCATGTGCGCTCAGCAGCCTGCGTGTGCTTTAAGAACTCGGGTTACCAGGAAGTCCGGGGCTCCTACGGGATCTCCTGGCGTCCAGGCTACTTTTTTCTGTGTAGCCTGCTTTTGTGCAAAAGTCTTAGCTAGCTGTCTACACTGGCCCTTTTGTGCAACAGTTTTTTGCAAAAAGGACTTTTGCCCAAACGGGAGCGTCAAAGCTTTTTCAAATGAAGCACTGATTTCATACATGAGAACGTCAGTGCTTTTGTGGAAAATCAAGCGGCCAGTGTAGACAGCTGGCAAGTTTTTGTGCAAAAGCGGCTGCTTTTGAGGAAAAAGTGGTCAGTCTAGACACAGCCCCTGAGAGTACATCTGCCCTACAACTAAGACCCAGCTTCCCGTCACAGCAGACACATGCTACCTTTGCTGGAACTAGCACACTAAAAACAGTAGTGAAGCCAGGGGTAGGTTGGTTTTGTTGGGCTAATCATCCAAGTTCTATTCCAGATAGAACTGGAAACTAGTGGATAGATAATGGGCATGTCTAAGCCATGTCTCTGCTGATAGTATTGCCTGTGCTATCATGGCGATACTGCTATTTACATTTACACTAGCTTGAAGAAAGCTAGCCCAATTATGCGTACAGATGCAGGTAAATCACTTTTAGCTCAGATTCTAGATATAGTCAGACTGAAAGAGAAACTTTGTGATGAAGGCTAAACTCATTTGATCGTGCTTATTGACAGCATTCTGAGCATGTACCAGCATGTCTGTGGTTGGATTTTCTTTAGAATACATGCTGAGAGTGCTTGTTTTAAAATCATTTACAAGTTATGCATCACCAAGAAAACAAAACCTCGGCTCTTTCATCTACACAAAAACAGAATACGAGTTTAAAATTTGAGTTACTCAGGATCCCCAGTATAGGAGCTCTAAACAATCTTTTCTGCACTCCTGTTGGCAGGTTCAATGAAATAATCCCAACGGGTAAAGATTTACAAGGGAGCTGTAAAAAACTCAGACAGGGAGACAAAGAGTGACTTCAATAGATGAACTCCTAATCACAAAGACCCATGACCTGATCTGATCCAGAGTGAACTTCTATGGATGACAAGGGTCCATGCATCTATGCAGTGATTTCTAGTTGCTTTGGTAAATCAGTGAAAGATGTTAGTAATACTGAGGTCTTAGATAGTAAAGTTTTACACAGGAGTAATTAGACCTTGAATTGTATCCCTTGTCTTACATATAGTCAATACAGTTCAGTGTATTACTAGTTTCCAGGTATCTATATTATGTTAGCAGTCGGAGGGTGACTGCATAATCACAGTAGCCACACAAAGCAACATGTTGACATTCTATGGCTAACCCTCTCCTTTTGCACGAGACCAATCCTATGAAGTACTAATCACTCAGCTCCCACAGAAAAGTCAGCATCTCTCAAAAGGTTCTTAGTACCTCCTACTATCTGACCTTGAGAGATGCAGCAACAAAAGCCAAGCTCTACCATTAGGTTCAAAGACTCATTGGAATTTTATTAACAGAGGCTGAGTTTCAAGCATATTTTGGAGCACTAGAAATGGGATACAAATGTAGTGGGAAATATAAGAAAGGAAATGTCTGTTTTGGCCTCATTTTACTCAAAGTAATATTAAGAGAGAAGTTTAATAACCATCCTCCATCTGTTTGAAAGGCCCAGTTCCCAAAAGACTGCTTACAGGTTAGTTCAGGCAGGTAATGATGATTTAATTCAAGTGCTGTAAGAAACTTTTTGGAACAAAAAAAGGGAGAAGCTTTGTGATATAGTTATACTGCCAATTTAGGATTTTTGGTTACAATTATATAACTAGATTAAAAATAGAGCAGGCCAGTTAAAAATCCTTATTTGGAAAGGATTTCAGTGTCCAAGTCTTACTCCATAGGTGGTAGTATAGTATAGGCAGTGGAATGGGAATTAGGAAACCTGAGTTCTTTTCCCACCTCTGCCCGTAGCCTCTGAGAACTTTGGCCAAATCACTTCTCAGGGTAGATCTACATAGCAACATTTTGAAATAACTAGTGTTATTACGAAATAACTTAGTCCGCGTCTACACAGCAGGCAGTTATTTTGAAATAATATCAAAATACTGTCAAGCTGGAGGATTTGTTACTCTGACTCCTGTAACCCTCATTGTACCAAGAGTAAGGGAAGTCTGAGGAGGAGTGCTCTATTTCAAAATAAGTGCTGTGTAGAGGCTCCCAATTTTGAAATAAGCTATTTCAAAATAAGCTATGCAATTGATGTAGCTCAATTTGCGTAGCTTATTTTGAGTTGAGACCTGCTCTGTAGACACACCTTCAGTTTCTCACTGCCCACACACATTTATCTGTCTTCTCTACTTATACCTTTCAGGGCAGTAATTTTTACTGTGTTTTTTCAATAATACCTACTTTGACAATTTGGCCTTAATCATGTTGGGATCTCTAAAGGCACAGCTACACTGCAGCATTATTTTGGAATAACCGAAGTTATTCTGAAATAAAGTAGTGTGCATCTACACAGCAAGCCTTTATTTTGAAATAATTTCAAGATAGAGGGCTTCTTACTCTGACTCCTGTAATCGTAATTTCATGAGAAGTAAGGGAAGTCAAAGGAAGAATGTTCTTCCTTTGATTCCCTGCTGTGTAGACAGTGCCAAAAGCCAAATTAAGCTATTTCTACTTCAGCTACGCAATTGACGTAGCTGAAGTTATGTATCTTAATTTGACTTTTGCCCTGCAATGTAGACGTGCCCTAAGAGATACTAAAATAAAATAATAAACAACTTAACACACTTGACTGTGGTGCTCTGTTCCTCAAAAGTTTATGGGCCTACTACAGGAATGGCTGATAAAAGTTGACACTTTATGTCGGATAGTTGAGACTCATGTATTAAGATCCAAAATTTAGTCTTCACTGCTGATGACCCAGCCACAGGCATGGTGACATTAGAATCATAGAACACTAGGACCTCAAGAAATCCTCATGTATAGTCCCCTACACGCATAGCAGGACCAAGTACTATCTAGACCGTTCCTGACAGATGTTCATCTAACCTTCTCTTAAATATCTCCAATGATGGAGAACCCACATCCTCCCTCAGCAATTTATTCCTTCCGGTTTTTAACCACCCTGAAAGTTAGGAAGTTTTTACTAATGTCCAAGAACAGTCACATAACATTTTCTTCAAGCTCTCGCTATAATATTGGGCCAGAGGGATTAACAATGATTCCATAGCCTGTTAGTTTAGTGCACTCTTAGAGGTAAGCGCCTTAAATACATGTTATTTGTCAAACAGTTTAGGCAACTAACACTGATTTTGAAATGATTTTCATATGAATGAAGTACAAATATAATAAAATCTTTTCCTCGAAAGTGAGATTTCAAACTAATAATGAGCACATTTTAAAATATTATAGAGAAATCCTTTCACCTTCCCTTGATATATAGTACTTTACCATAAATCAAATCTAATTTATCAGCTTTGGGTTTCTCTAATAAGTCTCTAATTTATATTCAACACCACCACATTTTGACTCATTTAAAAAAAGGAGTCCAAAAACACATATAACGAATCTCTGGAAATGGATTACTATTTTAGTATTTAGCCTTTAAAGATGCTAATCTGCATGTGCAGAAACATTTGATATAGACTAAAAAAAATTGACTATTTTAATAGACTTTTCTAATCTCCCCCCACCATTATCTATATATAGTTTGTTATGCCATTATTTTAAATCAAATTCAGCATACAATAGAATGTTGCTTTTAAATAACTTACGAGTTTTGGTAGTGGTGGGATTTTAGTTGGCTTCATAATAATCTGACCAAAGATGATGTTATTTAATTACTGAATACATCTAAATAGGCATCTTTAAGCTAATTTATCCTGATGAAGCAAAGCATTTTAGAGGTAAGGGGCTCCATCTGGTGGATAATCAGAGACCTAGTATGTTTTGACTTGCTTAAGCACTTTTCCCTGATACAAAATCATTTTTGTTCTTTAATGAAAATAACTGACTGATTAGGACTATCATATTCCATTCAGGTCTCATAAACCTTGAGAAAATTAGTAGGAAAACATGTGCATATCTGTTTTACCTATTTTACTGTGCAATATACATGAGTCAACTTAATTTTTACAGAAGCAATTTAACTGAGGGCTTATTTCCAGATTTCTAACCAAATGAATGAATATATTTTATTAGCCTGATATCAGGAAATTCTTTCTTATCTAAGCAGTTCTTCTAACCTGACATACTACTACTATAACAACAATTTATATTACTGTATGTTGCCCTTTTTCTGTCCATTCTGCCCAGGCAGCAGATTAGTGCCCACCACACTGTTGAGCAGGCTTCAGAAGTGGAATCCAGATGTTTCTTCCCTAGCAATCACATTATGTTTCTTGGCTACTTTCATAAAGATATTGTAATAGATTAAAAGATGAGATCCTGCTTCACATTTAAATTTCTTCCAAATCAAGTTTGCAGGACCCAAAGGTCAGTTCTAGTGATGGCTGTGGAGGGACTGTTTGGTTGAGATTGTATATTACATAGTGTCACTTCTCCATATCTTATTTCTGCACCATCATGTTTCTGGCTCAGTATCTTAAGTTCAATTACTCAGATGAGTGGAAAATATGTACATTTATCAATTACCTTCTATATTAGCTAACAAAGAGCTGCTCTCATTGAAAACATTTTTTAAATTAAAATTTAATCATGAAATAGGGCAAATACTGGCAAAGACATACTCAGTTCTGACAGCTAAGAGTTATGTTTCCAAAAGTTAACTTAGACTGCACCCAGCATTCTAGGCGCTTTTAATAGCAACTGATATATTAACTAATGCACTTTCAGAACATCCCTCCCTGCTTTGATATTTGTTATAGATGTTTGTTTTGCAATGGCAAAGAAATGGAAGTCATGTTCTTTGGAAATGCTAATGTATTTTGAGATGTACATTTTGACCTCAAGATCTAGTGACAAGGTTGTATTCAGCCTAAACTTGGCACCATTATATAGCAGGCTAGCCAACAAACACTTAGCAAGTTTTTTTGGAAATGAATGTGGCATGAACTTTAGCCTGACTACAAAAAGACTGGGGCCTATATTATAGCACCCTCCTCTGACCAGACTAGATTTTGCTCTTGCTAAATCAGGTCACTCTCTGGGTTTGTTCCATTTGAACTCTCCCAGGGAATCCAGAGACGTTTCAGCAGAGTTGGTTAGTTTTATTTTAAGTCTTCTTAACAGAAGAATCAAAAGTCTGTGCAGACCTAGTAGTTCCTTCCTCAAGTCTGTGCTTCTTCAACTCATCTGATGAAGTGGGTTTTACTCACAAAAGATCTAATAAATTTGTTTGTTTCTAAGGTGCCACAGGACTGCTCATTCTCTTTAAAGTTACAGACTTAACACATCTACCCCTTTGAGACACTATCCCCGCACCAGTAATTTCAGGAATTAAAATATCCTGCTTCTTACTTTAGAGCTTCAGCAATAAAGGACTTCCATCTAACCTTCTTTTAATCCATTTGGTTTCTGGAGCTACTCCTCTCTCTCAAATCATTCTAGCAGCAATCCAATACAAGCCCCCACCTGTCTAGAAGATGCTACACTCGCCTCATTTCCTGCTGCCTTCTTTTAGAAGGGTCAGGTAATTAAGTTTCAACTTTTTCTCAAGTGCAGCAGGCAGGAATAATCAGCCAGCTAGCAGCAAGTCTCTGTCCTCAGGGGAATGGTATCTCTTACACCTTCACACTCACCATTGTTACACTACTTTCAAATATAACACAGCTTTTGCGGCTTAAATGTACTGGAAGTCCTATATTTAAATATGCATTGGGTATCTTTCATACTTGGTCTAGAGGTAGCTTTTGTCTTCCTTGTACAGATGGAAAAAATATTGTCTTGTATGGAAAGAAGAGAATAATTTTGCATAAAATTGAGGAGCTCTTCACTATAATGTCTATTATCTCTTTCAGTCAGGGATTTGCAAGACTCAAAAGACAGCAACATTTTTGTGTTATCATTACTGTACCTCCCTGTTGAGTGCATTCTATTGAACATCATGGATGAATTTAAAAGAGAAAGATAAGGCACTGGCCCATATTGCCAACTTTGTCTGATGGTTGTATTGTGGCTGACAATGGTCTTAACATTAAGAAAGTGTTATCAAGGGGTGCTTTGGGCACATCTGTTGCTTTGCCCTTTGCTTGAACTTCCTTGTTTGCTCTTTCATTAAGGAAGGCATGGGGGGGGGGGCGAAAGATCCCACTAAAATATAGCCACAATGCTCATTCTTCAACTATCCCTATGAGGCATGGCATACTTTTCAGAAAATAACAGAGATGGATGACCAGTGCATCAGCCCTTAAGGAAAGTTGTATGAAGGAAGAACTCCCTGTTCCTATGCAAAAATCCTATGCTGGATATTCTATTCTTGTATTCTTATACCACAGATGGTGGGTGAAAATATTAGGAGATGGGTAAAATTTAATACTGTAAAACCTGCACTATCCAGAATTTAAGCATCCAGAAAACTGTAGAAACTGACACATTTTTGTTGCTGGGATTAAAAAAAAAAAAAAAAGGAAACTGGCCCTTTAATTGCTCCTCAGAGGAGCATGCAGCATGTACTGGGGGGAGGGGAGAATGGCAGCCAGAAGCAAGCATCTTGGCTCCCCTGGCAGGCCAGCCTCCCCGGCAGGCTGCCCCCGCCATCTCTGCCTCCCGGCCCCCAGCTTCCACCCCCCTCTCACCAGGCCACATCCCACTCCCCTCATGGCTTGTGCGCCCCCCCCCCCCCCCCCCAGCAGGACACATCCCGGCCCCATCATGGATCCTGTGCCCCCCCTCATAGGCCCTGCATGGCTCCCGTCCCCGTCCCCTCTTCCCCCCCAGATAACCAGAGTTTTTAGGTTACCGGCATGCCCTAATCCACGGGCGTGCTGTATAACACAGGTTTTACTGTAGCTACTGTGATGCCATTGGGGGAAGAGAGGGTTGGACAGCAAACACACCATACTGATGAGCAGTGGCCTTATCTTTTGAATCTTGCCCCTTGAAGATTTGGGGAAGCCCATCACAGTGTGACCACATGCAGATGGGGTCCTTCCTCTGCTACAATGTATTCTTCCCCTTTCTTGGCCCTGACTCTGCTAGATGTTGTGGGGCCTTGACTACAGAGCTTGGCATGTGAGTGGGGTGGCTCAGTCCAAACTAGAGAAAAGTTGGTGAGATTGCTTGTTGGGGGTTGTTTCCTGGATATGCAGCCCTTTCTCATCTGCTACTCTTAAGGGCCTAGGAATTAGTCTTTTGCATGGCAGATGGTATGTCTACACAGCAAAGAAAATCCTACAGCTGGTCTGTGCCAGCCATCTTGGGTTCATGGATCTTGGACTATGTGGATGTCCCATTGCTCTGCGAAATTCAGGCCTTGGACAAGAACCCAAGTGTTGAACTCTACAGACTGAGAGGATCCCAGAGTCTGGGCTCCAGTTCAAGCCTGGAAGTTTATACAGCAATGAAACAGCCCTTTATCCTAAGCCTTGGAAGCTTGAGCAGGGAAGCCAACAACTTGTGCAGGCCCCTGGGCACAGTGTGTGTGGGGAAGGGACAGGCTCTATGCTCCCAGAAGGGGTGGGCCTCAGGTGAAATGAGCAATGCTGGGGGTAGCCAGCCCTCTGCATCACCCCGACCACACTGCTCTTTCTCCCCAGCCCTCTGTACTGTATGTAGCAAGCTCCCCAGTCTTGGGGGGGATAGCTTGGTGGTTTGAGCAGTGGCCTGCTTAAACCCAGGATTGCAAGTTTAATCCTTGAGGGGGGCCATTTAGGAATCTGGGACAAATCTGTCAAGGATGGTACTTGGTCCTGCTGTGAGGGTAGGGGACTAGACTCAATAACCTTCCAGTTCTATGGGATAGGTATATCTCCATATATTCAGAGCTGCATGGAGCACGCAACACAGTTCTCTAGCAGTGATATAAAGGGCCAGGGGCTGCAGGCCCCTTTGGATAATTGGACCACAGGGCAACTGCCCTCTTTCCTCCTTAACTCCCCCATTGGGTGGGCCTGAGGCTGAGTCAAGCAACAAGGACTAGCCACAGGTCTTTGTTTCTTGTATAGGCATATATACCCACAGTGATCTGCAATAAATCACTAGCCAAAGAACAAAAATTTTACCCCATAGTGCTTGTCATTGTAATACATGAATGGTGTAATGCAATAAGCAAACACAGTATGATATGTGATCATTACAGCTGGAATGTTTTGTGCAACCAACAAGAAGTGTGTTTTTAAGAAGAAGGTGATAGAGGGCATTGTTATACATCAATTAAGAGGCTGTTTAAATCTGGGAGGCATGGATTCAAGACTATATAAGGAGAGATGAAGCTGATCAAGGGGAGAAGGAAGGTCAGAGGCAACAAGAATATAGATAGAGAGCACTGAAAGTGAGAAGAAGCTTAAAGATTATGTACCATAGAGCTAGTGTAAAAATATTTGGAAAAATTAAAGAGGCTGATAAAAACTTGGCCAAAAAATCAGGTGGTATATTGTTGTGGGGTTTTCAGCGGTTCACATAGTTAAAGTGTAAAAGCATAGGAATAAAAAGGAACTCTGTGATGGATAGGCAAGAAGGGAGGGAGACAAGAGAACAGGCCAGAGATTGGGAGATCCCAATTATCGAGGAAAGGAATGCAACTGCAATTCCTTAGGGATTCAGAGAGTTAGTTCAGAGCACACCTCCATGTCCAAATGCTTATTTGAAATTTAACAAAACCCATTGGGACTGTAAAAGTGACCTGTGGGTTGTTTGTTTGTTTGTTTGTTTTTCCAAATACAGGCTTCTCAGGAGATTTCTAATACTGCCTGATTCGAGTCTGGCTAGAAATAGAACAAGAATAGTCTTGTGGGATTTTGACCAGGTCATCAACTAAGGTAAATCATTCTCTCTCTCTTCTGCAGTCAGTGGAGTTATTCCATCTTGTGCCTTCTAAGGGACTGGCCCTAAAGAATGGAATCAAGAAACAGAGAAATGTATTTTTTTAATAAAGAAATATTGTTACAACTAAAATATTAGTGTAACAAAGTTTTGGCTGGATTATATATGGAAACTGATTCAGGAACCTCTGAACCTAAAGCATGATTTTTTATTGCTTGAGTAATGAACTGGCAGGTTTGAGACTCATGTCTTTGTATAACATCTGGCAAGTGCAGGGGGACAAAGTCTCAGACTAAATTTATATTAGTCTCACTTTAGTTTGAATCTGGGTGAAAGAAAGAAGGAGCGAAGTGAAATTTGTTCATTTAAACCATCTTTTCAAATATATCTGGGAGCCATGCAGTGTTATATCTATCTCATATAGTTGGAAGGGACCTTGAGAGGTCATTGAGCCAAGTCCTCTACCCTCACCATAGGACCAAGTACCATCCCTAACAGATTTGCCCAGATCCCTAAATGGCCCCCTTGAGGGCTGAATTCATAACCTTGGGTTTAGCAGGTCAGTGCTCACACCACTGAGCTCTCCCTGCCCTGTTCTCCAGGTGAGTGGCCTGACCACCAGCTTTTAGATTCATCTTGGTACTTTCCTCTTCCTAATGATTTTTCAAATATTTTAAGCAAAAGAGTTTACAAACAGGTTACCTATGTCAGGGAGTCATGCTTGGGATTAAGGATTAAAGGAAATTTAAGAAGCAAAGGGAGGAAGTTAACAAAGAGGAAAATAATCTGAATCATGAGGCAATCATCCCAGCAGTGCAATTTTGGGGATGTGATATGGTGTTTGTCCTATCATTTTTCTGTGTAAATGCATCTGTGTGTGTATTGACAGTTTAGTACACTCTCTTAGTTGTTTTTGCACCACATTGCTTTGGGGAACCGAAAGAAAGAGAGGATTAGGACTGGGCAAGGGCTGGGATGCTCCAGTTCCAACTGCCTCAGTGAAGCAGAGCAACCCAGCCAGGAGATCAGTGTTTTTTTTCTTTTATTCCCCTTGCTTTTCCTCAAAATCCTTTTTTCTCTAGATATTTTGGTCCTGCTATTTCTGTGATATGTGGAATTCCAGCAGCATAACTCCTTCTTAAAAGCAAACTTGCTCTGCAAGCTGCCTGTTTTGCCTAGGTTTACCACATAGTAAACCTTTGTGTCACAACTTGTGTGCTTTCTGTTCTTTGCTTTTCTTTCTTAGAATCTCTCTTTTGAACTTCGTACAACTTTTTTATAATTTTATTATTTTTATAATGAACTTAGAAGTATAACAATGAGTTGTGTCACTTTTAATACTTTCAATGGTTTTTGTAATACTACAATGATTTGGGAGAGCTCTGTCTGTACAACTTATGAGCTCTGGTTGATATTGTGAAGCTGTATTATTAAAATGCTGTATTTTGGAATACTTCACTGTGTATGTGAATTCTACCCTTCCCAATATGGGCTGAGTCCCTCCTCTTATACCAGACAGGCTGACTACAGGGGGCACTTGACTGGCATCTGTGACAAATAAAACACTTACGAGTAGAGAACATTTAGGAAAGGTATTATCCATCTTTGAAAAATCATTCTGTTCTTTATATAATATTCCTATTCAAACTAATATTCATGTATGCCAGACTATTTGACTCACAGCTGCCACCTCCAAGGAACAGAGGAATATGATGGGGAATAGAAGGGGCAGGGAGGCAATTAGGAAGCAATAATGAGGAAGGGATGAACTCAACTGAAGATGATGCAGCTAGCACAGCTGAGGCATAATAACCACAAAGCCATCTGTGGGAGATAGGAGGCTGGAGCACAGCTGTGGCTGAAAGAGACCTGGGCCATCGCTGGAAAGTAAAGAGAAAAGTCAAGCAGGAATTTGCAATGGAATATGGAATATATCAGCGAGGCATTAGGTTTTGTGGAAGAGGACATGTTATCGAAAAGCCCAGACTCTTGTGGGGGAAGGGAGAACCTAAGAACTAGAACTCAATATTCTTTACATCATGACCCCTTTCTGACAACAAAAATTACTTCTGGCCCCAGAAAGGGGGATCGAAGCCCCCCTGTTCTGGGTGGAGATAGAACAAAGTCTGAGACCCATCACTCTGGGGAGGGAGGGCAAAGCTAAAGCGCAAGGGCTTCAGCGCCAGGCAGGGTGCCTGTAGCCAGACAGGAACCCCCCTGTAACATCCATTTTTACTTGCTTGAAGCATGCAGGCCACACAGAGCAGTAAAAAACAGTATAGACTTTGAAAAGCCTTGAACAGAAGGCTCAGACATGTGAGTACACAGTGGCCTTGACTGAAACCCATATTGATACGAACACACAGCCATCCTTGGGGGGGGGGAGGAATCTTCCGCCCTGCAAAGAATGTCCAGTATTCACAATTTAGTTATCTCTCTTTCAAGTGTAAATTAAGTTGAAACTCCCTTGTAAGAACTGGCACCACAAAATGGACTAGTACAATTTGGCATCTTAGATAAGAAAGAGGATACGGGCCCCTATGGG
>CM057846.1:112046193-112061122 GCA_030068395.1 Apalone spinifera | reverse complement strand
AACTTTTCTGTTAAAAGCATTTGTGGAAAATCATGCCAGTCTAGACATAGCCAGTATGTCTTTTCTTAGAGAGAGAGAGAGAGGGAAAACAAACAAACATTCAAGGGTTTTTTTTGGAATGGGTTTTGTCCTTCCGCTCCATGTTTGTACAATATGCAGCATAGTATGTGTTTATGTAGGGTGGTACCTTGTCTCTCAATTTTCCCAGATAATTAGCTTTATACTGAATCATTATTTTGCACTGTAAACAAGTGTATGAAAGAGAGCAAATAGATTACATGGGGTTAATCCTGCTTTCCTTTTTGGTGGCAGGCTCCAGATATATTGGGACTGGTGCTTTTCTGGTGCTGGAGTCTGCACTTCTCCCCATAAAAGGGGTGTGTTTGGGATGTGTACCGTGTGTGGGCAGGGATCCTATTGACCAGTCAGGCTGCTCCAAATCTGTGCCAATGCTGCACGTTGTCCTACATCTACACTGTAGCCTTCTTCCACAAAAGCTTATGAAAATGAAGCACGGAGTGGAATATCGCCACGCTTCATTTGTATAATTAATTAGCAGCACTTTTGCACAAGAGGCTTTTGCACAAAAAAGGAGCTATGTAGATGGCTCCTTTTTGTGCAAAAAACCTCTCTTGCGCAAGAGCCATTCTTCCTTATTTTTTCAGAAAGGATGGCTCTTGCGCAAGAGGGGTTTTTTTTGTGCAAAAAGGAGCTATCTACACAGCTCCTTTTTGCGCAATAGCCTCTTGCGCAAAAGCAGCTGCTAATTAATTATGCAAATGAAGCACGGCAATATTCCACTCCGTGGAATTTTTGCATAAGCTTTTGTGGAAGAAGGCTACAGTGTAGACGTAGCCACATGTGGGAGAGGGAGGAAAATATAGTGGTTCTTTGGAACAGGAGCCTTCACAACTTGTCCTGTCTCTGGCCCAAACCCTGATTTCTGTTTCACTATCACTCCCCAGCACATCTGGTTTCTTCATTACTTCTAGAGACTCCACACTAGGCAATGTAGCATTTCAGCTTAGTGATTCAGTTAGACACAGACCAGCCATAAAAAAAGCTGCCCCTCTTATCCTTGAATAAGGGGCAGAGGGCACAGCCAGTGTAACATGGCCCCAGATGAGTTCTCTTTTTTTCACATTAGGACAGTGTTATATACACCATTCTCTGAACCTTTGTTTCACTTTGCTATCAAGGGAAGATTAATATCATTGTTCATCCCCTCTCCTTGAATGTTGTTACACTTGAACAGGCTCAAGTTGCAACCTGCCCTTGCTTCTGGATATGTGACTTTGTATAATTTCAGAACAAGGTGTCCTAACTTATTTTAGTGCATAAACACACCCTCTGTGATTCATAGCTCAAATCCAGTGGAAGAAATTTGCCAGAGTCAGATGAAGCAATTTCAACAGCAATTGTCTGGCTTTCCCAGTTGTCATTGATTTTGTATTTGAGTCACACTCTTTTTGCTGGCCATAATATGATTATAGACTAATGTGAATGCAACCTGTTATTCCAGACACTATACCACATCAAATATGCCCCAAAGAGACCTCTTCTAATTCACTTGCAAGTTGTAAAAGTCATATTCAGTTCTTGCCATTTGGAGCTGCAAATGATGTCATGTACCCCATTTCCTTAGGGCAGTTGTACAGATTATTCCTTATATATAAAAAAAGCCAAGATACGTGCACAGATGCTGAATGCATATTGCACAGGTGACATTACTGTGGGGATTATTTATTATATCAACAGACATCAAAAAGATAAAACTGAACTCTTCTTCACATTGCCTTTTGCATGGCTTGACTATACCATTTGGAAAATAGATTGAAAATGCACATGTATTCTGATGACCTTTTCATAAAATTATAAATATATAAAATTAAATATAGAGAAAAGAGCACCAAACTCAGGGAAGTTCAGGGGAAGGGACTTATTTTTAATGGTAAATAAAAACATTAAGACAAATTATAGATAAATCTAATAAGAAAAATGTATACTAACCAAAATGTTTCTTCCCATAAGAATATAAGAATGGCCATACTGGATTAGACCAAAGGTCCCTCTAGCCCGGTATCCAGTCTTCCAATAGTGGCCAATCCAGATGCCCCAGGGGGAGTGAATATAACAGGGAATCATCAAGTAATCTCTCTCATGTCACCCACTCCCAGGCTCTGACAGAGGCTAGGGACACCATTTCTACCAATCCTGGCTAATAGCCATTGATGGACCTAACCTCCATGAATTTATCTAGTTCTTTTTTGAACCCTGTTAAAGTCTTGGTCTTCACAACCACCTTTGGCAAGGAGTTCCATAGGCTTCACTCAGGTTGTGTGAAGAAAAACTTCCTTTTGTTTGTTTTAAACCTGCTACCTATTAGTTGTATTTGGTGACCCTTAATACTTATGGGAACAAGTAACTAACTTTCCCTTATTCACTTTTTCCACACCAGTCATGATTTTATAGATCTCAATCATATCTCCCCCTTTATCTAAGATTAAAAGTCCCAATCTGTTTTAATCTCTCTTCATATGGGACCCATTCTTACCAATCTGTAATTGCCAGCATCACCTCTAGAGCCCCTTTTAAATATTGGCATCCCATTAGCTATTTTCCAGTCATTAGGTACAGAAGCTCTTTTAAAGGATAGGTTACACACCAGAGTAAATAGTTAAGCAATTTCACATTTGAGTTCTTTCAGAACTCTTGGATGAATGTCATCTGGTCCTAGTGACTTGTTAGTGTTAAATTTATCAGTTTGTTCCAAAACTCCTCTAATGACACATCAATCTGAGACAATTCCTCAGATTTGTCACCTGAAAAGAAAGGCTCAGGTTTGGGATTCTCCCTAACAACCTCAGCCATGAAGACTGAAGCGAAGAATTAATTTAGTTTCCCCGCAATGACCTTATAGTCTTTGAGTGCTCCTTTAGCATCTCGTTCGTCCAGGGGTCCCATTGGTTGTTTAGCAGGCATACTGCTTCTGATGTACTTAAAAAACCTTTTGCTATTTTCTCATTGTATTACTATCTACCTAATTTTGTTTAATAGAATAATTATAGGATGCTATATTTGATTTAAGGTGCAGTTTTTACATGTATGTAAAAATAATTGGGATTTAACAAATACAAATGAGAAACAAAAACTTAATTAAAACTCACATTAATTTTTTGACTGGATCATCATGGAGTGGTGGGACCATCAGCTCCAGAACTTCCACATGCAGAAGGACAGGCTGCTGGAGCTGCACAAGTGGCTTGCCCCTGCCCTCAGGGGACAGGACATCCACATGAGACCTATCATCCCCCCTCCACAAGTGGGTCTCCATCACTATTTGGAAACTCACCATTCCAGATAGCTCCCAATCTGTCAGGAACCAGTTTGGAATGAGGAGATCGACCATCGGGGTCATGGTCATGCAGGTATGACTCTTAGTATGTGATTGGGAGGATGGTGAACTGCTGGAATGGGGATCTTTAGGGAAAGGGGGTGGAAGCTCCCTCCCCAGAAGGTTTTCTAGTCCCGGCTTCACAAAACTGTACCAGGGGATGAGGTTAGGTCTGGTTTGTTGGGAAAGGGAGTTGGGCTTAGGGACCTCCTGAGGGCTCTGGCAACCCTATGATTCTCTGTTAGGCTAAGTCTAGACTGCAAGCCTCTTTCAAAAGAGGCTTTTATGAAAGATACTTTCAAAAAAGCCTCTTTCGAAAAAGAGCGTCTAGGCTACAGCCAGTCCTTTTGAAAAAGCAAGCCGCTATTTCGAAAGAGAGCACCCACGCAGTCTGGATGCTCTCTTTTGAAAAAGCACAGTTTGCATTACATAGCGTTTTTTTTTTTGAAAGAGCACTTCCGAAAAAAGGCGTTCTTCCTCATAAAATGAGGTTTTCCGCAGTCGAAAAAACTGCTGCGTTCTTTTGATTTACTTTCAAAAGAACATGGCAGCATTCTAGATTCAGGGGAAGTTTTTTCAAAAAAAGGCCACTTTAAAAAAAATCTGTAGTCTACACACACCCTTAGTCTCTTTCTCTAGGTGGTGAGGGCCATCAACACCATCCTGCTGTGCAGGCTCATCCTTCTGGGAGACATTGTCACTGGCTTTGCCACTATAGATTTCTCCAACTGTGGGAGTGAGGGGGCATTGATGGCATCCACATCCCATCCAGACCTCTGACCACCATGCATCCAACTACATCAGCCGGAATGGGTATTCTTCCATCATCCTGCAGGCCATCATAAATCTCCATGGCTGCATCATGGACATTAATGTCAGGTGGCTGGAGAAGGCACACAACTCCAGCATCTTTAGGAACTCTAGCCTCTACCAGAAGCTTCATGCCGGCACTTCTTTCTCCAACCATACCATCAGGGTCAAAGCTGTGGACTTGTCAATGTGCATCGTGGGGGACACAGCCTGCTCTCTGATCCCCTAGCTTATGAAGCCCTACACTGGACACCTGGATCCACCAATGAACAATTGCTCCTCTGGGTCCCAGCCCAGGGACCCTACAAGTAGCAGTTACCTGCTGAGTTTCAAGTCATTAGTTGCTGTCACATCCCTGGGCCACTTCCCCAGGATGCTGATCCATCCAGCCCTTCTCTAGAGCCTTGTGGTTGAGTTCCCCTTTTCCAGGGTTCTGCAGGGCTGTCTTTGGCTTCTTGGCTAGCCTGCAGCCATAGGACCTGGCTCCTACCCGTAGGATGCCCAGTCCCCACTCAGAGCTGTCCAGAGTGCTGGTGTTCCCCAGTCAGCCCTGAGGTCTGCCTGAGTCAAGCTTCAGGAAGGAACTTGGCCTGATTGGCTGCAGCAGAGGCTGCCACTGTGCTCTGCTCCTGTTGCTGGCCAGGGTGCTGAAAGGCCTCCAGCAGGGATGTTGGGCTTCGTCCACCCCATCACAGTGTCAAAGAAGGAAGTATTTTTAAATTAATATATTGGGTTAGCCGGGTGAGAATACATCTACCATGCATTTCAGTCCTGCTAAGAAAGAAGGAGAAGGTACTGGGTACATGAATATAGGCAGAGCACAAAGAGGAGCACATGGGACTATGCGCTTTTCTGAAACTGGGTGAACCTGCCTGTCAGATCCTAAAACAGAAAGCAGACCTTGCTTGCCTTAGGTGGCGCAGGGTGTCTGTAAGTTACACCAGATTTCCATTATGGTTTGGCTACAAAAAGTCTTCAGATAGCATAAACATCTTAACATAAAGTTTATAGACTGCACAGTCCACTCCTTATGTAGTTTTCATTTTCCAAGTATTTTATAATGTCTAATTTAGATATGTGTACAATGTTAATAAATGCTATAGCTATTCTCTGACAGCATCACAAAGAAGGGTATTTGCACAAACACCAGAATTCTTCTTGTAATATTAATTGGGAAGATAGGAAAGAACACAACCCATGTAACCCAAACCACAGCAACACTTTCTGTGACCAAGTTATTTATTAGTTCCCATAACAGAAGAACTAGAGGACACCAAATGAAATGAATGGGCAGCAGGTTTAAAACTAATATAAGAAAGTTCTTCTTCACACAGCATGTAGTCAGCCTGTGGAACTCCTTGCCAGAGGAGGCTGTGAAGGCTAGGACTATACTAGAGTTTAAAGAGAAGCTAGATAATTTCATGGAGGTTAGGTCCGTAAAAGGCTATTAGCCAGGGGATAAAATGGTGTCCTTGGCCTCTGTTTGTCAGAGGCTGGAGAGGGATGGCAGGAGACAAATCGCTTGATCATTGTCTACGGTCCACCCCCTCTGGGGTACCTGGTGCTGGCCACTGTCGGCAGACAGGATACTGGGCTAGATGGACCTTTGGTCTGACCCAGTACGGCCATTCTTATGTTCTTATGTTCATCTGACCACAGTATTGTATCTTAGGGTAGCTTCTAGAGCTTCAGGCTATATCATACATATGACCCAAGATATAGCTTCAGGAGGGTCTGTTGCTTTAAGGGTGATACCTGCCTCATTGGCACCAAGATTACTGGCAGACATTTGGGATAGGGACTTCTGTGTGCATATAGTTCTAGCCCAAACCAACTCCATTCTTTAACATTTTTGAAGAGTGTCAGGTGGTGGGTACATGAACCTTCTGGGCTCCTTGTACTGCCAAACAGCAGAGAATCGAGATGCCAAGTATCTAGCACTCATGGTCCAATAATTCAACTCTGCAGTTTAATTCATGGGCACTGAAAAATGAATCCATCTTTTGCTTGCATAATTAAGTTTGATCAGCTTGAATATCTCCCAAGAACTGCAAGAATTTTACCCACATCCCAATAACCCTTAGGGGAGGTCTACACTACAATCAGTCTGCAGCTGCCCAGATCATCTGACTTGCACTCCTGGGACATGGCCTGCAGAACTAAAAATCACTGAGAGGCTCAGGCTCAGGATGGGTTCCAATATATACATCACGCGATATAACAGCCCCTTAGCCTTTGAGTCAAAGTTAGCTTGTATGGGCCAGGTGCAGTTTTATTTGGAGTATAAACCTACCATTAGTGTACTGACTCACTCACTTCAGTGGCAGCAGAAGGAATCTAAGGACTGGTTGAGAAGGCAGGCCGACTGTTGGGTGAGGGAGAGTGGGACTGGGTGAGACATAGCAGATCTTGTGGGCGCCTGGCTTTCCTGAACAAAGGTCCTTTCCAAGCTGTCTCAAGAATGGGTAACAAGCAACCTGAATAATTTGCACAGTTCCAACTACTGTTCTCACTAGCAGTAAGTTAATTGCGCTACAAAGCCAATGGTCAGAGTGGTAATGGTTGTGCTGCAATATTAATATGTGCTGTAATCAAACAAAATCATTTGCATGGACTCATCTCTTGAGCACTTCAACTTTTACTGATTTTACCTTTAGTTGTCATGTGCTGTTTATATAGTTATCATTTGTTCCTAACACAGAAACATAATTAATCACAATTTAAAGGAGATTGAAATATACTTTTACAATATAATATTTCTTACTAAAGCTTTCCCTGTTGCAGCATCAGAGGTTTTTGTCCCCCACAATGTACCATTTTTTTTCAAATAATTACAAATATAGCAATTGTTCAAAAGATAAATAGCCAGGATTACAAAATCAGGACAGACGAAGCTATTAAAGTAAATCAAGCCCTGCTAGGAGAAGTCCATAAAAAGACACCATAGAGACAGGCATTCAGAGGATAGTTGAATTATTTTTTAAATCCCTGGACTGTTAGAAATAAAATTGTTCCATTGCTCCTGTATTATAAGAAATAATTCTACCTTTTTTAAAGGCACAATATCATTAGAGTACTAGTAAATTTGATTAGATGGCATATGATATATAGTAATGTATCTACAAAGAAGTACAAATCTTTTTAATCTTTTAAATGTCAAAAAGTGCCTGAACTTTGAAAATAAGGAACTAAAATACTTGTTTCATTACGTATACATATTCATTTTTAACTCTGATATACACTGAGGCTATAAAACTCAGCTGACTTGCACACTTCCAGTAGACTCCAGAGTCATTTGAGTATAATTTTATTACTTTGAAAATACTACACAACTCAAGAATGGCTTTGCCCATATCTCTGGCTGTCAGTGTCTAAACAATGCTATAAAGCAATACTTCCCTGTAGGTAAACTTGCATATAGCTGTTAAAACTGACAATTCTTTTGTCGTTTTTATAGCAATTTACTCTTGTACTGGCAAGAGAAAAAAATGCAGTTAAATAAGTGTATGAAACTGATAGGACTCATAGATCTTGACCAATAAATACTTCACTCTGGTTCAGCATAACCTATCTTCATAATAATGCTTTACCACTTGATTTCCCTGGCTTTAGGCTGTGATACCTTCTTTTGCCTTTTTTCTGAAACAATGTGGAAGTAGCAAAAATCTAGTATCCATAATTTCAGAGTGACTAATAAGTCTATTTAGTGAACCTTGCAAAAGTTTGCTACTTAAAACTCAGAATAAAGAACAAGGATGTGGTTTTTTGGTTTCGTTTTTGTTTTGTTTTTGTTTAAAGCCCTATTCTGTTGAAAAACAACATGAAAATTCTACATCAAGGAAGAAATCAGGAATTTAAACATAGAGCTTAGTTATAAAGGGACAAATCAGGGAAATTAATCGGACTTAACTGGAGGTCTGACTTTCAAAGAGATTAGTTAAACTTCATTAAACTCTGTGTAGACATCCTCATTCGGAAGTGAATTTAACCAAACCAAATTAAGTTCATTTTATTTCTGAATCAGATTTTCTGCACACGATTTTAGGGAAGTTTAATTAATCCATTTGAAAGTCTCACCTTTAGTTAATTCAGATTAATTTTCCTTTATTTCCTTGAGTAGATAAGCCCTCAGAGATTTTTAAACTGATATCCCCATATATCATGATCTCATTTTGAATTATTATATTCATGGCACACAAACCTTGCTATCCTCATCCTGCTGTGATAAACTATCCCTTTGATGCTTTTTGGTGGAGGATTTTATTCTGATTTACACATTTATCAGAGCAGGATAACGATAGCAAGGTTTGTTTGCCATGAATATAGAGTGAATCAAAGAAGGTCTAATAAATAGAATTAGATGCTTGGTAAGATTCAGATCTCAAAGTCACTAGGCATCTAATTTCAATTGAAATTAATTGCTTAAGTACCTAAATACCTTTGAGGATCTGGGCCTAAATTCCCATTTTTGAGATTGGTTGAACTACATTTCTACATTTCTGATGAAACATGATTTTCACCATATTGGTGAAAAGTGAAAAATTGACTTTGTACAAACCATATTCTTTGGATAGGGCAAAAAGGCTTTTAAGAAAAACACCCACATTCCTCTTACAATTACAATGAATGCAGAATTCCACTGAAGTTAGTGGAGTTTTGTTCCAGATTTACAGGAGTTTAGGGAAAGCAGAATTTTGCCATAAATCTACACTTTCAATTTAACCATCTCCCTTTGTCTCTGTTGAGAAAACTCAGCAATATTGCAATGCCTTCTAAAGTTCATGTTACCATTTAACATATTTAGATTTCTCTAGCATCCAGAGTGCTACACTGGGATAAAGCCCCATTTTGATAAGTGCTGTACAAGCTACCTAACCCGAAGACCTTGAACTTTAAGGCAACTGCAGAGTTACAGGAGAGAAATACAGTTAAAGGCATAGTCATATGTAAATAAAGGAACTTCTATAACAATACTTTCTATAGTAACTTGCCCTGGAATTGACCAGGGTCATAAGTTACTCTACACAGATCCAACTTGGTTAAATTAAAAGAACCTTTTTTCTTTATTTTTATTTACGGTAAGATGTCTGAATATTAACATTTCTGCAAGGTAAAATTATCTCCCTTTTAACCCTAAATTAATGCTTTCAGTAATCATTAGCCCTATTGCTTTCCTACCAGATAAATTCAAAACGAATGTTCAGCTCTTTATCAGTGTTTAAATGACTCATTTGTAGCTCATCATTCAAAAATAAGACACTGAAAAGCTACTCATTACACAATGAATGAGCAAGATTATTGATGTTTCCTTAGATTTAATGCAAATTATATTGGAACTTATTAAAGTATCTGGAGTATTAGCTAGAGCCTAGGGGGGAATGACATTTGTGATCATGTTCTATTGCTGATGATTTTAATTAGTTTAGCATTATATACCATATACTGAACTTGAGAGAAAAATAGAGACCGCTATCCCTGTACAAGTGCTTGATAGTGCCTTCCCCAGTACTATTAGTTTGGTTGGAACAAAGAATGTTTAGTTCTTTTGGGAAGGAGATAAGAACAGATAGTGATACGCATTTGGTCCAAAAGCCAATACTGGGGACGTAAACAGGGGTGTTTGCTTTTGGATGAGAAATTGATGATCTGAGTCAGATATATTCTTGATATCTTGTTTGCTTTACAAAATCCTATTCCCGGAAAGGAATAGAAACAAAGAGGAATATTAGTTGCTCAGTAAACTCCCAAGATTGCTACTTCACTGAGCTGTGTGCTCAAATAGCCCTGTCCCCGCCTACTTCATCTCATGGTCACCCAACTCTATCTTTTTACTGCCTCACATACAGCCCACTATCAGTTTCCCAGTCCCTGCATTTATATCCAAGGAAACCTTCTAAGGTACATCTACACAGAAAAAGGAAACACAGTTGGTCAGTGCCCATGGGCAGCACATACAAGAAGATGGGAGAAATTTAGCCTCCCCCAAAAGGACTGGCCTTTCATGGGGACAAATACCATGGCAGTGGGTAGGTTATGTTCCTTCACTGGCATGCCATCACACAGCCTTTGAAGTACCAGAAGTGAAACTCCTTAGAAGTGAGGGACCCAGTCGCTCCTGGACTATGCTTCCTTCTGAGGCCCTGTCACCACTTAGACTCTTTCCCCAAAGCCCTACCCTTGTTCCAGATCTTTCCATGAGCCCCTCTGCCTGCCATTCACTCCTTTCTGTGGGCAGGAAAGAGGACCTCAGGGGAAGAGGTGAGTGAGTGATGGGTGGGAGACCTCAAAGAAAGATGCAGAGAGGAGAGAGACTAGGGCACAGATATGAGTGTCTCAAGGGAAGAGGTAGATAAGAGAGAGCAGCAGAGAGAAGAGGGGTCAGGAAAGGGGACAAGTGGAGTGAGGCATCCTGATACCAGTGGCTCCCCTCTTCCAGTGCTCATCTTTAAGTGTCCCCCAATGGAAGACTCACACCTGTGCCAGCTAACTTGGGCTGGTGGGGCTGGGGCCAAGAAGCTGTTTCATAGCTGTGTTCACTTCCAGGATTGGACTAGAGTCTAAGCGCTGTGGCCCTGCCATCCCATCCTAGGCAACACAGAATGAAACAGCCCTGCAGCCTGAATCTTAGGAGTCCAAGTCAGCTGGCATGGAGCAACCTCTTTTTTTTTCTGTGTACGCATACCCATTGTTCACATAGCTCAGCCTCTGCCTGCCTTGTGTCATATTGCCTGTGAGCATCCCCAGTTGTTTTTTTACTACTTGGATATTCCATCTATTGAGCCTAACCGAGGGTGCTTGGCACACCCATACGCTTTCAATAGTCTGTTATTGTCTTAGGGCCTAAGACAGATATGAGGTCATCCGTTAGCACCTTTCAGCATACAAATTCTATTTTAAGACTAGAGAAAGCACACACCCATACTTTACCAAGGCCAAAAAATGCCTTCTCCTTTCCAGTGTTTGACTTTAACTCATGTCTGCAAAAATATTAAGCAAGGTATCTTTAGCCTCAAAATGTCCATTCACTGATGCTGACTGGCATTATATTTTAATGGGGAGAAATAACAACATGAATACACAAAACTCATGCTTTATTGAACTGGGATGCTGTATGGTGAGTCACTCTATAATTCTTTCCCAGTAAATTATGGATGAACTTGTCTGTTGCCTTCAGGACACACAGAAGAAATTTCAGGAAGGCATTTGAGTGTCTACTGTTACTTGAATGATTAGTGTGAGTTCTCAATGCAAAGGGAACAAGTTACCATCTCAAAATGGAGGATGAACCTGGAGTCTAACCTGTGTCCCAACCATGCTAGCTAGCCTGAGTTGAAAGTACCAGTATAGGAAGTGCCCTTGGGGCAACACACAATAAAAGGCCCAATTTATCTCTGCAATGAAGACATATCATTGAAGTTAATGCCATTGTGATATGAATGGAGCAATTCTCCTATCTTTATTATTTTAGGCTGTCTGCAAACTCAAGTAAACTTCTCTGCATTGGTTACATTTAAGTAACATGCTCAAGCTTTTGCTAGACACTTATCTTTACTAAATGAAATATGAAATTCTGATGTAATTCACATGTTTCCACTTATTCACTAAGCATGGACCCCTAGTGCAGGTGTCTTAATCTGGTCCTGAATAGAGAGCGAATTAAATATTACCAAATATGTCCTGATCTATCTGTCTTTAGTTTGCTTCACCATATGTTCATACTCTTGTTATCAATGACAAGATCAAATTTACCTTAAAGGTGAAATAGAAAACAGTGAAAACAATAGTTAAGACTGTTTTATATGTTTAGTTTGTTTTAGATGCCATCATTAAATAAGTTATGAGGGCATTCAACATCTCTGTAAAATAATTGATCTTTTAAAAATGACCTCTCCATAACCTCTGAAATATTGGTACTTTCTGCTTCATTTAGAGTCATCCGGAATTCATCATCCAGAATTCATCAAAATTACCATGAAAGACTTGTGATGTACATAATACTACATTGTGGGATGTCTTCAAAGGAGCTATAAAGACCAAGAAGATTTCACAGGTGGAGGTGGGAGTTTAAAGAAAAAGATTTGTTAAAGCTTATCTAAATACTTAAATTCTACTTAATCCTCCCTCCATAACCTAGTTAAGTGAGAACACTTCTGATAGAAATCTATGATTTTTATTTTTACTTTTTAGTTCACCTTCAGCACAGTTTGCTAAAAATAGTTTTTGTTTTTTTTCTGCTATGCTTCTTCTCAAAGTAATTAATTAAATGAAAGTGAACATCTCTCAAAGCTCTGTATTCTTTGGGTCTCTGGAGAATTGGGATGGTTGCTCAACTGACATGTTTTGGCTTCCATGGAGGTTTGCCAATTAATATATTTCTGCTATAACTATTTTATAATCAGAGACCCCAAAGATAAAAAGTCAGAGATTACATATATCATATTTGTGGCTGATGCTTGGATAAAAAACATTGCTTGACAATATGAGGAAAAAGTTAATTTTTAAATAACACTGGGAAATGAAAGTAAAAAATGTGTGTGTGAAAAAGGAGAGCACAGAACAGAATAGGACTTGGGAATTCTGAGCTTTGATCACAGTTCTGCCTTTATCCGATTGGGTGACATTGGGCAAATAACTTTGTCTCTATTCTATGCCCCAGTTTCCCCATCATTACATGAAGATAATGATACTGTGCTCCATGGTAAAGTTCTTTGTGATCTATTGATGAAAATAACAATAAAAAAATTAGAATTAACATCTTAACATAATTTTACATTGCAGAAATCTAATGTAACAGCATGATTTCAGCACGCTGGAAGTCATAGAGTCATATTCATATCAACATGTTGCTGAAATATTCATATAATACAGAACCTGAAACCATATGCTTTATTAACACAAAACTCCCATTTGAGTTGAGTAAAGACTGTGGGAAAAATCCACAATGAGGTAACTAATTTATCTCTCTCTCTCTCTCTCTCTCTCTCTCTCTCTCTCTGTATATATATAACTGTTACTTTTGTAACTGTTATTCTTCTGATTGGAATGCACACAAACAACACATCTGTACGAACAACAGTTACTAAAGAGGAGTAATAATTTCTTTCTGCATCTAGATGCTATTTTATAACCAAACATCTTCCTGTAGCTTTTTGTACCATGCAGTAGCATTTACAGATGAGAGCTTTTTAATGGTATGAAGATTTATATATATTAGAATGAATATATATATATTAGAGATCTGTTACTTTGTCTGTCTGTCTGCAAGTTCACTTGTCCAAGAACTTCTCCTAAACAGTAAGAACTATGACCACAAAACTTGGTATGCAGCTGCTTCTTCTAACTTAAAGCAAGGTCAGTGTTTTGATTGTACCAGGACTACCAGAAGTGCTAGGAAAGGGACTGTTTTCAATAACATGGAAAGGGAAAGGCTAGGCTGTTCAGAAGCATGCAATACTGAGAGTGGCCACTGGGGGCAATGAGCCTGCAGGGGACTGCTATCCCACAGAGTGTCCGCTGGGGAGGGCTGTACCACCAAGACAGTAGCCAGAAGAACTGGAGCTCCACCATCTTGGCTGCCAGTACACTGGGTAAGTACTCGCCCTGCCCCTAACCCTTTCTCCCACTCCCAGCCCTTGTCTGCAGTGCAGGATGAGGGGGGGGGGGGGGGGAGAATGAAGGCCACTGGTGGCTGTGGAGGGAGAGGTTGTGAAAGAGAAAAGGCCCCTGGCAGCCGGGGGGACTGGGAGAAGAGAAAAGGCCCATACCAAATGTAACCCCCCACCCTCAGCCTCTCCACATACCCCAAACCTCAATTTCACTCACCCCCACCTACAGCCTCCTGCACTGCCTGCTCCCATCCCCAAGACCCTGCCCTGACACCTGAATCCACCACACCACCAGATCCCTGCCCTGAAGGACTCAGGCTATGCTAGGTAAGTCTTCTAGTTTACTAATACAGAAACATAACAATTATCTTTAATGAGAGAATGTGTCTCAATAATATATTACATCTGCAAAGCATATTTCAGGCTAAAGAAACTTAGAGTACTCTGCCTCAGTTAAAAGCTGGCTTGATCCAATTGAACAGTAGTATGGTATATACATTCCCATATGGGTTTATGCAGGCTAAAAAGGGGGCCAATTAGCCACACAGGCCACAGCTGATGGAAATCATATTGCTCACATCATCTCCAGATTTAATGAAGCATCTTAGCTGAGGATGAGTGAACTGGGCTAGGTTTAGAAAGACAAGAAGTTAGAAATATAAGGGAGACTATAGGGAAATAATCTGAAGTCATTTCCTGAGAGAAAACAAGTTTTCTTTGGGGGCTACAGAGTAGAAAAAGGTAACAGATCCTCTCTGATAGGAGGGAGTTTGGGGGCTGGAAATTCTAGACAAAGGGGAGAACTTAAGAACATAAGAACATAAGAACGGCTGTACCGGGTCAGACCAAAGGTCCATCTAGCCCAGTATCCTGTCTCCCGACAGTGGCCAGCACCAGGTGCCCCAGAGGGGGTGGACCAAAGACAATGATCAAGCGATCTGTCTCCTGCCATCCCTCTCCAGCCTCTGACAAACAGAGGCCAAGGACAGCATTTCATCCCCTGGCTAATAGCCTTTTATGGACCTAACCTCATTGAAATTATCTAGCTTCTCTTTAAACTCTAGTATGGTCCTAGCCTTCACAGCCTCCTCTGGCAAGGAGTTCCACAGGATGACTACAC
>CM057846.1:112022538-112034512 GCA_030068395.1 Apalone spinifera | reverse complement strand
TCATTTGCATAGCTCTGGCGCAAGATCGCGCCAGTCTAGACACAGCCTCGGTGTATTTCTTCAATTATGGCCAAAGAGATCAGAGACCAAGGGCAGCAGGAGTTGAAGGACAAACAATACATGAGCTGACTCTCCATGATTCTCTTCATTGTGCATTGAAAACTGTGTTCAAGTTGCAAGGGATCGCTTACATTTGTTAGTGCTTTACAGTTTGGTCCTGCTTGTAGGTGAGGGGGCTCCATAGAGAAATGTGCAATCTGGCTCTTGTGTAATAGTGTGCAAAGATCTAGCCTAAAGAAAACTTTGCCTAAGGGAAAAGTCTGCTTCGTCTTTTTCTAACAAAGAAACAAATGTAGTAACTTGCCACAAAGATAAAAACATAAAGCACTAACTTTTTTCTGTGTATGTTATGAACATAGCAATCCTCAGTATTTATGTTTGCACGATTATAATTATGCAATGCATTTAGAAAAGAAAGGGGAGCCTTCCTTCCCACTTGAAATTTCACCCATTTATAAAATCACCATTTTGTGGCTCTGAAATGCTCATTCACACTTGGGCCTAGACTGAACATTCCAATGTATTCAGAGAATAAAATCTTCTTGTTGCATATACTAGCTATGATCCCTTTTTAAAGAGTGTTCTTTTTTCCTAAGAGCACCTTCTAATGCAGTTATCTTCACTGGCTTCCAAGGTTATGTCCAGATGCAGCTTAAAACTCTTCTTAAAACTTTCTCTTTCCATGATGTCTATGATAATCATGA
Organism: Apalone spinifera; assembly: GCA_030068395.1. Taxonomy (NCBI): domain Eukaryota; kingdom Metazoa; phylum Chordata; order Testudines; family Trionychidae; genus Apalone; species Apalone spinifera. Next base: position 112,033,748 of record CM057846.1, on the reverse strand, counting down.
CAACAGGAAGGCCGCTGGGGTGCTGGTAGAATTGTCAGTTATGCTGACCACTATTGCCTCAATCATTGTTTTCTTGAACTGCCCCTGAACATGGGAAAGGAAGTGTATTTTCATTGTATGTGTGGATAGAATTTGCTTCTCTGGTGGTTCACCAAAGCCAGGGCTTTTTCACCTTCAGATCACACTATCAGAGTAAAACACAGAAGACCCAGTTTCAATTCCTTGTTCTGCTAGTAATTTTTTGTGTGGTTTTGTGCAAGTCAGTCTTTGTAAACTTCTGTAGGAAGGGGATAATAGTACTTCTGTACCTCCCAAAGGTATTGCAAGAATACAGACATTAAAGATTGGAAGCAACCAGACACTACAGTAATGAGGGCTGTGTAAGTGTTTATTTAAGATATAGAAGGTTTCATGCCTTTAGGAACAGAAAGGAGCATCTAAAGAGACAGAGGGAGAGAGACTGTACTTGGTTAAATTGCAGTGGAGCAACCAATATTTGAAAGAAAATGTTCACAAAAGCATTTAAAGTTCATTCCCCACAACTTTTAGATGGATAGCACTCTGCTTGAACTTCATAAACATAGAGCCTGTCACACTGGAATATAAAATCAATTTCATGCCATACTTGAACTTAAATACACCCGGAGTATGTAATTTATTTATGGTTAGTTTAATAAAACTAAATGTAATTAGGAGGTTTCTGTAACAAAGGAGATTTTGCTGTTATGAATTGAGGCATTTCTCTCAGTTTTCTATGAGCATTATTAGTCAGTGGTGGACATATTAGTCATATATTGAGTTAGTGCACAATAAATCTGACAAAGTGAGCTGATGACATGTAAGAAAAAGATGCCATTAGCCAGAAACATAGTATTTAATAGGAGATGGCATAATGATAAAAAAGTATTCAAGTGCTGCATAATTAAGTAATGTCATTGCTAAACTTATCAGTAGATGGCCGGTCTAAATGAGAGACAGGCAATAGGTGGGGGAAGGGAGATCATTAGGTATAGAAAGTGAAGCAGACTAGCAATGGAGTACTTCTCATAATCACACCATTGAAATTCCAATCAAATAGTACTTAGCAATTGAAATGTAAAAATCAGAAATTAAATGTTATTTTCTATTTTAATAATATTTTGTGCCTTGTATTGTCTTTCCATTGACACTGTGTACCCAAGAATCTCTAAGTGCATTTTACAGTTATAAAAATATTTTAATGACCCGGCTACGGTCTGTATATGTACCATTGCCTTCTAATGGATGGAATTACAACTGCTTGACTATGTGCTATTGTCTTTGCATTGCCAATATCTTTTAGCTTGAGTAGAAAGAGCCTATACTTCCGCAACAGAAGGACACTTCCTGTCACTGAAATTTTGAGTGGCAGGTTGAGTACCATAGTGACATATTTGAATGCAAGTGATTTGGTGACAGATTTTATTTACTGAATGATTACTTCAACTTTATAGGTGGAGAAAGTGAGTCACAGAAATCTAGAATGACAACCAAAGTAATACATTGAGTCAGTTGCATAGCCATATTTGGATATAATATTAAAGTGCCTATCACAGTCTTTATCTGTTTTTAACACATTTTAAAATACAATGTTTGTCAATTAAAAATTCAGCAATTTCAACTCTAAAACAAATCTCTCCACCGCCCCCCCTTAAAAAAAGCTTAGGAAAATAAAAGGGTTTCAGAATATATCCTGTTGGTTATCAGATTTGAACTGATCTTGAAAAACATGAATAGGAAATAACTTTCTATCTTTCAAAGAATATTTCCCAGAATTCCTCTCAGTGATATTAAGCAAACTCCATTGATCTCAATTACAAATGTATGTACAGGGAAAGAAGCTACCTCTCAAGTAAAAGGTTCCTAATCTGTTTAGGGATTAGGAGGTAAAAAATGACACCTTAAACTCCACTCAGAAAGCAGTGCAGGATGAAGAGATGCAAACTCTGCAGAATACATGGATCTTCTTTGAGGACCTGTCTCCTGTCTCCAAGAAAAGACAGGAAATCTCCAAGAATACAAATTTGAAGTGTCTATTCTTTTATACTATTATTCCTTTACAGCAGAAACATCAACTTCACATGACTTTGCTTTCTTAAGAACAGAAGAACGGTGGGTCAGACCAAAGGTCCATTTAACCCAGTATCCTGTCTTCCAACAGTGTCCAATGCCAGATGCCCCAGAAAGAGTGAAAGGACCAGGAATCATCAATTAATACCTCTCCTGTAACCCATTCTCAGCATCTAACTGAGGCTGTCTCATGACTAAGGCTACTGGAGGTATCCTGGAAAAACTCTACTGTGTCCAGGGAACGCGTCAACTTTTTTGGAACAGTTTCCAAAAAAGCGGGCGCATTTTTTCAGAAGCCCTGTACTCTTCATTTTATGAGGAATAAGGGATCTTCCTCTGGAAAGGATTTCACAGGCTGACTGTGCACTGCGTGAAGAAAATCTTCCTTTTGTTTGTTTTAAACCTGTTCCCTATTAATTTTATTTGATGACCCCTAGTTCTTATGTTATGAGAACAAGTAAATAACTTTCCCTTTTTCTGTTTTTCTACATAAGTCATGATTTTATAGACCTCTATCATATCCCCTCTTAGTATCCTCTTTCTCAGATGAAAAGTCCCAGTCTTTTTCATCTCTCTTCATATGGTACATGTTCCAAACCCCTAATAAATGTTCTTGCCCTTTTCTGAATCTGTTTCAATGGCAATACAGCTTTTTTTGAGATGAGGCAACCACATCCGTACACAGTATTCAAGATGTGGGCATAGCATGGTTTTAAATAGGGGCAATAAGATATTCTCTGTCTTATTTTCTATCCCTTTTTTAGTGATTCCTAACATTCTATTTGCCTTTTTGATTGTTGCTGCACACTGCGTGCACATCTCCTTCAGAACCCATACACTGAATGTGTAGACTCCAAGAGATGTCAGGCCTGGCTGATGACTGTAGTACATGTGTCCTGTAGCCAGTTAGGCCTCCCAGAGGGGCTCCTCCACCTCTGGGTCAGTGGGCGGCCACTCTGCCCCACTACAGCAAGGACTAAAACAAGCCCCAAGGTCAATAGTACAGGCCTGGTTCTTGGGCAGCTATAACAAAGTGAGGCCGATCAGTAGTACCGTAACCCTGGTCTTCCTTCAGAGCAGGGTAAGAGGCAAACAGTTCGGAGCCCAGCCTTGGTTCAGGATGGATGACAGGCACACAGTTCAGAGCCCTGCCTTGCTTCAGGGTGGGCAACAGGCAAGCAAACACAGGTAGAGAGCCCTGGCCCTTGGTCAGGGCAGGGCAACAAATAAACACAGTCAGTACAGCAGCCCAAGCCCTGGTTCAGGGCAGGCAGCAATCAAGTACAGTTAGTTCAGAGAGCCCTGGCCCTAGGTCAAGGCAGGGCAGTAAATAAACCCAGTTAGTCCAGAAGTTCGGTAGCCCAGGCCTTGTTTCAGGAGAGGCAGCACACAAAGACAGTAAGGAGCCCTAGCCCTAGGTCAGGGTAGGGCATCAACAAACATGGTTAGTTCAGGATCCCAGCCCTGGTTCAGGGAGGGGCAGCAAACAAATCCAGTTCAGAATCCCCGGCCTTGATTCAGGGCAGGGCAGCAAACAGTACAGTTAGTTCAGGAGCCCTGGTTCTAGTTCAGGGCAGGGCAGCAAACAACAGGGGTAAACAGCCGTTTGGTGGTCCAGGACTTGTTCCAGGTGGGTCCACAAATAAACACAGGCAAGGAGTACCCAGTAGTCTGTCTCCTTGTTCAGGAGGGGTGCAGGCAATTTGCCTGTGGTGGCAGAGAGGGGGAGACTGCCACCCGGCAAGTGGGTTGCAAAGGTTATGCAGGCCTGCCCATTCCACTGTGTCCCAGCCCAAGGTCCTAATAGCAGCAGCACTGTATGCTGCTGGGTCAGCGGGCTCCAGCCCGAAACATGCTGACCTGGGTGTTTAATTGTCAGCAGTGTTCCCTGGGCCACTTCCCTTCTCCCCCTCAGCAAATACCTGGGCGTCAGGCCGGTCTCTCAGGGGTTCAAGGGTTACCAGGTCCAGCTGGGGTCTGGGTGCTTCAGGCCAGTGCTTGGCCGCTTGCAGGCCCAGTGATCCCAGCCAGTCCTTAGGTGCAGGCTGGTTCAGGCTTTCAGGCTTGTCCTCTAGGTCAGGCACGGCTGGCGGTCCAGGCCAGTCCTCAGGGATGGGCCAGCATGGGGGTGCAGGTCCGTCTTACAGGTCAAGCACACGTGGTGGTCCAGGCCAAACCTCAGCCTCCCAGGAAGGGAGCGTCAGGCAGCCCTCTGGTCCCTCTGGAGGTTGGCCCCAGTCTGAGCTCTCAGGCTGGGCTTTTACAGTCCTGACCACACCTCCTGGCTTCCAGTCACGTGATTGGGAGGGGTTAAGCTTGGCCCAAATTGGCTCCCAGAGGGATCCTCCACTTCCGGGTCAATGGGCAGCCACTGCGCCCCACTACCGTCCAAAAAGAATAATTTGGTTTCACTTCAGGAGAGTTCTATAACTTTCCCTATACATATGCTGTGCAGATAGCAGGCTTCCAGGGGCTGTGTGCTCTTTGCTCAGCCTAATCAGCCTGAGGGTTGCACAACAGCTGGTGCACATGGGTGCAGATGGAGCGCCAGTCCAGAGCATTCAGTTCAGTGATGCTCTCACGCAGGAACCCTTCGTTCCTTCTCACAAGATTCTTGGAGAGGCTTTATTCTGGCCTCTAAGATGGGACTCTGTCCCATGACAAGCCACTACTAAGGAGGCTGGGGTCATGGAACCACACAGCAGTGCTGCACACGGCACAGGGTCATGCCCACACTCAGGCAGCATCTGCTCCTAGTCAAGCGTAGTGTTGTGGAGGAGACCCATCCCCTGCATGGGAACATGCCAAGGGAGAAAAAGGAGGGGACCCCAGTAGCACTCTCTCCAGCAAGTGGCCTTTGCTGCTCACACACACTCCCCCAACACACCGGTTCTGCCCCTCCAGGGGGCAGGGATGGAAGTTCTCTCTCTACTGTTGGTCTCAACATGTGTGGGACACAGAAGGAAGCCAAGATGCTCTGTCCCCCACCTCCAAACCTGCAGGCTCCTGGCCTGGCCTGGCCAGCACCTTCCTATGCTTGCTTTTCCCTTGGCCATGGGTATAGCACGAAAGTGTCCACTGTCTAGGGAACATATGCCCTTTCTCAAAGCACATTGTCATTGTCTGATCCAAGACCTTCTGTATCAGCTCAGAGATTAGGGCTAGACTTCATACACAGTGTCTCCTGTGATGACTGTCCTTGTAACTTTTCTTCACAGCTGGGCCAGCTACGAGCTTGGCACATCTGCCATCTCCCACACCATCTGCACGGCTCTACGGGATCTGCCAGAAGAAGAGAACCCAGGAGGATGTAATAAGGGAAGAGATGGCCTGACTACTGTCCCTGGTCTGGGGGCTCAAAGAGGAGTGCCAGGAGTGGGCCATTGACTGAGAGCAGCAGAAGTCCACCTGGGATCAGCTGGCGCACCATCACAAGGCCATGTGCTCCTCCCTTATCTCGATGATGGAGTGCATGGAGTGGGTGTTAATGGCAAGAATAAGTCTCAGGTCCGACACTGGGTCCTCAAAGTACAAAGGACGCTACACAGGTATCTGTCAAACACAAATAGTTTATTTCCTGACAGCTAATAGCTGCACCCCTTAACTAGAAGGGCAACATAACAAAGAAGCGGCATATCTTACATCCTTTCCTGCTAGCCAGGGATCCCAAATCAGCTGAGGATGAAGTGGGAGGTTGTCTCAGCTTCCAAGGTGCTGGTACCCAAAGCTCATTGGCGAGGTCCAAATTGCTGTGCTTTGGTGCAGCCTTAAATACAGTTCTCTGGCCTTGTTTTGCAGTTTGGAAATTTCCAGGGATTACTCAATACGTGCTGATGTAGGTCTGAGCTGTTAGTTATTGATCTTGTTCTGATCTGGTTCTACTTGTTCTTTGGCCTTGTTTACATGATCAGTACATTAGGGTAAACAGGATTGTTTATGCAATCTTGCCCTTTACCCTTATCTTATACTTGTTCTTGCTATATTGACAACAATTCTCATCTTAAATGGCATATATTCCCAAAGACATGCTTCTGGCTCATCAGATATGGGGAAGGGGGAAGAACGTAGGCCTCACCACCCCAAACTTGCATGTACAACCCCTACAGTGGGCCACCAGCCACCTCCCCCAACCTCCCTCCCCATGTCTTCCCCTCCTAGTGTCCCCAGGGACCACCAGGACCCCAGAACACTTGGCAGTGGGAGTTCTTGGGCAGCAAAAAACTCCCAAACAATGCAAGTCAGGTGCCACTTCCATCGCATCCCTGAGCCCCCCCTTTCCACCTCCTCCTCTCTCCCCCATTCCAGATTTTTTCCTAAGTCCTTCCTCTGTTGTATCTTCTCCCCATCCCCAATAAACAGTCTTGGTTTTTCACAAATGAAGGCTTTTTTATTTGCTTTGCACTGATGTCTGGCCATTCATATGCTCTGGCCAGCTGTTCAGCCTCTGACCCCAGACCTGGAAGGAATGTCTCCCCCTTTCTCTCACACAGCTTGTAGAGCACACAGGAGGCCATGCCCATGAGGGGGATGTTGCACTTGCTGAGGTTCAGGCACATGAGGAGACTCTGGAACCTCCCCTTTTAAGAGGCCAAATGCACATTCCACAAGCATGCGACACCTGCTCAGCCTGTTGTTGAAGTCTCCTCGGTAGAGTTTAGGCTGCCCGTGTAGGTCTTCATGAGCCAGGGGAGCAAGGGGTAGCCAGGATGCAGATGGGTATGTCCACATCCCCAACTCTGATGGTGCAGTCGGGGAGAAAAGTGCTGACAGGCATCTTTTGGAACAGACATGAGTTCTGGAAGATGTGGGTTCCTGATTGATGTTGGGGAAGAGTCCCTTGTGATCCATGAGAACCTGCAGCGCCATGGTGAATTACCCCTTTCTGTTTATGTAGGCCAAGACACTGTGGTTGGGAGCCAAGTTTGGGTTCCCCAACAGTTAGGGAAACCCATGGTGGCAAAGCCATCGACAACGGTGTCCACATTGCCCAGAGTGATAACCCTCCTTAGTAACATTTTGTTGATGGCCTTCACTACTTCTATGAGTATGGCCCCGACTGTAGATTTCCCCATGCCGAACTGGTTCTCAATGGAGCGGTAGCTGTCTGACATGGTGAGGTTCCACAGAACAATGACAATGCCCTTATGCACAGGGATGGCGGGTCTCAGTCGGGTTTTCTGTAGCCTGAGGTCAGGGGCAAGCCACTCATAGTGCTCCAAGAAGGTGGCTTTCTACATGTGAAGTTTTGGAACCACTGCTGGTCATCCTATAGCTGAAGAACAATGCGGTCCCACCAGTCAGAACTGGTCTCTCTCCACCAGAAGCAGCGTTCCACAGTGTCCAGGTGATTGAGGGGCATTTGCAGCAGTAGGAGCACCAGGACCTGGGTGATGAGGGCCTGTGGTCTGGGCTGGTTCTCATTCTGCTGGAGCAGCATTCCAACAGTGTGGAAGTACTGTGCCATTAGACAGCATAAAGCTCGTAAGCCTGACACTGCTTTTCAGCAGCCACGGCTCCATGTTGTGAGTGCTATGGGGTCCTCAAGGGCAATCAGAGCACACTGCATCTGTTTTGTTTCCTGTGAAGAGGGAAGCAGTGGGCGAGTGGCATGTGAGATGCTTCCATAGAGACAAGAAGAGCTCCTGAAAGAATGTGTGGCAGCTTGCCTAACCAAGCAATTACAGGAAGTATCTGCCCTCTTGGTGTCTGCCCCAGAGTGTTTCAGGGGCTCTAATTCTGAGGCAGGCTCCAATCAGTGTGGACATGCTATTTTGAAATAATTCTAATTTTGATGCTCCACCATGGTGGAGACACACTGTTTTGATTTTGTTATTTTGGGAGTTATTATTTCAATTTTACTTATTTGTAACTAATTTCCTAGAATAGACATGCCCTGAGTAACAAAGGGTATGTTTACACTACAAAGGAAGATTGAAGCAGCCACTGTTGATCTTCCAGGGTTCAAATTACTGGGTCTAGTTAAGAAAGCTAATTCGAAGTGAGATGGGGCACTTCGGTCAATGCCGTTAACCCTGAATTCATGAGGAGTAAGGGAAGTTGAATAAAAAGTGTTTTTCCTTCAACTTCCTGCAATGCAGACCACATCAAAAGTTGAGTTAAGATACTTTGACTTCAGCTACACAATTAATGTAGCTGAAGTTGCGTATTTTAATTTGACTTTGTCCTCTGTGTAGACATACTCAAACTGATGAATACATATGGTATCTTTATATTAATCATTGGTACTCTGGAGCTACTTTGTCTCAGGGATGGGTAAATAGGATTTGGGGCAGATTTCAGATGATAATGAGGGGGTATCTTAAATTTCCTAGTCAAACTACATTTTTGCCAACCGTAGCTTTTAAAGAGGAGAGGGAATATGATTCTGAAAACTTGTGCCAGAAAGTATGTAAAACTAGTTGTATGGAGAGAGGTCACAATCAGATTTTCCAAACTGCTGGAGAGTTTCACAGCCTGCATGAGACATACTGACACTTCTTAGCTTGATTTGCTATTTTAGAAACTGGTATATCAATGGGACCCTGCTAGAAGTACGCTGTATGACAGACATGCATTTCATTGGAAGTGCTGCTGAAATATCACTGCAAATGTTTTGGCTTTCTTTCTTTAATGATGGTAAGGGCTTATGTGCTCTTTTCTCACTTAGCACTAGACAATGGATTTTCATAAAAATAGATACATTTTTCTCACCATTCCAGCCAATATTGATCTTTTTTAATACTCAATGTCATTTTTGGAGGTTTCAAAGTGACAAAAACAGATAAAACAAAAAGCTTAAAACAAACTGCCAACTGCCTGGAAAGTCAATTAAAATCCTCCTTTGCCAACTGTTTTGACAAACTTTTCAGCAGTGCTCCTAGTCAAATCAGAATTCTTTACACAGCTCTGAAGACAAGTCTTTCAATAGGTTTAATCCTCCTGAAAATAGTTTTGTTATAATTAATAGCTGAACAATCCAATTGGCTTTTTACAGTATTTTGAGAGCTATGTTTGTCGCAGGATTTGAGACAGAAAGTGGGTGAAGAAATATCTTTTCAGGGACCAACATCTATCTGTTGAGTTTCACAGAGATCTTCTTCAGGTTTATGGGGAAAGGGATAGGGTAACTAAAGAGACATGGAAAAACTAGCGCTAAGAGAAACAGAGTGAGAGGAGAAGCTGGATATACCAACCAGCAGAAGAGGTTTTCTGTGAGACTAAAGCTGGATAGTCAGGTCTGCCCATATTTGGTGGCATGTTTCTGAGGATTGGCTCCAGTAATATCCTCTAATTGTTTTGTGCTGTTCTGGAGATCCAGTGCAAAGCCCAAAGTCCTTCAAATCTTGGTGGTCTGGATTAATGTGAAAGTGCGCAAGAAAACACCACTGGAGTTGGGTCCATCTTTTCACAAAGTCGTGAGAGTTGCTTAAGGCTCAAAGACAAACTTGAGCATTAGACAGCACCCAGAGAGATATCTTCAGAATGGGGAACCTTGAAAAAAATAACCAGCTAGAAGATAAAAATCTGTACATACCTAGATAGATAGATAGATAGATAGATAGATAGATAGATAGATAGATAGATAGATAGATAGATGGGTTATATTTAGTTAAGTTCTAAACTATTACGTTTTGTATTATATATTCAACAATTCAAGCTTCTGGGTATAATCTATTTCCTTTTTTTCTGGTTTAAATCTCCCACCCATGTTTTTGTTTGTTTGTTTGTTTGTTTGTTTGTTTGTTTGTTTGTTTGTTGGGGTCTTTTGGGGGACAATCAGTTGTATAATCTTGGCTATCATTGAAAACCTTTTACCACAGTATAACTTTCAACCCTTTCCCCAAGTTCTTTCCCCTGTTGGACAAATTATATCATAACTGTGACAGACCATTATAAATACAATTTGGTGTTTTTTTAATGGGATGATCCTTGGACATATTCCAAATTATACATACAATAACCAAACTCTCAGAAGACTTGCTTAAATTCCTGTTTGATATCATCTTAGATTTGTTAAATTGTTGTTGTTATTTTATTATTTAAAAGATCAGGACTACCTGTCTATTCAACTTTTTGGAGTATATAGATAATAAAAGAAGTTTTGGTAAGAATCAGATAAGAAAGCAGTATTGGAGTTCTCATCTGATAATAAGTACAAGCTGACTCCAGATACAGAATGTCAACTGGTGCAGCTTCTGGTAGTAGGTTGTAATGCAGAACTGCAGAAAACCTTCTGTGTACTCAGAAAATGAACTAATTTTCACAGTTTATGTCCAATTATATTTCGTCAACTTCATTCAGATCACTCTCAGCTTGTGATAATGGCTTATCAAATAAATTTGGGCACTAACCTCAACACTTTAAAAGTGACAGTTTGTAAACAACTATTGGGAGTTCCATGCTTAACTAAAAGGTAGTCAATCTGCTTGTCATAGGGGAAGCTAAGAAAGGGCAGGCAGGCTGGGGAAGATTCATGGCTAACTGTAGCTCAAATAAAGTCAAGTTAGAGCTTTTCCATGAGCCTCCTCTAGCAATCTAATGATTACATCACTCTGACAGAAAATTATAGTGTCTATTATGGGAAAGGGCGTGAAGAGGTAGGAGAATTACTGGATCAGGTTGCGCATAATACATGGTTGTAGTTTAGGGATGGTTGTTGGATTATACTGGTGAGACATATATTCTGAGATGTTCTGCCCGAGAACAGACAGAAAAATACTTCAAGTCCTTCTGGTGAAATGCTATAAAACAATCCTTGCACTTTCTGATTAAAGCTCTAATTCATGGTCTCTTCCTCCTTTTCCTTGCCCTAACCCCTGTTGCCTGACTATGTCCCTGTGAAACGTGCACCACAACCCATATTGCCACCTAGTGGTTGCCTGCTAGTTAGAAAGATTTCCAGTCCTCCCCTCCTGCACAGGGTAATCTGGATGTGGGTCTTTGAGTAGTCAAGGCTTTTTCCAGAAGGCCTCTCATCTTAGATGAAGGCCTTGGGTATTGCACTGTCTTCTGGAAGTGAGAAGATGAACACAGGCTCCATCCTCTCCACCATGTTCCAATCCAAGGACTAATGGGCTACGTCTACACAGGCCCCCTTTTCCGGAAAAGGGATGCAGATGAGA
>CM057846.1:111986486-112004656 GCA_030068395.1 Apalone spinifera | reverse complement strand
TGTCCCTCAGCGAGGTAGGCAAGCAAGCAGGGAAACCTTAGAACCAGCTGTCTGCCGGGGGGGTGGGGGGGGCAAGGCCCTTTAAGCAGAGGTCTCAGCCTCAGGAAGCAGCCGCACAAGGTAACTCCTGACCTGATGCCCTGCCAGAACCAGTTCCAGCCAGCCTTAAATGCGATTCAGTGTCCTATCAGTGTGGATGTGCTATTTCTAAGTAGCAAAACACTATTTTGAAATGCATTTTGTGTCTAGATGCATTATTTTGAAATAAGCTATTTCAAAATAACTATTTTGAAATAAGATATTTTGAAATAATGCTGTAGTGTAGCTATATCCTTTGCTTCCTTCAGAACCTCCATTAAAGTTATGTTAGTCATTTTCTGTTTATGGTTAAATTCCTTTACATCCCCTAAATGGTACTGAGGCGCTCTACTCCCATATTGGTGGGTCTTATGCCACCATCTATATCTGCTCCCAGGTTTGTGGGCTCTCAGAATATACACATCATTTATTTAGATTTAAAAGGAATATCCCCTTTCCCCATGGTATGTCCACACAGCCTGCAGCAGCAAGACTCCCAGCCTCAATTGACAGACTTCAGCTCACAGGACTCAGGCAAAAAAATGTAGACATTGCAGCTTGGGCTCTAAAGCTTTAGAATGGGGATGGGCTTCAGATTCTAAGATGCGGCTTTTAAAGTGCTGTTTGCACAGCTATTTTTAGTGACATAGCATGAGTCCTATGAGTCTGTCAATCTGGCTGCGAGTCTCACTGCTGTGGCCAGTACGTATGTACCCTGAATGTCCTGACAATAATTAGAGTTGGTCTCCTAAGAGAGCCTGGCAGCTACACAGACCCTGGCGACCGGAAGGCTGGGCGATAGGAGCATGGGAAGTTTTGGGAAGGCAATGCCTTCACTTGCCTACATTACCTGCTGCCCATGGACTGGCATAGAAAATACGTTTTTTTAAATTCTGTGCACCATTTCTGTCTTTCTCTTCTGGTTACTCAACAGCTGCCTTTTTTCAAGAAGGTCACATGCAAAGAGACTAAAATAATACTGCTTTATTAAATTGAGTGCACGGATATCTTCAACTTCTCTCTGGAAGGTGGGAAAGAATGGTGTCACTGATCCAGCATTCCCATTCCCCTTCCTTCTGTCCCTCTTAGCCAGCTTTACCTCTCCTCATGGAAAGGACAATCCTGTTCTATTAATATCACCTCTAAAGAGGCAAACCAATCCTCTTCTATATATGCCTATGAACTCCACTAAGGGTGCATCTAGACTACAGGGTTTGGGGTTTTGGTTTTTTTTGAAAAACGGCCATTTTAAATTAAAAAAAATTTCCCTAGGTCCACACTGTAATTGTGTTCTTTCAAAAGAAAATTGAAAGAACAGTGGATTTTTTCCAACATTGGTAAACCTCATTCTATGGGAAGAACACCTTTCCCGAAAGAGCACTTTTGGAAAAAGGCATGTGTGGCATGTGGAAGAGGCTGTTCTTTCAAAAAAAGAGTCTTCCTGAAAAAAGGACAGGTACCCTGGTGGACATTCCATCCATACTAATCACAGCTATATAGTTCCTGTCCTCAGCTACCTCTTCAAGCTGCAGTCACCCAGGGCAAGCCTTGTGGCAGGAAGCTGGCCTCAGAGCAGCACCCTGACCACACAGCTCTCCCTGCCATACCAAGAACCAGCCATGCCACAGCCACAAGCCATCTGAGCCTCCCCTGGCCTTTCCAGGGAGCTGCTTCAGGGGTCCCAGGATCCACCCAGGAGCACCAAATGCCAGGCACCATCCTGGTTGGGGGCTGAGATCCAGGCCCTCTTGGAACTCTGAGGAACTTCAGTCATGCTGGCCAAGGCTCTCGCACAGAGAGGACACCACCCCCACACCCTTGACCAAGTGAGGAGCAAGATCAAGGAGTTGTGGCAAGGCTACACATGGGCCAGGGAGCGTACTCCCACTCGGCGGCAGGACCCCACTCCTGCCCCTATTATATAGAGCTCCACCAGATTCTGGGGGTGGGGAGAGGGAAGCTTTGTCCCTATGCATACTGGTGGACTCAGGGTTGTATACACCCATGGGGTCGCCCGGCCGGAGCTCCTGGAGGAGGATTACGATGATCAACAGCAGCTGAAGGATGAGAAGGACACCGGCAATGTCATCACCTTCATTCTAGAGCCAGTACCCTAGGCCCTGGACATCTCCCAGGCATCATCTGATGCCGGGGAGGGAACATCAGGTGAGTGCTGTCAGGCTGGCACACACACACAGGGCAGGGGAAGCGGGAGCACAGGGGATGTGTCGCGATCGTCTCTCAACATGCTTGGCCTGGATAGCGTGCAGCTGACCATGCACGTGCAAGCATCCAACCCCTGAGAGGGACGTCCTCCCCCAGCCTGGTACTGCCGGGAGCAGACTGGGCACAAGGGCACACGCACAACCACACGCAGATCGTCAGCTGTCACACATAGCACATGGCCATGCGTGCATGCATGAGGCACCACCCACTCCCACAGACAGCACTGCCAGGTGCAGGTTTGTGTGTATGTGGACCCCAGGGAAGGCCAGGCTGCTCCAGGCCCCATTCCCACACATGGGAGCCCACTCTGGCCAGACACTTCCCTGGCCTGCTTCTCGATGGGGCAGGACAGGATGGTTCCACTGGGCACCTTGGGGTCCCTGTGAGGCCAGGCCTTGCTCTCAGGACATCACCATCCCCTGTTCCCAGGACGGTTGCTTTCTGCTCAGAGGAGGGCACACCCTCAGGAACAGTGTCTGCAGGGATTACTGACCACCTGTCCCTCTCGTCCTCCACAGGTGGACCAGCTGTCACTGAGGAGCAAGCCATACCAGCACAGCCAGCCGACCAAAGCCGGGGAGCCACAAGCACTAAATCCACCATGATCTCATGCGACAGCATATTGCAGTCCTCTGAGACATGCAGCAAATAGTCACCCAGGTCCGCGATCACACCGAATGGCGCAATTGCATGTGGGATCAGCTGGTGCGGCAGGGTGAAAACATGTGTGCCACCATCTGGGAGGCCATGCCATACCAGGGTCCTGTCCCAATTCCCGCTCTCTCTACCCCTTTGCTCTCCGCCAGGTTGTAGAGCACACAACATGCAGAGACCACCTCAGGGATGTTGCAATCCCCCATGTTGAGGCTTGTCAGCAGGCACATGAACCAGGCCTTGAGGCACATTCCACCTGCATGTGAGCCTGGTTCCCTGCTTGGGTCCAGGTTGCCACTGTAGGTCTTCATGATCTACAGCATCAGTGGCCATGTCACCCACGATGCAAGTCGGCATCTGCACATCCCCAAATGCAAAGTCCTGCTGGGGGAAGAATGTTCCAGCCTGCAGCCTGCGGTAGAGGCTAGAGTTCCTAAATCTGCAGGCGTCATGTGCCCAGCTCAACCACCCTACGAAAATGTCTGAAAACTGTCCCCGGCTGAAAACTGTCGACCAGGGCCTGCAAGCACCATGGAAAAGTAGCTCTTCCTGTTCATAAACCAGGCCACTCGATGGGGCGGTGTGCGTATTGGGATGTGGGTCCCATCAATTGCTTCTTCACAGTTTGGGAATCCAAGGACAGGGAATCCAGCCACAATGGGGTCCAGGTCTCCGAGGTGGATGACCCTGCACAGCAGCATGGAGTTGATGTCCCTCACCACCTGCAGAAGGAGACATAGAAACACACAAACTAGAGAATGAGAGGGGGTGCCTGAGACCTTGGGAGGTGCCTTCCTTCCTCTCCTCTCCCCAAAAAACCACAGGAGCCACCCCTCATAAAGCCACCCCCCCAGCAACAGGGCTCTGCGAGGGTGGGATGGCACAACTCCCCCCCCACCGTGGGGCTGGGCCTTGCCCCCACTACCATTCCACCTCCCACTCCCCCTTCCTTTTCCAGGCCTCCTTCCCTCCTCTCCCCCGCTGCAGGGACTGTGCCCTTTGAGTGCCTTACCTCCATAAAAATGACCCTGATGGTGGACTTCCCCATGCCGAACTGGTGTCCCACTGAGCGGTAGCTGTTGTGGGTGGCAAACTTCCACACAGCAATTGCAACTCTTTTCTCCAGGGGGATAGCGGGCCACAGGTGGGTGTCCTGTCATGGGAGGGCAGGGCTGAGCCAGGCACACAGCTCCAGGAAGGTGGCTTTCTGCATACGGAAGCTTTGGAGCCACTGCTGGTCGTTCACCGCTCCATGACGAGGTGGTCCCACCAGTCGGAACTGGTGTCTAGCCTCCAAAATTGCCTCTCAACCATGGGGCATGGGGGCAAGGGCATTGCTCCCACATCCAGGCAGAGATTTTCAATGCTGAGCTCTGAGTCGAGCTGGGGTGAGGCCATCACCATGATCTGCTGAAAGTGCTGCAGAAGCTGCAGCATGGCAGTGTGGGGCTATCACCTGCCCCGGGATAGCTCCGGCTACATGGCAAAAAGAGAAAAAAATGCTGTGGTGTCCAAGAAAGCTGGTCAACCAAAGCATGTGCTGCAAAAGCTTCACTGTCGCTCAGAGTTGTGGGCAAACAAGCAGCAGAATCTGAGAAATGACTGTCCGGGGGGGTCCCTTTAAGCACACGTCTCAGATAGCCTTAGGCAACAGCACCCAGAAGTAACTGCTGACCTAATGTCCTGCCAGCAGTGGTTCCAGGTGACCTTTTATGCGAGAGAGCGTCCAACGAGTGTGGATGCTCTCTTTCAAAAAAGCAGATCACTTTTTCAATCCGTTTTTGAAGTGTGGATGCTCTCTTTTGAAAGAAGATTTTTCAGATCTTTTTCAAAAAAGCTTCTTTCGAAAGAAGTTTGCAGTCTAGATGTACCCTAAGTGTCCTGAAACTTCTTAGGCAGAGCCAACTGAAACTTGACATTGGGACTAACAGTATTGACTGCATCTAAATTCTAGAGGCCTGCACAGATACAAAATTTGTATCTGCATCAATATTTGCAAAAATGAAGCACGGCGGATATCCTCATCAGATCCGTGGATGCTCTATCTATATGTTACTTACTTGCTCTCAGTAAGACCTCTGCTTTTCAGCAGCAGGATGATTTTTGGTGGCAAAATAATTCAGGGTGGTACTCGAAGAGAAGTTCCTGTCCTGATTGCTAGGTACATTTTGAAGGAGTGAAAGGGTACAGGAATAGCAAGAAAGCAGTGAAATGTGGTGTGAAATAAAGAATGTTGTCTCCTAACACTCACACCAATTTACCAATATATAGCTTTTGCCATTGCTTGTCATATGTAACTTTGACTAACAGTCTATGTTTGCAGGATAGGAGAAGAGAAAAAGGAGATTAAAACTACTTATTGATATCTCTGTTTTTCTCTCATCCTATTCTATGTCCTTTCATCGTACTCATATTGTATTCTCATTCTATAGTTAAGTATCTTATACATCTTACGGATGCTAGATAAATAAATAAGTGGAAATACTGGATCTAGCCTACTTAGGCTATGTCTACACTGCCAGGTTATTTCAAAATAAGTTATTTCAAACTAGTAACTCCCAAAATAAATATTTTGAAATAAGGTTATTCCTCTTCACAAGTAGGAGTTATTTCAAAATAACAGGCTTGGTAGTGTGGATGCTTCCCTTGTATTTTAAAATAAGTGGAGTTATTTTGAAATAACTCCCCAGTGTAGACATGCCCGTACAGTGGTTTGGTCTCCCTGCAATGATTGGTCTGTTAGAATCACTGTTTCAGTCCTGCAACAAAGTATTTTCTTTATTTAGTGTAACTAATCTTTCCTGTAGCAAACAATATAAACATAAATCATAACATAAACACAAACCCCTTAGCACAATTCTTGAGTACAGGTAAAAGTACCCTAACCATAGAGAGTTAAAGCAATACTAAGAAGTTCCATTCTGCATGCAGGGATCTATAACCTGCAAGGCTCTTTTCTGCTCTCTTCCAGCACTGATGCCGCCGCCACCACAACCACTTTACAATTCTCTGTTTGCTTCCTCTTGTTTCTTTTTCTTCTTCTACTGCTTCTTCCAACTATCTTGATTAACCAGACTCAACTGTCTCTTGCCTGCTGACAGCCTTTCTTTTATTCAGTTTTACCAGTCACTACACACACTACAGATTAGCTTATTTCCCAATCCTGACATTAGTTCATGCTCTCCTCTCTAAGCAAGCCATACTTATTTCCCTAGCATGACAAAATGTAACGATCAATCAAACCTGTCAAAAGACTAGGCTTAGTAGTATGGTCAGGTGATTCTCACCTAGCTTTGGAATGAGCACCTGATTGCTCCCCTCCCCTCCTGCATTGGGACAGTGGCCCTTTGAAGTGACCGTTATTTTGTACAATCTACTCGTCTGCCTGTCAACATGTTAGCCATAGCCTAACCTGAATTTGCTATCTCATGCTCCTTGGCAATGTGCTAACATTTTACACATGTCAAATTACCAAGGCTATTAAAATGTAAATCTCCCTTGTATCCAATTATTAATATGTTAATCTTAAAGTTAAGGTCTGCTGTTGCCACCCTGCTTCTTACCAATATAGTTCATTTTATTTTAGTTCTTTCCTTATTTTCAGTGAATGGTGGCAAAATAACATTTGCCGTCCTGTGTTTAGGAAACAGAAGGGAGAAGTTCAATATTTCTTGTATCAATTCTGTGGGTAAGACCCATGGAGTAACTGAGATTTTGCTGTGGCCCTGTCTAAATTACAGTCATCTCACTAGTCCTTCCCTATAGTGCTGTCTTTTGTGGCCTCATTGTTCACATGCTACTTCTGCTCCAATGCATACCTTAAGCCAGGTCTACAAGGGCTTTATGGCTGCCGTGCACAGTATAGCTACATCTACACTGCAGGCTTCTTGTGCAAGTACAGTTTTGGGCAAGAGTTCTTGTGCAAAAGGTCTTGCCCAAGAATGCGTCCACACTGCAGTGTGCTTTTGTGCAAGAGATGTGCCTTTTGTGCAAGAATGTCCATGGCAATGTGGATGCTCTCTTGCGCAAGAAAGCTCTGATGGCCATTTTAGTCATAGGGGTTTCTTGCGCAAGAAACCTCTGTTGCCCGTCCACACTGCCTTCTTGCGCAAGAGGGCTTATTCCTCATGGGGAGAGGAATAACTTGTGCATAAGAAGCCCTCTCTTCTGATGCTTTCCTGTAAATTTACTCACACAAGAACACGTGTGCAGTGTAGATGCTCCTCAAGTTTTTGCGCAAGAACGGCCATTCTTGCGCAAAAAGCCTGCAGTGTAGACGTAGCCTATGTGAACTAGAGGAAACTTTCCTGGGCTAGATACAGGGCTTCTAATGCCCCTTTATACCATTTATTATCTTTTCCCCAGTAAAGTGGCCAGAGTGGAAGATGAGGATCTCACCCTATATTTGACTGAGTAGTGGGAAAAGTGTCAGTAAAATGTTCAAATTCTAAATCAAGTGTAAAATAGGGGGCATTATGTTCTGTTTTAACAAGCATCTGAGCAGGTAAACTTTGCTAGCATGAATATCTGCACAAAGATGAATTTTAAGTTGTATATTTTACTGTAAAATTTACAAGTCAGTCACTCTGATTGGTTACACATAATAGAGAAGCCAGTCATGGACCCCAGATACGTGCTTTATATAATGAACTATAATAGCTCAGCTTGCAAATATTTATGATAAACTGTTTGCCAGTGATCTGCAGGCCAAGAATTATTTATTGAGAATTTTGTGACCAGGCATAATCTGAACAGGAGGGGAAAAATAATGAAGTAAAATGTATAGAATGAATTATTTACAAATTCACACAGCTACAATGAAACTGTTTCCTTGAGTGAGTTTCAAAATCCAAAAGCTCTAGTATTTTAGTATCACTAGTTTTGAGCTAAATTATAATTAGCATTTTAAAAAACCCTTGTAAAGGATTTTTTGCACAAGGATTTCAGAGAGCCAGGAAGATTACTTGAGGTATTTTACATCCATTTTAGATTTTACTGGGTGAAACATACCTTGCTCAGAATATATTTCACTTTCTTGAAATGCTTTCTCTTCAATACACTTGTGTTAAAACTGAACTCTGGTAGCTTTCTATCATAACATTGTGGCATGGAGTATTGGAAATACATACTCACTTCTTGTAATCCATCAATACAACCAGCTGTAAATCTGAACAAAGAAACTACATTTCTTTACATAAACCAGTCCTATAAATGTAGCTCTAAGTTGAATTGTGCTGTGTTTCCATTCATGGAAGGGAGAAGAGGAAGATAAAAGCATGCAGGACGTGTTTTACATCAGCAGTCTATGAAAAGACTTTTTATTCTGCCTAACTTGATTTTGAAAGAGGCATAATTGTGAGAATAGTTCAGTTTCATGCTAAATGATCACACAACAAAATTAACATTTAAAACCCTTTATTTTTCCCCTTGCTTTAAATTATTGATGGTGTTTCAGAAACTTGTCTGTTTGAGGCATAAGCCCCTCAGCTTTTAAGATAAATATTAGATAAGCAGCAACGCCTTGAGCATGCCTATGGAAAACTTAATTTTGTGATTGAAAATGAGAATCTTTTATAACATTTTGGTAAGGGTCATACAGTTCTTTTAGTCTTAGAGGTCTAATTCTAAGCTCACACTGGGAAAAATCAGAAGAAGCTCTATTGTTATCAATAGGCAAAATAGTGCAGACCAATGTAGTGTTCCCTGTAAGTTGTGTGCTTGGGCAGCCACCCACAAGAAATTTAAAAAACACCTAGCTGATGAGAAGAGCACCAGCACCATTCACCACCAGCTGCATGTGTTTCTACAGGTGGTGCACCTCCTCACACGCCTTGGTGCACATAACAAAATTTATTCTGCACATGGATAAAAAAAATTAAAGGGAGTATTGGAACCATGACTTGGAAAATCTATCTTATTGAGTTTATCTTGCTAATATTGAATGACTAGTATGGAGTATTCTTTTGGGACTCAATAGTAGAGCAGCTACTTTGCCACCTTAAAGACTGATAGTTATATTCCCCTTCTGAGCCAAGCAGAGCTCTCAAACGTGGTGGAGTTTGCAGGACACTGCAGATTTTGGTGGACAGAAGCAGAGCCGTCCCATCTATGGGATGATTCAGGATGACCAGCCCAGGCCCTGTGCTTTAGGGGTCCCTGCGGCAGTCGCCTCCACCACAACCTGAGGGATTACCTGGGCGGTTTGGTGCAGGGCGGCGGAGGGTGTTGTCCCCTGCCACTTACACCATGGAGGTGGGAGCTACAGGAAGCAGAGTGAACCCAATAGACTGCTCCGCTGTGCCACTATCTCCATGTGGGTCACTCTGCTTCACTGTGGTGGCAGGAAGCAGATCTCTGTGGTTCCACTCCCAGCCCCAACCTGCTCTGCCAAGTGACATGGTTTGGGGGAGCAGAGTGGAGCCACCTTGGGTTAGGGTTGGGCCTGGGGCTTTCCGCTTCTTGTCATCGCTATGAAGTAGAGGAGCCACCTGGCTGGGAGATGAGTGGCAGAGCAAACCAAGCTGCTAGGTTCCATTCCACTTCCCGCACCTTCCTCGCCTGCTCCCACCCCATGCCAGACCACACACTCCCCACCCCCCATGCTAACCCCAAGTGATGTCTCTCAGGGAAGGGATGCAATTTGGTGGGAAGTGGTGGAAGAGGGGCAGGAAAAGTCATGGAAGGTATGGATCAAGAGTAGTGTATGAGGGGAATGGGTGGACAGAACCAGGTGGACCCTTTTAGCAAATAAAAGATATTTATTTACGACAGTGATGAATTTATAGTATTTATTCTAAGATTTTAATAGACCATGTTAATAATGAATTTACAGTATTTATTATATTTATTCTATGGTTTCTAGTTAAACGTGTCAAAAATATAAGGATGGGAACGGCAAGGTGAATAGTCTCTATTCTAAAGATATCTAGCTACACTAATTAAATAACAGTGATAACTACAAACTCTCTGTACTACCAAAAACAACTACAACACTAAGCTTATACAATAAAGAAAATAAAATCATACATACCAACTTACGCAGCACACGGAATATTTCAAAGATATCGGTTCGGTTGCGAAGGCCTTGGTTACGCCCGAGAGTCGGGGGAGGTGGCTGGTCAGTTGAGCAGGCCGGCAGCACTTTGAAGTATATGGGAAGGCACACGCACGGTGGTACGTGTATTGCGAAGACCTCTCCGAGCGAACTGTGTGATGAGTATTTATCCCCAAGTCTGTGCATCACTTTCCCGCACTTGCATATTACCACATACAGCCCAATGGTCACCAAGTGGGGGTATGTGTCACAGGGGCTTGGCCAAAACTGTGCAGTTTTCATTCGACCAGGTAAGCCCCGCAGTTCTCACGCCAAGGCGACGGGTGGGAGAGTCTGAGGCTATTTTCACACCTTCCCTTTTTCACACCTTCCCTTTTTCTAAAGGCAATGGTATGCAGGAAGGGTGCGGCCGGTTTCTCCCAAGGAGTATTGTGGCCCACTATAGCAAGAGCGGCCTGGCCAAACTTTTTACTGGGGGGGGGCAGGTTTTTTTCTAACAGCTACCTATTAAAACAAGCAGAGAGGGGATTTGAACCAACATCTCCTTGGCACTGAGGCTGATACTCAAACTATAGGAATACAAAAATACCACCCAAACTACAGGAATACAGAGGCAATAGCAAAACTACCCTATCCCAGGTGAAGTGAAATGAAAGAAAGGCCACACATACAGCCCACTCACTAATCTAGGTTGCCCTTTGCTGATTTAAACCCTTTTGGTGACCCATGCATATGTCCACAGCTCCTTATGGTTGTTACTGAGGGAGTTTGTTGTCCTAGTGTGTATAAAATACCCAACTGATTTAATTCATACAATGAAAAGACATCTAATAAACAGTCTATGGTCTGAAAATATTACAATTTGTCAAGGGATAGGAAAACATGCAAACACAGGTGTTACACATTTTGAAAACTGATCACACATTTTGACTGCAAACCTCTCAACCTTCAGGGCAGCCAATGTGGGGAGGAGGGATTCACAATCAATTAAATCATTTGAAAATGTGACCTTAATCTGGGAGATTTAGAGAAAAAAAGTGGCTGAACTTTGATTAGTTTGTTAAGAATTGACCCATGTATTTTTTTTTGCTTTGTTTTATTATTTCTCACTTTTCCTACATAACAGAATTATAGGAATTCTATTTTGTACCCAAGGAAACTATCTTGTATTAGACTAAGCATTCTCTCTCAATACCAGTCAGCAGCCCTACAGAAAAATGAGGCTGGAGATGAAAGCATATGAGAATCAGCCTCTTCTCCTAAACACTCCTTTCTTGATGATTAGGTGATCAAAGGTAAAGTTTTCCCTCTTTTAGAAACATTTTCCCAGCATGCTTGCCTCCAGGCTGACACTTTAAATTGGGCAGAGACAAACAATTACAGCTCTAAAGAGGTCCATTTGAAATTGAATTTTTCTTGTTATATCTTCATCTCTTCTAACTGGTGAGTATCCACAACTTTTGCTGTATTTTTTTCTTACTTAGAAATAGATTATGGTTTTATAGGACATGAAGTGGGCATCTGTGCATATACAGAAGATTTTTAGTCATTAAGTATTTATCTTCTAAAATGTGGTAATAGAAAAAACTCTTGTATGATAGTAACTTCTGCTGTGTGTTCCTTCCAAAAGCACTTCTGCATTTCTTCTGAGTGATTCAGTGTCCCAAAGACACTTCATTTATAGCTGAAAGTGAGGTCATTCAGCTAGGGAACAAAACATGTGCTATACAAGATCAATGATTGCATAGATCATTCCAAATATTCTATAGCATGTATCTATATAGCTTGCTTGTATTGATACTTCTAACCATGTTATGAATTATCTTATAGGTTTGAACATAGTTGTAAAAACAACCTTTGACAAATACATTTCAATAATGATTAGCATAGCAAGCATCATAATCTGTTCTTTGATAATTTTCACACAGAAAGAAAGCCATTGAAAACAAATAGTTTTGAATGAATAGCTCACCTTGCTAGGTTATATATGTATGTGGCAGCTTTGCATTCATTTCAGTGATTTAAATGGTTAAGCATATATTTAGCATAGCAAAAACCCTGCAGCATCTTGAAGCAGTAGATGTGTGCCCTAAACATACACTTGGGTAAAGAATCTAGGACCTGGAACTAGAAAGTGAGTAATACCAGTAAGTGGATATGGCCAGTATCCAGTCTTTCATACAATTTAGACTTAATTTGCTTGATATGTGCTGTCCCATCCTGGTCTAAGAAGAAATTATTTGACAAATGCAAAATGAAGGTATTTAAAAGCCACATGTTTTGTAATATCAATTTCAACTTTTCACTTATAATTAAACATGAGTTCCTTCTATGCACAATTGTAGAAATCACAAGCACAATCTAACAATTTTTGCTTCTCTTCTGGAGTTCTGACCTTCACTACTTTCTTAGAAACAATTCAAATTAGAGCTTATATTTAGCTATAACCTTATTTTAAAATAAGCCTCCCTTAAGCTAGCACTTTTGTTAATAGCTGGAGTATGTTTTCCACAATTGTTTAAACACCGTTCCTCCTCCCCTCATTTTCTCATTCTTTCTTCTTGGCTTCTCTGGTTGCCTCAACTAGTTTTAAATTATTGTCCTGGTGGAACTGAATGATCAAGGCTGATTTCAGTCATAGGCTACATCTAGACTGCATTGCTTTTCTAGGATACCAGAGGTATCCTGGAAAACAAAGCTGCATCCAGGGAAAGCGTCCACTTTTCCAAAACTTTTTTTGAAAAGGTGGATGCGCTTTTCTGCCATCCCTGTAAACCTTGTTCTATGAGGCTTGTTCAACACATCTAAGGGATGTGTTGAAAGAGTTTTTTTTTTTTTTCTGAAATCTGACACCATTGTAGATATGCCAAATTTCAGAAAAGCCTCTTTCAAAAGTAAATCGGAAAAAGATACACAATTTTCAGTACTCAAATTGTGTAACTTTTTCCAATCTAACAATGCACTCTAGATCTAGCCATAGGGACAGTCCTGCAAGCACTTATGCACATGGTTCCTCATGTATGTAATTACGGTAGTTTGCTTGATGTCAATCTTACACACTAGCATAAAGTTAAGCATGTAAGCTTTTTGCAGGAACAGAGCCTTAGTTTATAACATTCTAGGATAGCCCAAAAATTTTGGTAGGTTAATTTCAAATAGCAAAGAAAATGTGACACACTAGTTTATTTTTGTTGGGCTGTTTTATTGTGCGTAAGGTGGAGAGAAGAGGCAGAATGAAAACAGTGGTACTGAATATCAGAAATCACTCCCCTACTCTCAGTTGATAGAAATTAGAGGTGAAAGACCATCTCTCTGCCAGTACGTAAAAATATTGTTTGGACACTGTAAAGAATTGGTTTAGCATCAGGCGGATGACTTTATATAGCTAACAATATTTCCTCATACGTATTTGATTTAGAGTTGTTCAGAATATTTTCAGTCCCTTCTGAGGGGTAAAACATGATTTAAGAGCTGGTTTAAACATTTCAAAGGCTGTGTGTGATGTGAGTATAATGGCTTGCATATGTTAAACACCCAGGCAACACATGATTATTGGAGGAGTGTCAGTTGTTTTAATGGAGGAAAGGAGTCAATATTTTAATACAGTAATCTTCTGTAGTAGACTGTCTGCTTTTTGTATTGTCATTGCTCTGACTGATCGAGTCTCTTTACAAATCTATGTTCTATGCAAGGATTTAGGAATGTGAATGCCTGCATAGGAGTCACTGCACATCTGCTAGAGTTGATGACTATAACAAAACAAATAGTCATAGATAATGAGCTCTGAACTCTCAAAATTAGCTCAGTTTTGCTAATGCTTCACTGTTTCAGTGAAGACTTGCAAATCACTTAAGTTTCTTGTCAAGATCTAGTAATTGCACAGTTCTTCTGAGAGAACCACTGGGGTAGAGAAAAGAATTCATTTGCATCTAACTCCAAACCGATATGACCAATTATCCTATGGGGCTCTAAAAGCATATAAAATAAACAGGTATGTACAAAACTGCACAAAAGAACAAATGTAATTTACATATGGCAATAGCCCTGTAATGCCAAACCCAGTATTGATTCTTGCTACCAATGGGAGGTGTTATTTTACATCTACATCTTGTAAATAAGAAGAATGGGAAGATGAGAGGTATAATGGCTCTAGCCCTGTGGCTGCAAATGGAAAAAATGTCTATTGTGAAAAACTTTAACAATACCTGTTGTCATAGTGAAAAAAACAAAGTATTAACTTTGGTTAAAAAGACAGGTGAAAGTGAAGATTAAATATGATCCCAGCAGGACATATATTATGAGAATCTTGTATGGCTGAAAGTGGAAAATGCTATATGAGATGACTGTCAGCATTGAATTGTAGCTCGGAAAAGTGAATGAGAAGCATAGTGCACATCAGTGTTTCTTAAACTTTTTAAGACCGAGGAACACCAAACAATATTTTTGTTTAATGAGGAACACCAAGTATTTTTGGTCGAGCACAAAAAAAAGTTGGGGGGGAAAAGGGTTGGGGGAAGTTATTGGGGGGGGGGAAGGTTGGGGGGAAGTTATTGAGGGAGGGAAAAGGTAGCCTGCCCCTTTAAGGGCAGCCATTTTGAATTCTGTTCTCTGTGGCACACCTCTGACTGCCTCATGGCACACCAGTGTGCCACAGAACACAGTTTAAGAAACACTGGTGTACATAGATACAAAGTCCGTGATCAACATGAACATGCTGAGGTTCAGGCATGCAAGACATAGAATTCTACAAAGCCATCTTATTGTCCTCTCTCTTGGTGCCACTAGCAGGTTTTCAAAGTGCTGATGGCACTGAAGTTCTATTACGTTTTGTTGGTGTTTCTGTAGTGCCTAGGAACTCGTTCATGGTCTGGGGTCTGGGTCCCCACCCCAAAGAGTATACTGTCTAAAGAATCTGTTTCATCTCACCAAACAATTGATATTGAATACCTCAAATGCGGATGGAAGGATTGAATGTCAGTCAATGAGAGAATAATACCGGCTAGATGTAGGTAGGATAGAGGAAGCACTGAAAGGTACAATTGCCCTTTAGCTGAAGGTATAAGATCACCATTTGTACCAGAAAGTTGTGGTAATGTATTTCAGCTATGGCCTTGCTAGCATGATCAATACATCTTCCCAACCTTAAGATTAAATCACTTCAGTGTACTTTATATGCAGTTATAATGCACATTTATATAAGTGCAGAATGGGGCAGATTATGTAGTGAGTTGAGTGTCTCACCCTAAATATACAATCTCAGTACTTTGTGATCCACACTAGCTGCCTTTCTGTTTTCAAATGGAGTTAAGTGTGAGATTTGACCTATGACTGTCTCTTTCTTGTGTGCTGTACTGCAATGGTGTTATTAGATATGGACCCATACAGTTCAAGTGCATGGGAAATGCTAGCAGGTGGGCTAATAGAACCCCAAGTGGGAAAATACACACTGCCATTTTTAGATCATGTGTGCACCATATTCCTGAGTCAGTTGACCCAGGCTCCGAGACTCACTACCATGGGTTATTTTTGCAGTATATATGTGTCCTAACAGTCCCATAGCTTTTTTAGTAGGCATAGGGGGTTGATCCAGAGTCTCTGGCTATAATTTCCTTTCCCTTTCTATTGTGTACAATAATGTATCAACTATCTGCCTGACTGCTGATAAGTGACTGTTTCGATGATGTGTATACAGTTAGCAAAGGGCTTACAGAGCCTTTTGAAAGTAAGGTGTTATACGTATATAAGGTACTGTTGAAGCTTCCCACAGTTGTTTGGGAAAATGATTTTCAAATTATTTTAAATTCCTAAACATAGAATTGGGAATGTATTGGCCATATTTTAATCATTATAATGAATAAAACACAATCTTGGTAGCCTTTCTGTTCACAGGGTGCAGAAATAGGCAATTATTTTGTAATTACATGGTACTTAGAAGATAATAAAAAGCTCCTTTTTATATGATTACTCTAATCCAATTTCCACGTAATGTACAGATTGTAAATAACCATGTCACTTAAGTAATTACACTGTTGTTTTCAGAATAAAATTAAACATTAAAACTTTTCTCCTGTTCAAGACCTCTTTTTGAATGAATTAATGCAAAAAATAATCAGAAGGGAATTACACCAGTACATTGTCCAGTTTCAAAAACATTAATAACTGCAATCAGAATTATAAAGTAGTGATACTTTATACTATATATAAACATTATTGTAGCCCTTTACACAATGGCATTAAAACTGGTCACTTGAATTTGTTTCTAGGGAGCTTCTACTTTGTTATAAGATAAGGGATTTTGCTATTGGAAGAGAAGAGGAGTTTTACCCTCGTGGGTGTTGTGAAAGTTTGAGTAATTGTAGTGTAGAGGAAAAACTTAACAAATGGTCTAGTAGCACCTAAAAGATTCTAGTTCTGTACTGAAACGAAATGTTCTGTTAAAGTTCTAGAATATTGTATTACAGGTGGTACTGGTAATTTTACCTATATGATTTCTTGACAATTTGCATGTTCCCAGATACTTACAACTTTGCCAGAATTTAGTCATTTGGGATGGAATTTCTCATTGCGAAGTGTGCCTCAGGTTGACTTTATTTTTTTTATTGATTTTTTTTTTTGAAAGAATCTGTGAAATGGATTTAGCTATATGCAATAATGAGATTAGGGAAATATATGTTTAGTCAGTGTTTAAATAAATACCTATTATACCAGTTTCATTGGGGAAACGAATACCTCTGTGCTTTAGAGCAAGGAATTTGAATTTGGGCGGTGAATGTTCTCTGCAGTAGGGATGCACCTTTTGCCAACCCTACAAATATCTTCACAAATTTGGTAGCATTTTATGGTTTTGAAGAAAAAATCTGTTTGCACATGCTCATTAAAAACTGAGTGGAGTTTGGCTACTAGCTCCTCTGAAGAGCCCATTTCTATGGGCATGCTCTGGTGCAGAGGCTGAGCAGGACTTTCCCAGCCATTGCTGCTCTGGAGCTGATAGCAGGAAGGATATCTGCCCTGTGATTTCAGTGCTCTGGTGCTGCTACCTTAGCATTCTGGAAGAGAAATCAGACAGAATTGAATGAAGAGGAAACAAAAGCTGGACTTGAGCAGGCGGGTGATTGTACCGGAGCCTGGATGGCCCTGCCTTGCAAAACCAGTGTCTGCCTTGTCCAAGGTATGGATCTCTAAGCAAAAGCCAGGCCTGTCTCAAGTCTGGTGCATGTAGCATGCAGGCCAGGGTGGGGGTGGGGGGAAGCTTTGAGAGGCAGAAATGTCTTTGCACATCCATGCACATTCAGCATAGTTGAGTGAGACCACACCAAGAAACAGGAGTAAACTGGTACTAATGTGTATTATTTCTGATAAGCAAAAATCTAGATACAGCCAGAAAACTGTTAATCAAAAACATAGTTTTTTAAATACCCTGAGTAGCAGGATGTACCCTAAGTATGGGCATAATTATATCTTACACAACATCTAATCAGTTGGCAGATATTATTTGAACAATGAAGTCAAGTATAAATATAAGTGTAGAAAAGTGGAAAGGATTGGATAAGGTGTCCTCACTACCCAACTTGTTGCAACTAGAAGTTGAACCTGTTCCTACTGCCCAATGCACGTGGACACCTCTGTGTGTGGGAAAAGAAAGAGACGTTATGGATATACATGTACTTATTTCTTTTCTAAAGTTGAATAGCTTGTATATTGTCCTAGGTGTAGGTGGTATTACATTGTCTGTGCTAACTATCCTGTTTACTGGAATAGATATATGTAACTTTGCATTGTTTTTCTTTACTGTTCTGTGTCTAATAAAGTTAGAGAGCGTTTATCCTTGGTGTCTACTGGCTCCTTTTGTACCTGATATCGTGAACATATGACAGTGATGGGCATAAGTTAACATAAGGCACCAAGGGGAAGGGGTTACTAAGATCCAACAATGAACTGGAAAGGAGGGACACTGGGCATGGATAAAAGGGAGTCTGGAAGTGGGGATAGATTCATCCCAGACAAATAGACGATCTGGGATGAATGCAATGGGAAGGTTCAGTGAAGACACAAGACTGGGAAAGGGGCATGTTGGAGGGGACATGAACAGAATGTCTGTGACTGAGTGTCAGCTGACGGTCAGGGCAGTGTGTGTGTGTGTGTGTGTGTGTGTGTGTGT